>CM070775.1:4776628-5146628 GCA_036346955.1 Dipus sagitta | reverse complement strand
CACAGGGGCCAGCAATGACCACTTAAGTGGTCAGTTCTCTTTAGAGAGGAAAGTCCTGCTATGGGCCTCTCCCATGCATGATGAATGGCAGGTGCCAGCAAAGCCTGCACGAGGGAGACAGCATAAGGCCATGTTCCTGGGCAGAAGGACAGAAGTCAAGGGCGTGCAGGACCCTAGGGGCAACACCAAAGCTCACGGGCTGCTTCTTGCCGCAGTAGCTGGCAGGGCACCATCACATGGCCTTCTACCCTGGCACAAGCGTGCCCAGCATGAGACATATCTGAGAAACTTCTAGTGACAGCAATGCAGACTCCCTTGAAGGCCAGGGAACCCAGCTGTCACCCTACCCCCAGCCACAAAGGTAAAATCAGGATAGAAACCAAAAGACCCATTTTTGTACTTAATTTCCATTGATGAAAAAATATGTAAATGCAAAGATGCTGACATGATGAAGCCATTACAGTCTGTTGTGCAATTATCCCCTGATAGTTCACGACGGCTCGACTGGAGGCAGAAGGGACGACTGCACGATGACATCTTTGCTTGTTTTCCTCTTTTCCTCAGTTTTCCTTCCTCCATCTTTCCTCCCTAAAGAAGAGAGAGGATTTTTCATCTGCAGACCATTGACTTTTTAATGTCAGATTATTTACTCAATAGTCAATAACGATGCCTTTGCATTCATTATAGGCTATCGTGTAAATGGCTAATTGCATTAATTACAGCCTTTTTACAAATGTTTAGTTTGAAGCTCCTCACACCCATGGACTGTGTAATTGCTGCTCTCAGGCTAACGTACAGGCTCTGCTTGGTGACAGGGATGGGGATGAGGGCCGCCTTTGTTCCAACCAGGCCAAGTTGTAACCACTGGCCGTGTGTGTGTGTGTGTGTGTGTGTGTGTGTGTGTGTGTGTGGACGAGGAGCAATGGGACCCTACATGTTTGTTAGTCACAACAGTTCATATTAATAAGTTGGAGTAATGCGTCTTAGGCAACTGAAATTTTCACTCTGGAAAATGTAATGCTAATTTAGAAAAAAGGCAAGACTATGACATGTCAACAATCGTGTGTTTGATGATGTCTTTTCCTTCTGTGGATTATAACTCATGATATAAGGATGAATTCTGTTTGTGGAGAGTCCACAGAACAAATATCCCAGGAACTGCGTGGTATCTTCATGAGGCAAATTGTCTCCTAGTGACCGGTGTGATAGTCACCTTCTCATTGCTAAGATAAAGCATCCAACCAAAAGTAACTGATAGGAGGAAAGGTTGTTTTTCCCTCCTTGGTTTACAGGCTCGAGGGGAGCTCCATTATAGCAGGAGGAAGCATGGCGTAAGCAGAGGCTGGAGGTCACCTCCTTGTCACCAGCAGGTGGACAACAGCAGAAGAAGGGAACCTACTGACACTGGCAAGCTAAGGTCTAGTAAACCTCAAGGTCTGCCCGAGGTAGCACACCCCTTCCAGCAAGGCTGTGCCTCCAAAGCTGCCACCAGCTGGAGAGCAAACATTCAGGGCACACGCGTGTGTGAGTTTATTCAAACCACCACAACCAGGCTTCATGTTTATGAAATGGAATTCTTGTGGAAGTCATCTTCGTATCCTCTCGGGGCCACACACGCACTGGAGGTACACTCGGACACAATTTGGGTAAGGGGTCCACTGAGTCAACGAGAAGTAACTTCTTTCTAGACAGCTGGCCTCTTGCACCAGGGACTATTGCCCACTGCTGCAGTTACCTCCTCGTGGCCTGCCAACAAACCTGTCCAGAAGCGGCTTGTGTGAGGAAAGGGTTTATTTCAGGCTTCCAGATTCCAGGGGAAGCTTCATTGTGGAGGAAGAAACTGGCTCACTTCACCAAACATCCACAGCAGAGAGACAACAGCCGGCGCCAGCCAGCACAAGCGGACTGTAAACACACCCGCAGCGGGATTCGAGTCCCACCCCCAGGGACACACCTTGTCCACCAGGGCTCTGCCTGCCGAAGACCAAATAGGAAGCTTAAGCTTTCATTATTTTTGTTTTGTTTTGTTTTGTTTTCGAGGTAGGGTCTCACTCTAGATCAGGCTGACCTGGAATTCACTTGTAGTCTCAGAGTGGCCCTGAACTCATGGTGGTCCTCCAACCTCTGCCTCCCAAGTGCTGGGATTAAAGGCGTGTAACACCACGCCTGGCTAAGGAAGCTTAATCTTAATCAAAAATACCTACGGCAGCCAGCCATGGTGGCACACACCTTTAATGCCAGCACTCGGGAGGCAGAGGTAGGAGGATTGCTGTGAATTCGAGGCCACCCTGAGAGTACAGATGAAATGGGGTAAATATAACTGGAGTATGTTGTATACCTATGTGAAAATGTTATAAGAAAACCCATTGTTTTGTTCAATTGTGTATGCTAATGAGAAGGTGTAGATTTAAAAACCTTAATTGTATAGGAGCATTAATTATGACACCTATCAAAACCACTTCCATGTGCCTCCGTGGGGCAGGTCCAGGGTCCATCAGCCGAGAGTCACAACTGCACTGGAAGCAGCACTGAAGCCTCTGCTTGGGAATGATGGGCACATGTGTCTCCATAGCAACCAGGATCAAGCCAAGACCAAGCATACGAGGACCAGAACCCAGGGCTCTGATACCCAAACCCTACCCTTGGTCCAAACAGCTCTCTTCTCATGACATCAACACACAGAACATTCTATTTTCACACAGGCAGCAACTATCTCCCCGAGCATGGGGTATTACTGGAGCATAAGGCAGAAAACAAAGAGGCTCCACACACCAGAAGGGAAGCCTTCTACATTCACCCATACAACTTTGCTGTAATCCAGAAACAATTGCGCCCTTTCTTCACTTTGAAGGCAAAAGACACAGGGGAAGATAAAATGAAAGGCCAAATTCTGTTCCCCAAAGAGAAAACGAAACAAGAATATCAAGCATACCTCTAATGCAGATGATCCCGGAACAGTTTAATAGTTAAGTGGTCCATGATTTTCCTTAACATATATCCTCATTAAAAAGGAGAGAGGGAGATGGGGGAGAGAGAAAAGGAAGAGGCTAAGAAATATCTCTGGAAAACGATGGATCCTATGCCATTTCTTTTACTTAATTTTGCAGGTATCTCAGCATGATCGGAATAAATTATGCTGACAATACCGTAATGTGCATGATAAATCATCAACACAATTTTCGTGATATATTGCACGAAATGTAAATAATAACCAGGTCCGCTAATTGGCCGGCTTCTCGGGAACAAAGCTGTGACCACGAGGTCTTGCCAGCCTGGCAGTAAGCATTTGTGCTTGGTGGTGTTTTTGCTGACTGGAAGGAAGCAGCCCAGACCATCAAACCTTCGTGTACAGCCTCTTCCGCTCAGAGCCTGGGCACAGAGAAATGGTGGCCAGGAACACGCAGCAGTGACCGTACCTGTAAGCTGCAGTGTGTCTTTGCACTGTGGTATTGTGTCCCCCAAAAAGCAGCAGCAAGATTCAGTGCAGGAAAATATATCCCAGTCCACTGAGTCTTTAAATCTTTCCAAAAACTTGTCTGACTCATTTTCATTTTTTTTTTTGCCTTGATAATGATTTGATTACAACTTCATTTGACCAAAAACATAAGCTGTTTCTATGAGTTTCTTATTTTGAAAATACCTTGTTAGCTTTCATCATATGTTTATGGAGCTTAAAATTATATTTTTGTTTCATATTCCCAAACAAAATCCTTCTGCTTTCTGACAGGGTTGAGCTTCTCACTATGTCAAACAATGTCTTGGGAAGAAATAACCCGGGGTCCAGTAGGCACCTGCGTTCTCAGAGAACATGAGACTAGGACCGGGGTCCTGGGGGTTACAGGGTGAATTTCATGGAGCAACTTGAACTCTAGTGAGGACAGGCAGATAGCACGGGGAGAAATTAGGCATGGATAGGTTGACTTTGAGGTTGTGTTGTGTGACAGAGATGACTGGTGGGCAGAGGGGCAATTATGTAGTTGAGACCTGGGGCAAGAGACGGCGCTTCCCATGCACAGAGCTAAGGAACGTGTGTTCTAGTGAGCAGGCTCAGGGCGGCAGTGACCCCTTAGTGAGAAGCAGGGAAAGAGGAAGAAAGGAGATAGGAGGACAGAGACTGAGGAACTGGCTTTTCAATGATGTCAATGCCATGCCTGGGGGTCACCTTGTACAAAGGAGGGTTTCTTCTTGCCGTACCCAGGATCTTCACCTAAACGTCACTCCTCATAGCTCCCCTTTCCCTCAACACCTTCCATGAGCCAGACTGTGGGTTCTGAGCCACCTTACCTCCTTAGAGAGCCTTATGTCCAGGATTTTGAGTTTGTTCCTAGAGGGAATCTTAAAATTCTGTGGACCTCAGCACGTGCTCTGAATACAAGTTGAAGTTTCTCACACCAGAAGTGGGACGCACTCACCTGACGTGACCTACGTGACCCCAAATGGCTCTGTGATAGGCAGCTCAGCTTCTCTCCAGCCCAGCAGGGGCTCATGGCCTCCCACCATTTCCTTTAACAAACCGTCCATTCTTTGCTCATGAACTCAAAGGGACCCACACCCTCTTCCTCCACCCTCATTGCCCAGCTTGCTCAGTTGGACTCTCGGCTGCAGTTTGAATGTGGACTGTCCCCCACAGGGTAGTCGATTGCATTCTTGCTCTCCAGCTAAGGGCATTACCTCAGGAGGTTCTGGAAACTGTAGAAACTTTAGAAGGTGACAGTAGAGAGAGGAAGCAAGACACTGAAGGTGTGCCTCTGAAGATTACACCTGCCCCTGATCTCTCTCTCTCCTCTTTGTCTGTTTCCTGTCCAGTACTGACTACAGAATGACGTCTGTGAGGCACTCCTGCTGCTGTGATGTCCCACCACGTGTGTGGGGGCAAATGACCCCCGGACCCTCTGACCCTGTGAGCAAAAGAAGTAGCCCCCCCTTCAGTTCTTTGCTCAGGCACTTTGTGACAGTGATAGGAAAAGTAATCAATGCACTGATCGGTTCCACCTTGTGTGATCCAAGACAGAGACCCACCCCCGGGGCTCCTGACACTGTCCGCGCCCAGAGTCTGCTGGTGCAAGTCCTTGACCTTCTTTCCTACTGTGCAGGATTGAATGCTCATCTTCTGCCTGAAGAACCGGGGCTCCCCCAGGCCAGGTTTTTCCCCTGGAAGCCCACATTCAGGTTCCCAGCATTGGTCAGACAAGAGCAGAGTGGACATGAGTGAGCACGGGAGTCACAGGGCCATTCTCCAGAACAAACAAACCAGATGTCAACAGGAGGGACCCTCGGCATCAGGCTGGGTCTCAGGTAAACTGCGCACCCTGGCCCGGTTCCCTTTCACTTCCTGTTACGGCAGGCTGGCCAGCTGCTCCGCCACCTCAGCCTCCAGTTAGCTGCGGGCTCTTGTGACAACGCTCCTCAGACCCGTGGGCCCCCTGCGAGCAAGCCTGTGCTGCTCGGGGCCCGGCCAGCCACCACAGACACGTCCCCGTGATCCACCAGCGGCTCTGCCTAGAGCCTCATTTCCCCTCTCACTGCCTCTTTGGAATCTGGGCAGCTGCCAGGAGCCCAACCAAGAGCTCTGCCCATCCAGGGCTGGTGTGCCACTCTCAGGCACACACATGCCTGGCCTGCCGCCCCTCACTGGCAAAGTCAGCCCACCAGAGCAGCTCACTGCCCCGGAGACATGAGGACATCACAGGTGGCGGGAACCCTGACACTGTCTGACCTTGGAAGTGAACCCCAGGAAGTGGCTTATAGCTGAAATGCCTTCCTCCTGGGCTGTCTAAAGAACTGCCCCTAACTACCTCTCCTTCAGATGGGCACACAGCCCTGGTTCCTACTCAGAGATGATGTGTGCACTGGCTGGCATCCAAGAGGAAGCACCATGTGTCCAACCAGTGGCTAAGGAGGGTGGCTCTGCTTGTCAGAAACTCTCCAGATGGGGACCATGGCCAAACAGAGGAGCTTCGGGTCTCAGCAACTCTTCTTTCTCTGGCCACTGTCATCTCCAGTATCCCAGCCTCCCACCCCACATTGCCCAAACCCTTTACTGAGCGCTGCATCTGCACAGAACTCCAAGGGAGGCCTAAGACAGTGAGCCAATTACACACAGTCCAGCCACAGAGGTGTGAGTCCACCAGAGGCGGACAAGCTGACGCTGACCAGCGGGGACAGCAGGGGTAAGCCAAAAGGCCATCTCACAAGGCTGGGAGGGCCAGAAGGTCCCAGTGGGACCAGGAAGGGGAAAACTGTCACGTAAGTAGTAGCACTCCTCTCTCTTCGATCCCAAAGGCACACGCGCTGGATTAAAAGTCAGAACGTTAATGTTGACACTGTGTTTGTGTAGGGGCGGTGAAGCACACGTGTGGTCTCACCACTTGGGGAAGGGGGCAAGGCGACAGGATCATGAGTTTGAATAAGCTGAATAATAGGACTTTATCTCTCTCACACAGGCATACACACCTAAACTAAACAAAAACCAAAATGTTCTCACAGCTGCTTGGGTCAGGAACAAGACGACATAGACTCGCCTCTCCCTGCTTGTGCCTGCTACATGCAGCCCGGTGTGACAGAAATTACTCAACAGACAGTGACCAAAGGACTCTACAAATTGGAAGGAAGACAATGGGTAGCCAAGGAAACTTGGGTCCCCAATGGTAGCATGGTGGAGTTTCCAAATTTGCTTTTCATCCCCCACACACTACCAGACTAGGATTCAGAGATCCTCACAGCCCAGAACGGCCAAAAAACGCACCTGCGAGTGTGTATGTGCATGCACACACACACACACACACACACACACACACACCATACAGAAGCACACCCACTGATTCACACACAAGTGAACTCAAAGAAGGGGAAGGAGCCTGTTGTGGTGGTGCACACCTTTAATCCCAGCACTAGTGAGGCAGAGGTAAGTGGATCGCCATGAGTTCAAGGCCACCCTGAGACTACATAGTGAATTCCAGGTCAGTGTGGGCTAGAATGAGGCCCTACCTCCACAAAAAAGAGAGAGAGAGAGAGAGAGAGAGAAAGAGAGAGAGAAAGAAAAGAAAGAAGGGAAAGAAAACAGCTAAAACTCGGCAAAGGCCTGGTAGGATGTCCGCAGCTCTCTGACCTGAAGCAGCAAAGGCATGGACGCCCAGCCATGCTTAACAGCCAGTGCCATCAAGAAGGATCTCAAGTATCTTCAATGATAGCAAAAAAAAAAAAAAAAAAAAAAAAAAAAAAGTGCCAGAATGCCCTGGGCCCCAGCCTCAGGCACGAGCGGACAAGCTAATCTGCAAGCAGCCACACAGCCCCATATCTCCCTGATCTCCAACCAGGGGCCTAAGGAGACCTGGGACCACCAACATCTGCCTCTCTTCCACGTTTGCCGATGTGGTGCCCCAGGCAGTTGCCCCAAATGCACCTTCTGTTCCTGCAGCTGAGGCCATCAAAGATTGATCAGGAGCCGCAGCAGCCCCAGAACGACACAAATTAGACCTAGTGTCATGAGAGCTCAGGAATCTAGAATCCACAAAGTAGGTCAGACATGCAACAGTGAACCTTCACAATGACTGTGACCCACAGAGAAGATCTCAAGGGGATCAAGGCTCTCCCATCAAAGGCTAGAGACAAGCTCAGCTCATTTCTCATCCTCAAGCCCAGGAAGACCAGAATTTAAATAAAAGAAGGCAATTGAATAAATGAAGATGCCATTGCCAAGAGGAATCAGATGTTGAATTTTTGTGACAAGGAATTTAAGGCAACCATCAACAAAATGCTTCAACAAGCATCAAAAAAAAAAAAGACTGGATATTGGTTCGGTGATTAAAGCTGCTCGCTTGCAAGCCCAAGTTTGACTCCTCAGCACCCACGCAAAGCCAGACACAGAGTTGAGCAAGCTTCTGTGATCCCAGTGTGTTAACTTCAATAGGAGGAGGAGTCAGGAAATCTGTCGCAGTCACGTTCACATGGCTGGCAGAAATCCCCTGACCAAGATCAGCTTTGGGGAAAAAAAAAAGGTTTATTTTGGCTTACAGACTAGAGGGGAAGCTCCATGAAGGCAAGGGAAAACAATGGCCAAAGGGAATTGGAGGACATTATATTAAAGGAAATAAGTAAGCACAGAAGCAGGACATGTTCTGTCTCACACGTAGAAGTTAAATAAAGGTCCATGTGTACTTAGAGTAGTGACAGCTAGAGGGAAGGGGTGGCAGGAGAAGGGAGAGTACAAAACAGGAAGCTGGATTTGATCAATGCACATTGTGAAAATATACGGAAATATCACACCGATCCCCACTGATGCAGATAATGAACTTGCTAGTGAAAAAGAAAGCTAAGCCCCTCATGATGGCTCAGACCTGTAATCCCAGCATTTGGAAGGCTGTGGCAGATGGGCAGCTATGAGTTCAAGACCATCCTGGGTTACTTAGTAACTGTCAAGGCTGCCTTGTCTACCGAGTTGGCCCTGCTGATCAATCACTCAATTAATCATCAATCAAAAATAAATACAAGATAGCTAATGCTAAAATCAAATAGGATAGGCTTCAAAGCAAACAAAATTGTTTAGGATGAAGATAAAGTGTGTAAATCACCCAAGAACATGTTGAAATCCTAAAATTGTGTGCATGAAGCAACAAATATCATTGCATACCTCATAGCAACACTCTGGTGGAAGACAGAATGGCTATCATCCAAGATTATGTTGCCTACTGGCGTCTACACTGTCACCAAGCACTGCACGATGAAGCAAAAACTGATAAGAGAATTAAAGGGAAGCACAGAAAAATCCACAATCATAGTTAGAAGTTCAACACCTCAGTATTGGCAATTGTTAGAATTGCTAGATAGGCAGTTAGCAAGGTTGTAAAAAACAAGAAATGACCCAGAACAGCATCAGACAACAGGACTTATTTGACATTACAGAAAACTCCCAACAGCAGCAAAGTGTACAGCACAGATAAGGTCCTGAATCACACTATAAGCTTCAACATAACCAAAGCAGACAACAGGGGCACTATTAGCGCTTGGAAATTAAATAAGTTTCTTCTATTCAACCCTTCAGCCAAAGACGAAGTTTCATTGGAAATAAAAACACATAGAATATAGTAAAAATAAAACAAAAACAGACCCTATCAAAATTGGTGCGATGAATCCAAAGTCCTGGTGAGGAAGAAAGACATTAGGATCAACCGATTCCATAAATAGAAAGAAATCTATGCACAGAGTTTAATTTATACTTTCACCAAAATGACCTCAAAATGTGTCATAGACCTAAATGCAAAACTATCTAATTTTCACAGAAGAAAACAGGGGAAATCTGGATGGCTGTGGGTTAAGCAATAAACATGTAAGAGCCATAGGGTGGGAAGGTGTACTCTGAGATATTGTCCCCATCGAGACAGTGACTGGTACATTCATAACTCCACAGTGAATATGGGGACCCCACTGAGGAGGGCCCTCTGCAGAATGGGGGCAGAGGAGAGGAGAAGATATAAACTGATGGGAATATGATCAATTTGCAATCTGCATATATATTAAAGTTTTCAATAAAAATAAACTTAAAAAACATAAACCAAGAAAGAAAATATTAATAAGTAATTTAGCTCTTCTTCTCTGTGAATGACCAAACAAAATGAAAAGAATTCCAGGTACGGTAGCACACACCTGTAATTCTAGCACTTGGGCTGCAGAAGCAAGAGAATAATAAATTTGAGGCCAGCCTGGGCTACAAAGAAAGATTTTATTTGAAATAAAAAGAGAAAGAAAGAAAGAGAGGGAGAGAGGGAGGACGAAAGATAACTAGAGATGGGAAGGGGAGAATTAAGTCACCGACTGAGAAACAATTTTTACAAAAAAACATATCTGTTAAGAGTTGTATGCAGGGCTGGAGAGATGGCTTAGCGGTTAAGTGCTTGCCTGTGAAGCCTAAGGACCCCGGTTCGAGGCTCGATTCCCCAGGACCCACGTTAGCCAGATGCACAAGGGGGTGCACGCGTTTGGAATTTGTTTGCACTGGCTGGAGGCCCTGGCATGCCCATTCTCTCTGTCTCTCTCTCTCTCTCTGTCTGCCTCTTTCTGTCTGTGTCAGTTGCTCTCAAATAAATGAATAAATAAATGAACAAAAAAATGAATTAACATTAAAAGAGTTGTATGCAGAGATGAAGAGTATATAAAGAATATAATCCTCAACAATAAGAAGGCATTTTTTTTAAATAGGCAAAGATGTGAGCAGAAAATTCACAAAGGAAGATAACAAGTAAGTCCACAAAAATGTGGTAAGTGTAACCCGCCCTTAGGGACTGCACTGGGAACAGTACAGGGACACCAGTATCCACCCACAGCAACGTGGAGAAACAAAACCTCGGTGGCATCAAAGGGCAGCTGAGGAACAGCTGATCCGCTCACTTGTTGCTTGGGGGAGGCAAAATGACGCCACCACTTTGGGAGCTCTTTGTCCACTTCAAACGTCAACCGTGGACTTGAATACTGTTCAGCGATCACACTTCCAAGCACCTCCTCAAACTGGCTGAAAAACACGTCTGTAACAAACTGGCCTGGGACTATCCGTCATCGTTTCATTCTCAGTCACCCCCAAGTAAAGCACCCAAATGCCCGGCAGCACATGGACGGAGGAACACAGTGTGGCCCATGCACGCAGCGAAGTATTGATACGGTGCGGAGTGGCAGTCACAGCTGCATAGGACACGAGAGAAATCGGTGACAGGGATTTCAAATGATTTGTGTAGACGCCACCACTAAGGAAGGGAAGTGTGACTCCGCCCTCCTCACAGGTGGGCTGTGCACGGCACTTCCTTCCAGCAAGTACAGCTGTAGGAAGGGGAGACCTGAGGCCACCTCAACCCCGTGGTGAAGGCAGACATCCTCAATAATGAGCCCTGATGAGGGCTGTACGCTGGGCATGCGATGAACACGGGACTTGCCATCTGAGATCTCTTCCCCAAGCCCATTCTACCTGGGCAGCTTAATGATTTAAATATAAAACAGACTCCAACAGGAAGGCACTCTACAGACTGCTTCACATGTCCGCCTGCAACCTGTCAGGGTCATGAAGACAAGTCTGAAAGGCGGACACATCCAAGCAGAGGATAAGGAGACGTGATGACTAAGTTTAACACGGTATCTTGCATGGAGTGCTCAAAGAGAGAGGAAGAGAGGGCATTACATAAAACAGAGTATCTGAATAAAATATGCACTTTAATTTATAACTATATTAATTAGCTAAGTGTAACAAATGTGATACCATAGCAATGTGAGATATTAATCATAGGGAAAGTGGGTATTGGGGTTATAAGAATTATCCAGACTGTATTCTCAACTTCTCTGTGCAGCTGACATTGTTCTAAAAATAAACTCCATGCTTTGAACATAGGTTATGTGATGGTTTTGAATGTAATGTCCCCATAGTCTTACCTGCCTGTGATTAAGTTTCCTACTTGGTCCCCACCTAGTAGCGTGTTTGGAAGGTGGAGTGCCCCTGGAGAAAGTGTGTCACCAGGGGCAGACCTTGTGGTGGAGTCAAATGTGTCACCAGGGGCAGACCTTGTGGTGGGGTCCAGCCCTGTGTTCACAGTCAGACCGTGCCGGCTGCTGTGGATGTACAGTGGAATGAGCCACAGTGAGGTGTCCCCTCACTCCCATCAGCTGCTTCTGGTCAGGTGTTTGTCCAGCAACAAGAGGGGAGCTGTGATATGTCACCTCAGCTTCCCTTCAGACGTTATGTTGTTGAATGTGAAATGTCCCTCATCTGTCGTGTTTGAACACTTGGCCCCCACGTGGTGCGGTTTCAGAATGTTTCAGAAAAGGAGGTTGGCTGGAGAAGTAGGGCATTGGAGTTAGGCCTCCAGGTCTTATAGCCCACCTCAACATCTTATCCACCCTCTGATTCCTGACTGTGAACAAGGCGACCAGCTGCCTCCCACTTCCTCCACCAGGCCTTCCCCACCATGAGACAGCATTGCAGTTACTTCCTCATTGCTGGGACAAACACCAGACCAGAAGTACCTCATGGGATTTATTTCAGGCTTACTGAATCCAGGGGAAACAGCATCAGTGACAGAAAAAGCTGGCTCACATACATACATGCCGAAGACAGACACCACCAAACAGCCAGCAACCATGATCAGCCAGAGCTCAAGCAGTTCTTTACACACTTTAGGCTGGACTGAAGATTTGCCCCCAGCGACACCTCCTCCAGCAGGTTTCTGGAGACTCAAGTAGGAAGTGAAACCTTAATCAAAAATTCCTGGGCTGGAGAAATTGCTCAGTGGTTAAGGCACTTGTCTGCAAAACCAAAGGACCCAGGTTTGATTCCCCAGTACACACATAAAGCCAGATGCAAAAGTTGGCACATGTGTGTGGAGTTCGTTTGCAGTGGCTAGAGGCCCTGGCATGCCCGTTCTCTCTCTCTTTCAAATAAATAAATTAAAAAACAAATTTAAAAACTTCCTGAGGCTATGGAGAGACATTCACATTCAAACCACCATAGGAAACCTTATCCTTTCTTTTGAAATATTTTTTCTTATTTTTTATTTATTTATTTGAGAGAGAGGAAGAGTCAGAGAGAACAAGAGAATGGGAGTGCCAGGGTCTCTAGCCACTGCAAATGAACTCGAGAAGCATGCATCCTTTACATGGGTCTTGGGGAATCAAACCTGGTTCCTTAGCCTTTACAGGCAAGCGCCTTAACCATTAAGCCATCTCTCCAGCCCCCCTTATCACTTTTTAGACCATGAGCACAACAAACAGGTCCTTCCTTAAGTTGCTTTTGTTAGGTGTTTTGTCATAACAATGAGAAAAGGACCTAACACACTTAGCATCAAATCCCAGCTACCTTCTGGACCTCACATTCCTCACTGCCCCTTGAACTACTCCTGGGTCCTGCCCATTCTTTCTGCTCCACTGACATCCACTCTTTTGTTGTTGTTGTTTTGTTCTGTTTTTTTGTTTTGTAGCCCAGGCTGACCTGGAATTAATTATGTAGTCTCAGGGTAGCCTTGATCTCATGGCAATCCTCCTACCTCTGCCTCCTGAGTACTGAGATTAAAGGCGTGTGCCACCATGCTGGGCTTCCCACATATAATGGCATACAATAAACATTCCCATTCCAAAAGGGAAGAAAGGGGTCCATAGCAAGGAAAGGTTGGACCAAAGCAAGGCTGAAACCCGGCAGACAAACCCCAAATCCTGCTACCCACACCTACCATCTCATGATTAGATCATCTGGGCTCTGTCCCTCCAGCTGTGCTGTCTGTGTCCTCCCTTGTGGGTCACATCCATGAGCAGTGTATTTTGGGAAATGGATACCTGCAAATTCTCCCAAAACAACTAAATACACTCTGGGGTTTCAAATATATATGGTCTCATGAGACCCAGGCTGCCTCAAATTGACTATGTAGTTGAGGACGACCTTGGACTTCTGGTCTTCCTGCTCAGCCTCCCAAGGACTGAGATTATAAGCAGATGCCGTCACACTCAAGTTAGAACTAAACACTTTAAAAACTTAAAATATAAATCCTAGGTCTGAAAAAGTTTAACACCTAGTTTTGGGTTGGTTCTCAGTAAAATTATTCAATAGTGAATTAGATATAGCTAAAGAGACAATAAAGGACCTAGATAAAACACACAGACACACAGACACACACACACACAGAGACACACACACATAGAGAAAACGTCACAGAATATATAAGGGGAATACGGGAAAAGGGAAAATATTTAATGCACAGGCAATTGAAAGAGACGAGCAAAGGGAAGAAAGGAATACGAAGGATATTTGAAGAGATAATGCCTGATAATAATTCATAAATTATTTAAAAAACACCCAGGACAGATTCATTTGTTTTTTCTGCAATTCTTAGACATGGAGAAAAAATGTAATTAAAATAGACATTAGAAAAATGAATATATTAATGAACTGAGTTTGTTTACTGAAAAATATGCAAAATTGACAAGCTTTTGGTCACTTTAAGAAAAAAAAAGGTAAAAGACTCAAATAAATAAAATAAAAATGAAGAAGGAGAGAATAAAACCGCTTCTGCAGAAACACAGAGGCCATCACAGACCTCCCACACGTGAGGAAGGATGCCCTGCTCCGTGAAAAGAATGAAGCACAGAATCCAGATGATCATCCCAAAAGATGTAGAAAAAGCTCCTGACAAATCTCAGCATCTTTTCATAGTTACCACTCTCATCATGCGGTATAGAAGTGTGTGAGGGTATGCGCGTGTCACTTAGTGCGACTTGGCCACTTCCCACAGTACTTCAAAGTACTGCGTTATGCATCTGCAATAGAGATAATTTTGCCACCTTAAATGTTTAAATCAAATAACGGATAGCTAATATTCAAACCTACATTTGAATTTGAATTATAAAACATAAGCCCAGTAGAAGGGAAAAAAATAACAAGATAAATTGGAGAGTCAGAATACAATAGTTCTCAACTAGAATCCTGTAACTACTGAAAGAATATTTAAAACCCAAGGAAGCTCCCCCATTACGATAACAATGAAGCGATGGGAAAAGAGTTTACAGCCTCACCTTAAGAACTGAAAGAAAATAAGTGAAGGAAAGCATGCATGCACCTTGGATTCCAGATGCTGGACAGGCAGCGGCTCAGGGCAGTAATCTCCAAGAGTGTAACAACAAATGAGTTGCCGGCCACAGCATCCTAGAATTAATTCCTGGAGTTTCCAGGCCACAGCACTAGGAAGGAGGGATCAAACATTGTTCCATGAGTCAAGGAGACAATTTTAATTTCAGGAGGACCAGGCAATCCTAGATTCTCAGGGGAGAACACAGTAGGGCATCTTTCTCGCACACAGAGTTATAAGGACCCAAAGATGGTTTACCTGAATTCTTTAGCTATGCTAACTAGCACCTTCGTGTTAGGAAATCACCGAGTCAGGAAAGACACCAAAAAAAATCTTGTATAAGAATAGCCAAGGGTCATCGATAGCTAGAAATGACCCACGTTGGCAACTATGGCAGCAGGGAAGAGGGACGGTGCACCAAGCACTGGGTACAGAGATCAGCACTGAGGCTGTTTAAGCCGTGGGCTTCTTGAGCTTTCTGGCTAAGTTAATATGGGGATATTAAAACAGCTATTATGAACATAGTCCACGTATTTGAGAAGGCAAAAGTTTGGATAAGAATGTTCAGGAGAGACATGGGAAATATTTTTTAAAGATCCAAACTGAACATGTAAAGATGAAAAAAAAAAAGGGCAATGTTTGAGATGGAAAGTATACAAGATATGGTTAAAGTGGATAAAAATAAGAAACATAGGGGCTTTGTCAAAAATAAAACAGAAAAATAAGAACACTGAAAAAATTAAGCATTGACATATGGGAAAAGCCTAAGTTCACTAGTATTGGAGTCTCAAGACAAAAAGGGGCAGGGAAATTGTGTGGGCACCAGTATAAAATATCCCCCACAGCCTTGTGTTTGGGTCCTTGATCCCTAAACGGCGGGTCCATTAGGGAAGGGTGTAGGACCTTTAGAAGGTGAGCCCTTGCTGGGGCAGGCCCTGAGCTTTTCAAGCCAGTTCTTCTTTCTTCATTCATGCTGTCTTGCTATGATTTCCCTGCTGATGTGAGGATGTGACGCAGGCTTCCTGCTTTAGGCTGGCCATGACTCCCCCACCCCATGATAGACAGGCCTGCCATACCTCCCCTGCCAAGGTGCACTTCCTCTTAAAGCTGTGAACTTAAAGTAAACCCTTTCCTTCTTCACACTGGTTCTGATCAGGCATTTTGTCCTAGCCATGTCAAAGCAACTGATATAGAAATATCTGACAATAAAATATCTTAGATTTTGCCAATCTGAGAAAAATTAAACTCACTCATTAAATAAATTCAAGAAAATGCAAGTATAAGATGCATCAACAAAGTATGTGCTATCCATATTTTTAAAATGTCATAATGGGCTGGACATGGGGGTGCACACCTTTAGTCCCAGAAAAATAAAATAAAAATGTCATGAGCCAGGTGTGGTGGCGCACACCTTTAATCCCAGCACTCAGGAGGCAGAGGTAGGAGGATCACCATGAGTTCAAGGCCATCCTGAGACTACATAGTACATTCCAGGTCGGCCTTAGCTAGAGTGAGAACCTTCCTCGGAAAACCAAAAATAAAAAAAAAAAAGTCATAAAGACCCTTCATGCTGTGTTGTATAATAAATTTATGCTAACAATAAAAGTAGCCAAAAGGAAATAAACACACAATACCATGCAAAACAGAAACACAAGGAGAACTTTGGTAGAATACAAGTCAAATTTCTTAAACCAATGATAAAGAACCTTAAAACCAATCAAATACATTACATATAGAAAAATGGGTAGAATAATGGTGGAATGATTCATATGTTATGAGTTAAGGAGCCAGTTCACCTGATTTCTGGAGGACCAAGCAAGCCAAAATTCATGGGGAAGAATAGAGAGGGGGGCTATTTCAGCATGCAGAGTTCTGAGGGCCCACAGAGGTTCCCCTCAGTCCTTCAGCTTGTGCTATTTACATTTGCATGAGGAAATTACCCAGTCAAATCCACGCACAGAGGGTGAAGGGAAGAGCCCATGCAACTCTTCTCTCATTCCTATTTTAGTATACATGAATAGGATATGTTTTCTAACTCTTCTAGTTCCTATGTTTTTTATAGATACATCAAATTACATATAGATATTTGTGACTTTATATATGTCTATAGATCATGAGAGAAGAAATACAACTGTCTAGGAGACCAAAGGGCACTTATGGGAGAGGAAGGGTTAAAAGAGGGAGAAGGGTGTTGTATGCTCAACATACAATAATATACATCATTATAATACATGTATTATGAACATATTATTAATATACATGGAAAAAGATAGAAAGCAACTTATAGCCCTATGCCCAGCAAAAAGTATCTTTAAAACTTGAAGTTGAAATAAAGACATACAAAATACAGAAAGATCTCATTACTTGCTCTGCTGCAATAAATACAAAGGGTACCAAATAGATGTTGAAATACACACAAAATGCTGATGAATGGAATGATAAGATAAACACATAGTATATGCATTTTTTCTCATTTTATAAATCTTTTAGAAGGTAACTGATACTGAACAAAATAATTACTTATAGCATCTGGAAAACATTATGAGTGAAACATATAATGACAATAGAAAAAAGACTAGAAAGAGAGAAGAAGTGGTTATAATATGAGTTGTGTAATATTGAAGGCATATTGTGATGGATTGCAGACATATACTATAAAACCTAAAACAGTCACTAGTCTATAGCAATGAGTTATAGCTAGTAAGCCCAATGAGATGCAATGAAACCATAAAATATGTTTAAATACTATAGCTAAAAATTAAAAGAGGGAAAAGGGAAAAACAGATGGAACTGATAGAAAACAATTTTAAAGATGGTAAATTTGAACAAGACCACATTAATTATAAATGGCCTAAGTACTCCAATTAGAAAGCAGAGATTTTCAGATTGGATTTTAAATACATATTAGTGTCAGCTTTACTGTGTCTCAAAGAACCATACTTAATATTTAGAGACCTGAAATCAAAAGTTATATTTCATGTATTTATTTTCAAGCTGAGAGAGAGAGAGAGAGAGAGAGAGAATGGGCATGCCAGGGTATCTAGCCACTGAAAATGAACTGCAGACAAATGTGACATTTTTTGCATCTGGCTTCATGTGGGGATTGGGGAATTGAAACTTAGTAATGAAGCTTGTCAGGCAAGCACCTTAACTGATGAGCCTCTCTCCAGCCCCTGAGATAAAAGTTAAATGAAGTGTGAGTAAATCAGGGACCCTGCAGACTGTGAAATCAACCAGCTGGGCAAGAAGCACATACTTGTGCAATAGTGGCACACAGTCTCTGCGGTTAACCAACTATTCTCTGGTTGGACATGAGACCCTCTCAATGTGTGTGTGTGTGTGTGTGTGAGAGAGAGAGAGAGAGAGAGAGAGAGAGAGAGAAAGATCGAGAGAGATCTTATACCTGGCACTAGAAACCAAGTCAGATTCCCATTGTCAGGAAACTTGTACTTCAGAGAGAACCCCTGCTGCTCTCTGTAGAAGAGTGGACTTGCACATCAAAAATCTCTCAAATAATTTTGCACACCCCCTTTAAGTGAAGCTGCTCACTCTTGGTTGGAGAATCTGCTTTATTTTACAGATGGCAGAGAAAACAGAGGAGAGCTGAAGTCCATTGATAAGACAAGAAGATAACCGACTGCCCACCGTGAGACTTGCCACCTCTTCCACATCTGCCAGGGACCAGGACAACTTGCAGTAGACGGAACATCATAAACACTGCTCTTACTGCCGACCTAACAACCAGCTCCAGGGTGATGGTGGCAGACATGGTGATCAAGCACAACCTATCAAAGCAGAAATACAGAGGCTACAAAGATCTCAACACTAAATTAGACTACTAATAAGGTGCCATGGCTCAGAAGATGGGGTGGAAAGATAGCAAGAGCCACAGAGTGGGTGGGAATACCCAGAGGTACTGTCCTCTCACTATCCCATTGTGACTGACTTATGCCTTAATGACCCCATAGATAGTAAATCCCATAACCACACAGAGGAGGGCCCCAGAGAAACAGAAACAGGGGAAAGGGAATGAAAGGGCATAACCTTTTAATAAATAAATAAAAATTAAATAAATGTTATGAGAAATTAGAAAATATTTAAAACTGAGTGCAGAAGAAAATATTTTGAACTGTATAAACAGCTTATTGAAATGTATGGATTACAAGTAAAGTGGTAACCAGAAGGTAATTTATAACATCAAATGCTGGTATGGAAAAAAAAATAAATATCTGAAATTAAGAATGTAAGTCTTTACCCTAAGAAACTAGAAAAAAGAACAAACACATCTAACTAAAGACAGACAGAAGAAAACAGACACATGTGCAACGATCCATGAAGTGCTGAGAGTAACCAAAACTCCCTCTCTGAACTGAAACAGAACCAAACTTGGTTCCTTGAAAATACGAATAAACTCAATAATTCACTGGCCAGATGTGTGTGTGTGTGTGTGTGTGTGTGTGAGAGAGAGAGAGAGAGAGAGAGAGAGAGAGAGAGAGAGAAACATCCCCATATCAAATAGCATCTCAACAGAGCCAACAGATAATGGGAGGATGATCAATGATAGAGTTACGTGGGAATCATTTGAGCCTGAATCTACAAGGAGCTCGTCCATAGTTTAAGTTGCCATATCCTATCTCAATTACAGCGAATGACTCTGGGGACAGCCTTGCTAACACTCCAGATAACTGAGGCAATGTTAAACCCGAGGTATACTACCTCATGGTAGGGTCAAAGAGTCTCCAAGAGTGAAAAGCAGCAGGAAACAGGTCTCTGTTGGTTGCATGGGAAGGCTAGAAAACTTCTCTTTGGAAGCTGCTTTCCACGCGCTTTGTGAAGGGAGAGTGGATAGAAGCAAAAACACAACACGTCCACGAATTCACAGCTTCCCCCATTAGTTCTAGGAAAGACATATGCGTTGAAAATGACGTTCAAGTGGATGGCGCTATCCCATGCGTACATTCCGAGGAAGCATCTGTCATAACAAAATACCCCAGTAACACATCCTGCTGTCTGCTCAAAGGACCTTCTCTGGATTCTTCAAGGCTTCCAGATGTAAATGTCAACTCTTGCTCCTTATCAATGGACATCAAGGAAGTTAAAATGCTATAAAAGTAGGGTTGCATCATATATTATGATGTGTTTTATGTAAATCACTCACAAACACACCTAGTTAACTCTCACTAGTGACAAATGATGTTCCTACAAGATGCTGTGTCTGGTCATGATACCATCGTTGCAACCTCACCGCAGCCAGAGATCCACCTGTGTGGGATGCAGAAAATTACTCCATGGTCGTAGCCGACTCTCCAAACCCCAGACCCTCCTAGAGGCCCAGGCAGCCTGGAGGACTGGCAGGATATAGCCTATTACATCCTGTTTAAATAAAGATTTGCAAGGAAAATAAATTCATGGCAACACTCATTATTGATCATCTTCAAAACCGTGTGGAGAATTCCCCCAGAGGGCTTAAGACAGAAATTAACAATGTGGTTTTCCTGAGTTGCTTCCTGCTGTTTTTCCACTTCATTGGTTTTGCTCCCATAATTGTGTGCGCTTCCATAGCCACGTAATGCTTTCCTATGGCTGAGTTATTTCATGCAACTTCTGGACCACATGTCACCAATCTGGGGGTACGAATAACTAATGATAATGTTAATAAACAATTGTGATAGGAGATCCATAGTGTCTCCTCTCTTCCACTATCTCTTTTTGAAATATGTATGTTTCAATTTTTATTTCTTTATTTGTATGTCTGTGAATTCATGTGCCAGGGTCTCTTGCAGCTGCAAATAAACCTGTTTAGCTTTATGTAGGTGGCTGGGGAATTGAACCTAGGCCAGTAGGTTTTGCAAGCAACTGCATTTAACCTCGGATCCATCTCCCCAGTCTTTTCCACTTAATGCTTTGATTCGTTTTAATCCACCCTAAATCCACTCCACTATCATTTGCAAATAGTCAACCCTAAATCTATTTCCCAACTCACATGACCACCACTGACCACAGCTTCTCTCACTAAGCTCCTCTCCCTTCCACTTTCCCTCCTGTTACTCTCTTTTGGTTTTTTTTTTTTTCCTGTCTCTCTGACCTCAAAGGTCTTTGTCTCCTTCCCATGTGTCTAAAAATCTGGATATTTCTTTGGGCTCTGGCCACAGTTTCTTATACCACTCTAGAGATATTCTCTCCATGAGCATCTTGAATCCCGGGAATCTCTTCTTCTCTTGGCTTCACACATTCTCCATGTACATTTTTGGAACTGAAGCCATTGATGCAGGTGTCCCCCAGCCTCAGTTAATTTCTCCATGTCTCCTCCCACCACACTCGCTTCTCACTGCCCTCTCACAAAATCAGAATCAGTGAACTACTTTGCTCATGGTTCAAAAGACATTTCAGATGCTTCTGCATACACATGGATGTGATTTCTAGTCTTCCTATCAAATAGGTTTCAAGATTTTATATCCAGAACTATAGTGAACTTAGCAACTGGACATAGTGGCTCATCCTTATAAGTCTAGCACTCAGGAGGGTAAGGCAAGAGGACATCAGGTTAGAGCCCAGCCTGGGCTCCATAATTAACTCTATAATGGCTTGGGCTACAAACACAATCTCATCTTAACTAAGTAAATAAATAAATAAATAGATAATACATTACTGAGTTGTTGAGTCAACATTAGGAAATGTAATACACATATAATATGGGATATCAAATATGGCACAGGAAATATAATATTACCCATACTTGGGGAAAGACATCTGATGAAACTTGACAGACATTTCTGATTTTTTTAAATGCATAAAATGCTAAGTCTTTTACTTGATTTAAAATGAAGAACTTGGGCTGGAGTGATGGCTTAGCCATTAAGGCACTTTCCTGCATAGCCAAAGGACCCAGGTTCGACTCCCCAGGACCCATGCAAGCCAGATTCACAAGGGGACACATGCATCTGAAGTCTGTTTGCAGTGGCTAGAGGCCCTGGTGCACCCATTTCTCTCTCTCTCTCTCTCTCTCTAATAAATAAATAAAGATAAAATAATTTTTTAAAATGAAGAACTTCTCTCAAACCACTTGTCACTCATTATATCTAGAAATACATCCATTTCTTTTAGATTATCACATTTGGTAGAATATTGATTTTTAAGTACATCCTTATGAGTTTCTGAATTTTGTTGGTATCTATTTTAATCTCTCTTTTATCTGTTTTATTAATATGGGTCTCCTCTTTCTGTTGGTGGAATTAACTAAGGCTTTGTCAGTCTTGTTTATTTGCCCGGGAACCAGCTCTTTGTTTCATTGGTACTTTCTTCTCTTGAACTTCAATTCATTAATTTCCACCCTGCTCTTAATTATTTCTTCGCATCTATTATTTGGAGGTTTGGTTTGTTCTTGTTTATCCAAGACCCTAATGTGAATCATTAAGCCATGTGTTTGAGATCTTTCTCATTTTTAAATGCAGACACTTAGAGCTATAAACTTCCCTCTTAGGACTGTCTTCATGGCATCCCATGAATTTTGACATGCTGTGTTCTAGTTTTCATTCAATTCTGAAATTTTTGATTTCCTTCTTGATTTCTTCAATGACCCATTCATCATTCAGAAGTGTAGTGTTTAATCTCCATGAGCTTGTGTGTTCTCTGTAATTTTTCTGACTATTAATGTCTAGCTTTATTCCATTGTGGTCAGGCAGAATACAATAAACTATTTAAATTTTCATATATTTGTTGAGACTTGCTTTGTGTCCTAACGTGATCTATTTTAGGTAAAGTTCCATAAACTTTTGAACAGTGTGTTCTATAGTATTTTTGGTAGAATGTTCTATAAATATCTGTTAGGGCCATTTGATTTATGATGTTATTTAACTCCATTGTTTCTCCATTTAGTTTTTGTCAAGATGATCTGTCTATTTTTGATATTGGGGTATTGAAGTCACCCTCTATTATTGTGTTGGGGTTAATTTATGACCTTATAATGCATCTGTTTTGTTAAATCAGGTGCACGAGTGTTTGGCTCATACTTGTTTAGAATTGTAACATCCACTTGTTCCCTTAATCAGCATAAGTGGGCTTCTTCACCTCTTCTTACTAATTTTGTATATTTTATCAGATATTACAATAGTGATGCCTGATTATTTCCTGGTTCCATTTGCTTGAGATACATTTTTTTTCATCCTTTCACCCTAAGATAGTGTCTGTCTTTGGTGGTGAGGTGGACCTCTGGGAGAAAACAAGGCAGTGGAGCTATTTTTTAATGCAACCTGCTACTCTGTGTCTTTTTTTATTTTATTTTTATTTATTTATTTTATTTTATTTTTTTTTTTTTGGTTTTTCAAGGTAGGGTCTCACTCTAGCTCAGGCTGACCTGGAATTCACTATGTAGTCTCAGGGTGGCCTCAAACTCTCAGCGATCCTCCTACCTCTGCCTCCAGAGTGCTAGGATTAAAGGAGTGTGCTACCACGCCCGGCTACTCTGTGTCTGATTAGGGAAGTGAGACTGTTACTATTCGTGGTAATTGTTGAAAGCTGTGTATTGATTCTAATCCCAGGTAGCAGTTGACGTTTTGTTAGTACTGGATGCCTTAACAATCATACCAGCAGCTTTGGTCTTTACCCTGCATCTTCGTGGACACATTATTTCTTCTCTTTGCTCTGAAGGGTTCCTTTCAGTATCTCCTGTAGATCTGGCTTGTTGGCAATAGATGGAGAAGTATAGATTTTAATTCTTCCTTAAAGGTTCAGCAGAATTCAGATAGAATGTAGAGTATGGCCTTATGAGTTGATGAATTTTCATTCTATCTAGTTTATTACTACATAAAAGAATTAGCATCACGCCTTTAAAGGAAACATCTTCACAAGGCCGCTCATCATCACCAGTATTACTTGACCTTTTGCTAAAAGTTCTATCCAAAGCAACGAGACAAGTGAAAGAAATACAAATACAAGTTCCAACATGAAGAAGATAAAAAAGGTCATTATTTGCAGATATTATGGTCGTGTAACAGGGTAAGAAGTATGGGGATCCTCTCTGCATTATCTTCCCAAGTATCCTAGACAGCTAAAGTTATTCCAAAATTTTGTTAAGGAGAGAAAACATTTTAAAAATAAACAAGCTGTTTTGAACATTAAAAATTACCTGTAAGTCTTTTAGAAGTCATAACAGAATTTAATGAGGTAGTGAAATAATAAACACTAAAAAATTAATTCTTTTCTCGGTAAATAAAATAATGAAAGAAATGATCAATTATAAAATATAGCCAACAATATAACCGGAATGACCAACATCAGCTGGGATTAAAACTAAATTCCAGACATAGGCATACAAACACATGTGCACACATATATGCATACACATATTAAGTCTATGGACTCAGATATAAAGATGCCATACCATGACTAATGTTCTTTTACCTCAGTAATCACTGTGAAGCTTTTTATTTGACACCGTAATAAATTGTAAAGGGATTTCACAAAGTCTTATGATAAGTTGGTTCTTTTGATGAAAACAATAATTGCATTAGGTTGGATGTCAAATTTACAGGCAATGTACACCTTTAAAGGGCTAATTAATGCTAATTATGTGTTAGTCAGATACACAAATAAAATGTGGTTCTTCTAAAGAGCTGAGTGCTTGTCCACATATGGAATCATGCCTGCCCACATATGTAGTAGAGCAGACACAGACTCACATAGTCACACATGCACCGAACAGCAAAGCCTCCAAACCATGGCTGCCAATTATGAGATCTCCCCGCCCAGAAAGCTTCCAATAGTGCCTGGAGAGAATCTGGTATAACCAACGTTCCTCACACATCTGCACTGCTCGTGTCCACAGGCCACACTCCCCCCATGCCAACGTGCGTGTGGCACTAATAATTTTAAACACTGGCTGTACATTGTCTATGCCTCTCCTGTATCATTTGCAAACGAGGAAACAAAATCTCTGAGAAATTCAAGGGACTTCTCAAGTTCACAAGAGCTGAGATCAGAACCCAGGTCTCCAGCGGCACAACAAGATTGGGATATCTCCAGGGCTCAGGCCAGGCATTTCTGTCCTTCTTTCCATAATAATAAAAAAGAGGCAGGTAAATCTCCCTCAGACCCATGGCTCCAAGATGGGCCCCTCATCTCCCGGAGGGATAGTTGCAGTGGTGGAGAAGGGCTCTGACAGAGCAAGACTATCCCTGACACCAGGGATGCTCATCCGAGAAGTCCTGATGATAAGAATGGGACAACGAGCTTCTGGTCCCCTTCCTGGGGACGTTCAAAGCAGGCTGCTTTTGAAGACCCTGCAAGTTTTCCCGTGTAGGTAGCAATGAACTGGTTCATTGTCTTCACACAGCCAGACCAGTAGCATTGCCTCTCAAGCCCAGAAAGTCTCTGGAAGAGATAGAAACATTTAGCAAACGAATTTTGAACATGACTTCCCTTTCTAGCAATTAATCACAGAGGGCATGAGAACCTCAGGCCCACCCAAGGAGGCTGAAGAGCGCCCCAGCTAAGCACTGAGAAGCAAAGACACGTGTGTACAGGCGAGAGCATATCTAATTAGCAGGGATTTAAAGGAGCAGCTACCATTGGTCAAGGAAGCAGAAATGGGTGCCCTACAGGGAGAGAAAAGTTCAGGCAGACTTTTTGCACTGACTTCATCACTTTCCTCCCAGGAATATCTCCCTAGAGAAAGTCACGTGTGTGCTAAAGTGAATCTCATGCTTGCCTGGTGTTGCAGAGCATTCCGTTACAGAAATTGACATAGGGTGGTGCACACCTTTAGTCCCAGCCCTTGGGAGGAAGAAGAGGAAGATGGACTGCTGTGAGTTCAAGGCCAGCCTGGGGCTGAGAGGAAAGAAACTGACATGTAATCTAAGTATTCAGGAGCTGGGCACAGGATGACTACTTAGAAAAACATGTGGATCTGTGCTTGGAAGACAGTCATTGTGTAAAATTAAGTGAGAAGAAGGCTACAGTAGTAAATGTGTAAGCCTTCTTTTGTTTGAACAATTAATTACAAATACAATGCACATGCAGATATGTTATGTTATATATTGCATATCAAACTATATGCATATATAAGCAAAAACTTCCATGAATGAATACAAATTACTAATGATGACTATCATTGAGTTCACTTCTACTTTCTCTTCTTTATTTTCTTTGTTTTACTTGCCTATACTAAAGTTTCTACAATTACTTTATATTTTTAATACAGATATATGTATGTCCTCTGAGCCTTCCCGAACCTTCTGAAGCTGTCAGGGCCGTCAGTGGACTCAGGTGAGAGTGAAGGCAAGAGCCAACCTGGGATGGCCCTGGACCCCTCCACAGCTCCGTGCTCACGGGGAGGCGAGGGCTGGCTCAGGCCCTGACGGGATGCTGGGGAGGTGTGCGGAGCCGGGCGAGCCGTGCCAGCTCTCGCTAATCCTCTGCAGTATGGTTCGCTGCTAATTTGTCATGGCACATATTTGCCTTATGTCTAATTAGCATCAAATTGCAAACTGCTATTTGCTAACAATTCGTTGCATCAATCTGCTTGAAAATCTATAGTTTAGAATTGGATTGCAACTTATCCTGTCTATCAAAATGCTAGTTCACACATACACAAAATAACTTCCCCTTCCCGCCAAAACCGTCGCAATGTTTGTGGTGGCACAAAGGGAGAGTGATGTGGGAGGTTTTGTTGTTGTTTTGGGTTTGTTTTCTTTTCCAAAGGGGAGAAGAATAACTGTGAGGTGTCTCGTTTCGAATGTCCTGGCTTGATTTCCCGTGGCCCAGGAAGATGTCTGGGAAAGGGCTCGCACAGAGCGGCTGCTGGGAAGCTGCTGGGCCAATCTTTTCTCAAAGCCTTTCTGGGATAGTGGGGGTGCACAAAAGGATTGCAGGCCTAGTCCACGAGTCCCCAAAACAAAAACCCAAGGTCAAGTTGCACAAAAGAGCAAAAGGAGTTCTACCAGGCCCATGCCTCCCAGTCAGGCCTAGGAGAAACTCAACCTCAGCCAGCATCCCTCTCACATGCATTGATTACTCTCTCTCTCTCTCTCTCTCTCTCTCTCTCTCTCTGTGTGTGTGTGTGTGTGTGTATACTGTATGTGCATGCGTGCGTGCATGCTGGGCCACAGCAACAGATCTGAGAGGACAACTTTGTGCCACTGTTCACATACCCCCTGCTTGAGGCAGTGTCCCGTTGTTCACTGCATTTTCCAGGCCAGCTGGCCTGTAAGCTTCTGGAACATTCTCCTTTCTCTGCCTCCCATCTCACTGTAGATGCACTGAGGTTACAGATGTTTGTGCTACTGTGTTCAGCCGAGTTTGAAGCCAGCCTGGGCTATGTGAGACCATCCCTCACATAAAAAGAAGAGACAGGAGAGGATGGAAAAGCAGGAAAGGAAAGAGCCGAGCTAAGCTCTCTGGCAGGAGGCAGCGTTTCTGCGGCATCCAAGGGGAGTCAGCGGTGACTCTGGGGATGGGATGTATCCTTTCCTGCTCTGTGGGATGGGCAAAAGATGATGATGAGGGACAAGGACATCAAGGACAGTGAGACTAGTTGTTGCGAGGCTAAGTCTGGTGAACAGAAGAGAAGGTCTGAGCTGAGGAAGCGGGTGGAGCTTGTTTTTCTGACTCTGGCCTACTCACTAAGTTGCTCTCTAGTTCTATCCATTTTCTTGTGAATAGCATGTTGGTCATTCTTTAGGGCTCACTAGGAACCTTGCTGTGCATACAGAGCACTGTCTCTTTATCCATTCATTATGTCACTGGGCATGTCAGCTGACCGCCTGTCTTGTCTACTATAGTTAGTACAGCAACAGGCATAGATGACCATGGCAAGATAATGGGAGGGAAAGTGTCTGAATATCACATGTTCGTATGCATAACCCTCATTTAAGCATACATGTGTGCACACACGTGACATGGAAGCTAAAGCAGGACCATTTGGGGAGAGAAAGGGAGTTCACTGGACAGGGAGGAGGGACAAGGAAGAGAGATGGGGTGCATAGGCGTAAAGTACAATGTCATAAGCATATGAAAACGTCATAAAGAAGCCCATCATTTTGTACACTTAGAAAAAGTTAATTAAAAATTTTAAAAAAGCAAGACATGGTGGTTCACGCCTTTAATCCCAGCACTTGGGAAGCAGAAGCAGGAGGATCACTGTGAGTTCGAGGCTACCCTGAGACTACATAGTAAATTCCAGGTCAGCCTGGACTAGAGCTATACCCTACCTCGAAAAACCAAAAAAAAAAAAAAAAAATGTAAACTGCATGAAGAACAGGTACAGAGGATGAGAGCACCCTTGCAGGCAGAGGAGGGAGAGGCACAGAGGCCCAGAGATGGATGGAGGCAGAGGCAGCCCAGGACCATGTTGATGCCAAGGCCACACCCTGAGTTCCTGCACCCTGCCACCATTGGAAGAAGCCCAGTGTGAAGCTGCCTGCCCAGGGTGTCCCCTTTCAGATCTTCCTTGAGGAGAACATCACTTACAGCCAGTTTTCCTCAGAGTAACAGGAGGAGTCGGCCAATGAGCGGAGAGATTCTGAGCTGATTCTGGAAACACAGCAAGCAGGTGAGGAAGCGAGCTCTCAGAATGAGTCTCCCTCTTGGCAAGACAGTGCGTGAATGTTTGCCCCATGCAGGGAATCAAGTAGCAAGGAGCTGCCTTTCCTGTGCGCGTTTTCCTACCCTTGGACTGGTAGGAGGCCAAACACTGCATAGATCTGTTACGAACACAGAAGGCACAGGGTACAAAAACCAAAAAATGCCTGGGAAAAGCAAAGGCCCCAAGGTCCCCATGGGGGATTGGCTCCAGGGTCCTCCCCCACTAATACCAAAATTTAAAGATGCTCAAGCTCCCAACATAAAGTTACACAGCATTTGCAGCAATGCACAGACATGCCTGTGTAGGGTTTTAAGTATCTCTCAGTTGCTTACAATACCTAACACATTGTGAATGTCACAGGCCTCACTGTTACAGTGTATCATTTAGGAAATAGTGACAAGGAAAAGGCTGCGAGTGTGTTTAGTACAGATGTGATATTTCCTGTCATTGGTGGAGGAATCGGTGGACATGAAATCCTCGTGTATGCAGTGTCAACTGTGATCCCAAGCAATTGCCTTGGGGCAGGAGAAGAATGTCGGCATCCAGGAACTGGGCTTGGAGACTGTACAAGTCACTCGGTGGGTCACGTGACGCTTCCGCACCCCTCTCTGAGGACACAGAAGTTCAGAGCACAAGCAGGGAACCCAACACAGCCAGGGATGGCAGTCAGACCAAGGGCTGTCCAGAGACCACACCCAGTGGTCTCCTCAGGACACAAAGGCCATCGTCACCCAGAGTCCACAGGTGCAACCATACCACCTGTATACCACCTGAGCCCCACTATCATGGGGACACCCCACAATACAAAGCCATTATATACTTTAACCAAAGTCCAGGTAATGCCTTTGGATTTGGGCTCAGTCAAATGCCCAAAAGGCGTACTCTGTAATATTATATGTATTTCCCTCCCCAAGGGGCCGCACTGTTGGAGTGTGCCTGTGTGCCCACCCTACTGACTCAGAAAGGAATGAGAGGTGGATGATCCACACTCGCTGACTGAGTCCGTTCCACCAACATATTCTCCTCGGAAGGCTCATAGCATGAAGGGAAGGGACTGGAAGCAAGAAGCCTCTACAAGCTCCTCCATGAGGTCTTACTGGGTAGGAGTCAACCCGGAACGTGTGCACCCCACCACACGCAGCTGGACTGTGCCGCCCCTGTGTCTCCCTCCTGCCTGCACAGACCACTCATCTTTAACCTTTTCAGCAACTCCAGGATGTCCCCGGGACCTGCACAGAGCTCCTGTCAAAATGTTGACTTGCTAATTATAAACTTTATTTTTGATGTCTTGCTTTTCGGGAATAATTACTCCGCACCTAAAATGTTAGCCTACTTACTGCTTGTGCAAAAAGATGACAACAAAATCAATGCTGCACAATTCCCCCAAGTCCATCAACATCTTATGCAACCTTAATGGACTATTGGATGTAAAAGCTATGACCTCATGGTGGCGTGAGGGAGTGCCTGGCTCCAGCAAGGAAATGGCCTCTCTCTCCTTAGTGAGCTAGCCTCGGGTGCCCAACGTCTTCATTGTAAAAAGGTAAGAGCACAGGCAGAATGGGAGGGGGGTGGGATAGCACAAGGGATACATGCAGGAAATCAGAGACTGAATGGAAAGACACTTACTAATTTAAAAAGAACAGACGTGGGCTGGGAAAATGGTTTAGCAGTCAAGGTGGTTAGGGCATTTGCCTGTGAAGCCTCAGGACCTGGTTCAATTCCCCAGGACCCACTTAAGCCAGATACACAAGGAGGTGCACGTGTCTGGAGTTCGTTTGCAGTGGTTGGAGGCCCTGGAGCGCCCACTCTCTCTTTCTCTCTGTCTCTTCCTCTCTCTCTCTCTCTCTCTCTCTCAAATAAATAAATAAATAAATAAATAAATAAATAAATAAATAAAATATTTTTTAAAAAAGAACAGTGGTCAAGAGGGGGACAGTGGTTTCCCCAGAGTTGCACAGCAAGTGAGTAGCAAGACTCATGCCTTTTGAGTGACACTCTAAAATCATACTGTCCTCTACTCTTTTTGGATTTCAATGATTTTTTTTTTCTTTCTGGCATGCCATCCTAGGGTATAGATAGCGTTCGGTCATGAAGCCAGTATAGGTGTCAAGAAGGTAGCTCTTTTTGAGAGAAGTCTGGAGAAGGTGTGGTGACAATGTCCATTCTCAGATGTCACGGCAAATTAAAAGCTCTGAGCAGCCTCACATTGACCAGCACGTTTCAGCGTGTTTGTCCACATTTTTGTAACACATGGTGATGGGGAAGTGGAGAAGTGTTTTATATTGGTTGGGGAGTTTAAACACAGCCTTACACATTCTCCTCTGGGAGTGGAAGCACTTGCCTATAATCCCATCGGATGACTCCTCAGCAGCGGTTCGGTGCAGACACCACGTGTCATCCACACACCCGGCCAGTCTTTGAGAAGGTGGCCTGCCAGGGGTGTTGTGGAGTGCCAGGTGTTCTCCTCTGTTGATATTTGTTGACTGTGTGGGGTGAATGAGCCCGTGGCTTTCGGAAACAGCTTCTTGCCTGGGTGATGCCCCCTCAACGTTCCCTTAACCACATCTCTGGATACTTTCATCCTGGTAACCCAGACATCCTTCCGCTTGTCAGTTGGTTTGTGGGATTTCCCTGCAGTCTTTCCCATATGCCCAGCAGGATGCCTGCTGGAGAAATGTAGTTCAATGTGTAAGAAATGACTGTAAGTCAGGAGTGGGAGTGTAATGCCCATCTACATACCCAGTACTTGGGAGGCTGGAGAGAATCATGAGTTGGAGGATCTCCTGGGCTACACAGCAAAAGAAAGGAAGGGTGGGAGGGAGGGAAGGATCTTTAAACCTACATTTTCTTTTTTTTAATATTTTTTGTTTATTTTTATTTATTTGAGAGTGACAGACAGACAGAGAAAGAGGCAGAGAGAGAGAGAGAGAGAATGGGCGTGCCAGGGCCTCCAGCCACTGCAAACGAACTTCAGACGCGTGCGCCCCCTTGTGCATCTGGCTAACGTGGGTCCTGGGGAATCGAGCCTCGAACCAGGGTCCTTAGGCTTCATAGGCAAGTGCTTAACCGCTAAGCCATCTCTCCAGCCCTAAACCTACATTTTCCATCTCCTAACAACTGTACATTAATTTAAATGCCTCCCTTTACCCCCAGTGATGAGAGATTTTGTACAACTTTTGGAGGGAAACCATCTGAAATCTACCACGATGCCTCTTTCTTCAATTTCCCTTTCTTTCACTTAGAAAAGGTCATCTGAGCCAGGGAGGCATGACTCCTCATCAGGGAGATAACTAACTTTCCCTAAGTGTACACCGATATGACATGCGTGTCATCACCCCCACTTCACTGCCTTCTCCCAGCTCACCACTGGGCCATGCACCTCTCTGGGTTCCAGAAAGGCATTGTAGTGTGCTGGGATGTTGGCCGTGTGGGGCACCTTGGGTCCACACACCATCACTTCCCATTTGAATGTTTTCAGAGCTCCAGGGAAGCAGAAGCCATTCCCAACCAGTGGTGGCAGACACAGCTGTAGGTATGCCCCAGCCTGAAGCCTACACACCAACCACATTTGAAATTACTCCTCCCATGTGCCCTCTGCAAACAGAGATTGGGTAAGATCGGCTCCTGTGGGAAAAGGTTGGGGAGTGGGGATGCAGTAAGAAGAGGTGAAAGAATTGAGAAGGTCATGAGCATTGAATATCCAGGATGGGTGGAGGGATGAGAGTTGAGATAGTAAAAAAGCTGAGGACACAGCTCAGTGGCAAAGCAGTTGTCTAGCAAGCCAAGGCCCTGGGTCTATCCCCAGTACTGTTAGAAAACACACAGCAAAAGTGTGATAGTTGCGTTCATTCGGACTATGGGCGTATTTCCGTGATGAAGCACTTAACTAGAAAAGTAGAAGAAAGGAAAGGAGAGAGGAAGAGAGAGAAGAGAAGAGAGGGGAGGGGAGGAGAAGAGAGGAGAGGGGAGGAGAGGGTAAGAGAAGAAGAGAGGGGAGAGAGGAAGAGAGAGAAGAGAGGAGAGGGGAGGGGAGGGAAGGGGAGGGGAGGGGAGGGGAGAGGAGGGGAGGAGAGGAGAGGAGAGCAAAGAAGAGGAGAGTGGAGGAGAGGAGAGGAGGAGAGAGGCTTCCATTGCTCTCACAGCGGGAGTAACGTCCAGGCATCCATCACTGTGCACATGATGAAGGAACTCTGTCCCCTTACCTATGACCAGCAGCTATGTTTTTTCAGCGATTCCACAGGAGTCAAAAACCCAACAAAGCACATCGCGGGTGCTGTAAAGGGAGCATGCTGCTGGTGTCTGTGACCACTGTATGCAAAGCTTGGCATTAGTCACAGCCAGGCCGGCTGTGACAGGCCTGAAGTGAGGGAGATTAATGTGAGGCTGGGGCACTTTATTATTGTCATTCTGTTCTTTCAGACTCTGCCTCTGACTTTCAATTTTGCTCCGGAATTAATTGTCTGCTCCCTGCAGTATGACTGATGGAGAAGGATACGCAGAGCCCAGGCACCTGGCTCTGGCCTTGACAGTCTCGGCCCGGTGTGGGATATTATTGTGTGCGGTCAGAACGGGGGGCCGATGGGTATCCCTCAAAGAAACCAGCCATGCCACACCTGACTTCAATCAGATGTGTATGGAGATTATCCTTCGCTCAGAGTCACTGGGGCTTGTAGGGTTCCTCGCAACATGTCCCTGGCCTATTACGAACTCTCTGGTACCCAGATCTCAGTCAGTTGGTCAAGCCCTTCCTGGCCCTTTGGGGCTCTAATTTTCTTCCTTCCTTCCTTCCTTCCTTCCTCTCTCTTTCCCCATTCCCTCCTTCTCTCCCTTCTTCTTCCTCCTCTTCTTCCTTCCTTCTTTTCTTCCTTCCTTTCGTTCTTTCCTTTTTCACTGTAAATCACTAGCATAGCCTTCTGTGCCCCAGCCTTCCCAGTGGTAAGAACTTTTCTGTGGTCACGTTGGTCATAGCAGCCACATTGCTGGCCACAGGAAATACAAGGCTGGTGTCACTCTTTGGTTGGTGTGACTGGATCATCTCTCTTCTCATGACTCACTCCTGCCTCACCTAGCCCCTTTATCCAAGAACTAGGCTGAACGTCCCTTTGATATCAAACCCTCGAAGGAAGCTTCTGACAAACTACACTGCTTTAGAGAGAACTGAACGCCCAGGCAATGGTGGCTGAATGAATAAATGAGTGTGAATGAATTAACAAATCACTAAATAATCAGATTTCGTAACAGAATGAAATACTGGTAGGCACGTTTTTACTGTTATATAGATAAAAGTCCTTCGTGGTCATGGTTTTTTTTTTTTTTCAGGTACTTCCTGGGCTCACCTGTCCCCATAACAGGTGTGTCTGTGAAAATCGGGGTGCAATTCTGTTCTTCATTTTAAATGTGTGAACAACCTTGGGGTTGCCGTTGCAGATGTATGGGAGAATACTTGCCTAAAGTGTGCTAGGAGGGGGTTAAAGCACTTGCCCCGAATCCACCGACGAGGGGCTGATCAGGGAGGACGAGGGCTCAGAGGCACAGCACTTACCCAGCACGCGCAAGGCTCAGGGTTTCATCTTTAGCTCGGCAAAAAGAGGGAAAAAGAAGAAGTTCAAAAACCTTAAGGTGGAAAGCAAGTCTTGAAGGCACACATTAACACCGTTAGGTTTTTTAAAACATTGTATTTATTTATTTATTTGCAAAGAGAGAGAAAGAGCATGAATGGGTGCACAGGGCCTCCATCCACTGTAACACTGCAAACGAACTCCAGATACATGCGCCGTGCACCACTTTGGCTTTACATGGGTACTGGGGAATCGAACCTGGGTCTTTAGGCTCTGCAGGCAAGTGCCTTAACCACTAAGCGTTCTCCCCAGCACTTACACTGCTGTTTAATGTAAGGTCTAGAAGTTCCACTGTCAGCATGTGGGATGCAGAAGTTCGTGCATGACAAAGCCCAATGTCTGAGGTCTCTTTCTCTCTAGGCGTTGGGTAGACTGATATCCAAGATGAAGACAGACAGGGGGATGCGGTCAGAGGACCGGGTACACTTGGTTAAAAATGTCATTATGAAACTTATCATGACTATATACATGCTAATATTTCTTTAAATAAATAAATGTAGACAAAAATAACAGATCACACACACACACACACACACACACACACACACACGTGCTGCTGAGGTAAGGGCCATTTAAAGGCTGGCTTCCTGTAGAACTTTCAGGACTTCCTTCTAATACACTGCCTGACTCTAACCTGCTATAAATTATTACAGCTTTAACTCATCTGGTACTTTCCTACGATTACGGTATTATGTTAAAGGGTATAGAAATATATAATATGCTCAACTGTCTCTATAGTTGATACCAGAGGGAAAATTACCACCACTCAGTGAAGAGAATCCAACCTCATTACATTAATGATTTATCACAAGGGGGAAATGTGTAGAGTAACTAGTTGCTCTGACGAAAAGAGGCAGCGTTTCCCACTGGCAACTCCTGCAGGCCCTCAGAAGAAGAACCAGGCTGGGGACGGCCACACTCCGTCCCCTTCCCCAGCCACCTCTACAACTTTAAGGAGAAGGTGTGCAGACAGGAGCTGGGATATCCTTCAAACTTGACATTAAGTATTCAAATGTTACTTAAGCAAAGTGTGCGCAATTAAATTAATCAATCTTCCCAGCCATGTACAGAACAGATGTTCAATAAATCCTCTTTGCTTACAGTGAGGGGGAGAGTCCACTTTTAACTGTCCTTCAGCGGTGACACAGCTCAGGCGTCCTCTGCCGGCCTCCTGGGCCACCAGGCTCTTCTGCTGTGCTTTCCTTTATTATAAATAACAACAGGCCACCTGGCCTACCTGTGTTACCTGGGAGCCTCAAGTTTAATGATCCTTCCTACTCGGGGCTCTGCTCTCTCCTGATCCCCGTAATGGGACTAGTGGGAATGGCGGTAGAATGACGGTTGGCAGTGACGGATGACTCCGAGCCACCTTGCGCTGCTGACAAGCGGTGGATGTGGGCCAGTGTTGCAGAAAGGTCAGGGTGAGAAGTATTCGCTTGACTTTCAAAGTTTCTCCAGAAAAAAAAAAAAAAATACAATCTAGCAAGCCCGAACCACCCAGACCTCTCACAGGGGACCTCTGACTTGTCCCCAGTTCTACCAAAGGTAGCCATGTCAAGTGTGATGTCTTGCATGAGAAAAACAAGGCAGACGGCCGAAGTCTTGTCGTCTTTGAGTAGACCGTGGATGCCTCTGCCTCAGGGTCCGGGGGACAGAGAAAGTGCAAGGCAGTGAGTGACTGCCCCCTCCTCGAGGAGCACCTGTGACCCCCCCGTCACCTCTGACGTGCCCTACGGCGATCTCTTACGGCCTTCACAATGCTGCAGGGGTGTCAGCCTGAAACGGAACAGTGATGCCCCCACAAATGTGCCCATGGCAGCGGGGTGCGACCTGTCTGCTAGGGCTTCCTCTCAATCTGCCACGCTGTCGGGAGAAGCCTGAGGAACTCAAAAGTATAGTCCAGGCCGTCACTCCACCCCATTGTCACAGTGCCACTCCCCCAGATGACAGCGGACCCCAGCCTGTGCCGCTGACCGCCACCCACGGCCGCCCACCCACGTGGCATCCGGCACTGAGAAGGGGCTGCTCCGACCCTGCCCTGAAGATGTGTCATGTCAACCTTTTGAAGGCTGCCTCTCCATGCAGGGACATCATCCACATTTTAATGAGGCTTTAAAAATCTCCAAGATTAAGCTGGTATTTTATGTAGAACCGCCTGCATTTTATGATATCCTGACATGTTGTACAACATTTGGTGACTATATTGATCCTTATAAATTCAGCATCCATATATATTCATGAAAAGTACCTTTTCTCCACATTCGGGCCACAAGATGATCCTCACACACATTTCCGTGAGTGGAGACAATAAAACTACAATTGTCATGGTTTTGAACATACACAATGCTTCAGTGTTTTCAAATTAATCCCCCTTTTACCATCTGTTTGCAAGCACCTCTGTGAGGAAGTGACAGAGTGTTTCCAGGGATCTGCGGCGGTAAGTGCCCCTGTTTCTCCTTCAGGTGAGTTTGTTGTCAGTCCTGAGGGGCCGGCAAGAGCCTCCTCCCATGTGGGACGCTATACATCTTCATGCCCTCCTGCTAGCGCCCCCACAGAGACCAACCTTGCTGTGTTTCTTTGTGCCATTTCTTGCTTTTAATCTGAAACAAATGATTGCAAGGGGGAGAAAAAGTATTATCACCTTGGTGAAACATCAGGAGTATGAAAAAAAAAAAAAAAGAAGAAGAAGAAAGAGACTATGGGCAAATTCATCTCCAGCCGCTACAATCAATCTCTCCTGTAAAGAAATACACAATAACTAGGCGGGAAGGAGCCAAGATTTATGACTTCGAAACATCTACACTGACCAGCATATACCTAGTTTCTTGGCACCCTCCCTACCCGAATGGCTCTCTCTAACAGTTACAATGATAAACTGTCTCTCCCTACTGTTTTACAAGTACATTAGCTTTATTTAATGAGATCTCAGAGTAATTTAACAGATGTATATAGAACATAAGACCAGGAAAACTCCTGCTACTTGGGTACTTTTGCCAAGGTATTCTAGGACGCCCATCCAAGGTGTAGCTTTCTATTCCTTGTGAAAGCATTATTTATTTTTTTGGGTGGCTTTTAAAAATGATCTTAATAGAAATATTATAATCAACAAGGAAAGAGCCACTTACGTATTCACTTGTACTAGCCTGTGAAAAGCAGGATAAATGGGCTTTGTAGAATCATGGGGATTCACACATTGAATTGTCAGGAAAAAATGTCACTGTCAGAAATTAATAAATTTGTAATAAAAAAAAAAAGTCTTCCACTCGACCACCTCCCATGAGAAGGGACAAGATAGTTGGGAAGAGGGAAGGGAAAAGGGGAGGAAAGGGAAGCCAAAGACTGATTAGGGAGGGACGTCCCATTTCTCAGCCAAGCCCTCACCTCTGAGAACGTGGTGACCCCGTCACCGTCCATGCTCTGCGCCTAGCGCGCTCAGGCCAGGGCCTCCCCTTCCTGGCCAGACACTTCCTTGGCTCCCCTGTCATCTGTTCTAACACTTGGTTCTCTTGGAACCGTCATGGAGAAATGACAACGGCATTAACTTTTTAAAAATTACTTTAATAAACTGCCAATTAATAAGTGAGAAGTGGAAGGCACAGAAAATTACCTGGTCGTGCTTAAAATAAAATTAAAAGGAGGAGGAGGTCTCTTTCCTCCTCCTCCTCTCTCTCTCTCTCTCTCATCTTTAATTCTCCAGAAGCACAAAGATTATGTCCTTGTACATCAGGTTGTGCTTTTCAGAACAAATTTCCCTTAAATAAGACATCTATGCTGCATTCGTAACACAATCACCTGTGATATAATAAACTCAGTGTCACAGTGGAGTGTTAGCCTGAGCTCAGAAAGTGATTGCAAAGAAATACAGGGCTGGAGAGATGGTTAGCAGTTAAGGTGCTTCCCTGTGAAGCCTAAAGACCCAGGTTCAATATCCCAGTACCCACATAAGTCATATACACAAGGCAGCATAGGCTATATGCACAAGGTGTCTGGAGTTCGTTTGCAGTGGCTAGAGGCCCTGGAGTGCCCATTCTCTCTCTCTCTCTCTCTCTCTCTCTCTCTCTATATATATATATATATATATATATATATATATATATGCATATATATATATATGCATACATATATATATACACACACATATATGTGTGTGTGTGTGTGTGTGTGTGTGCCTTTTTCTCTTTCTCTTTCTGTGTTTCTCTCAAATAAATAAATAAAATTCATTAACAACAAGAAATATGTAAAGAACCAAAATGCTGGTGGTGACACCATGTCTAATTGTGTGAGTGACTGGTTGCTTTTAGTGGTAACGTTTATTTGTTTAAATCCCTCAAATGGTTTTAAGTGAACTCTGGGTAATTCTTAAAATTCTGAAAAAGTAAAAATAAATTAATTAATACAAACAAATGAAATCAGCCAGATGTGGTGATGTGTGCCTATAATTCCAGCATTGAGGAGGCTAAGGCAGGCGGATCATGAGCTCCAGGACAGCCCGTGCTGTACAGTATGACCCTGTCTCAAAAGAATTCTGCAAAGCTCTAACACGCCCATATCCTCTGAGAGAGTTTAGGTCCCTCATAAATGGCGTCTCTTGTGAGAACCTTCAAACAAAGTCATCACATGTTTGAGAGGAGGTGGGTGTGTGTTTAAAGCCCTACTACATGTGAGGTTTCTCAAAGTAAACATGTTTCACCACATTTTACAAAATATATACCACTTTCCATAGTGCTGATGGCTTCTTGTGAATAATTTAGGAGACCTCGATGTGGTCTTCTTACAAGAGAACATTCACAGTGAGTATAAAACTCAGTCAAATGAAAGCCTCTGAAACTAGAAAGCACATAAATGGAGTGGCTGACTTTGGAAGTAAGGGATTCAGAAAGAGAGGGAAAGAGAGAGGGAGGTGGAATATGTGAAGGGCCAGAGCACTACCCATGGGGTAAGAACAAATCAGTTGCATGGAATTTCATTTCTTGAGAGCTATACATCAAGCCACATTTGTTTAATGAGGTTGGCACCAGAAAGATGTATAGAACACGTCAGACACCGGGTACCAACGCGTAGTGGGGAAGAGATAAGATCGCAGCTCCTGACCACTCACTTAGTCTTCCAGCCAGCTTCTCTATCTGCTGCTTCCTTGGGGAATAATAAATGAGAGGGCAGAAGGAACAAGGGACCAAATAATGAAACACACACACACACAAAAAAAAGAAAAATTATAACATTGGGGAGCAAAGCCGAGTCAGATTTACTGACCTCCCAACTCCATAATCGAGAGAAAGTTATCACTGAAGAAACTTTTGCTAAGCAGAATGATCTTAAATAATAAGGAACCCTGTGAAATTTACAGCATTTTTAAGATATGCAAATTGAATGCAAGGTATAGACATAAGGGTAATTAATTGTAAATCTAAGAATAATGTTTCTTTGTCAGGCTGTCTCCATGTTGTGGAATACATTCTAATGTGCCTTAACTTGGAATATTTTTTTAAAGGCTGGTCTAATTATAAGATGTTCAGAATTTCAAAATACTGGTTATTCTTATCATTTAATTTAGCTGCTGAAACATTTAATAATGGAATTTACTGATTGCATAAAAATATTTTAATCTTTCAAGGTTAAAGCACTTGTTCCTGCGTCCAGACAGTAAGGGTTTACCAGGTGGAGCGGACATGATGAGGGAGTCACGGCGTTGTTATGCCCGGAGCCTGGGACAGCTCTTCCCGGTCCCTCCGTTGTCTCTTTTCACCCTGAGACAGACGGTGTGTGCTCTGGGTCTCACAGCGATCTCCTGGCGATGCTGGGGCCAAGCCTGACCTCAGCAGTTTCTCTTCAGCTTTGTTCATCCTGCGGGAAGCCCTCTCGTGTTTCCTCCATGAAGATGGTGTGGAGATGCCATGGAGGATGGATGCTTAGTGTGTGACGGTAAAGAGGGGAGCGAAGTCACCACGTCAGAAGAAGCAGAGGTGTGTCTCTGACCAAGAAAGCTCTCAGGAGGAACCTGGGGGAGAGGGAAGTGGGGAGGAAGGTGGGCTGACAGCTGTAGCTCAGCCAGCAGGGCTAAGAGTAGAAGAAGGGATGGAATGGACCACCCTCCTCCGGGACGGAAGGTTGATCGTTCCCTCCTTTCAGGCTGAAGAGCAGTGAACTCTCTGGAATCCCACCTTGTGCTTCCCAGAAAACACCTGGCCAAGAGTGGAGCAAGCACCTACAGAACATGTGTGGGGGGCGGGAGTGTGATTGTGGGCAGACCAATCAGGAAGGGGGGTGCCCCATCCTCAGGTTGACGACATTTGAGCAGATGGTCCAGGCCATCACTGTCTTTCTGCATGCTTGTACTTGGTGGTGTATGTCTCTGGCTGCCCTGAAGATATCTGCTCCTGCCTCTCCTACTCCCAGTTCCTCAGCTGCTCTTCTCTCTCTCCTTCTCCTATTCCCAGACCATTCCAAAGAGCATGGGATCTGGGGCCCATCCTCCTTCCTTCTTTATACTTCCCCTTGGGATTTCATCCTATCCCAGGATACTAAACACCAGCCCTGTGCTGGTGTCTCCACCTCAGACCTGCCGGGTTCGCATAGCATCTGTCACTGAGGGACATTTCTAACTTCCCACATCCCCAGCAGACCTGCTTGTCCTTGGCACAGTCTACTCTCACCCCAGATGATCTCAGCTTTGGTCATGCTCCAGTTATCTCCTCTGATCATCCTGTCTTATGTAGGGAACATCCCTCGTTTCTCTACGTCATATTCCCATTTGAGAAACTTACATAATTCGTATGCGGTGTGATGGCACATGTATGTGATGGCACGTGTAATTGACAGCACCTGTGTTCTACACAGAAACAGAAGCTGGGACAGGGGTGGTTGAGGACAGAGGGCATCTAGGCTGTGCCCACTGCTTGGCCTCATGCCTCTGGTCCTCTGTGCAGCCAGAACAAGTGTTCAATAGGTACTTGCTGTATGAGGTGACTTTGTTACCGGCTCAGAAAGTAAGTGTGGTTCTGGCATGGCAACAACCCTTAAGCACAGGGCCACATGTCACTCTGGGCAGACACAGTGTAATTATATAGAGACAGCATGTCCTGGATGTTACATGTCAATATCGCAAGACCCCCCTACAGCCTCGTGGTTGAGTACTTAGTCCCCTTGCTGGTGATACTATTTTGGAAGGTTATGGAAACTTCAGGAGATAGAGCTTCACTACGGGAAGTGGGTCGCTGGGGAAGGCTCCTTGAGGTTGTCTGCTCTATGCTGCCCCCTTGCTGTGAGGCTGTGCACTTCCTGTCCCCCACATAGTGAAGAGACACGTCCTCCACACACTCCTGACACCATGATGTTCTGTCCAAACACATGAGACCAAGTGGCCATAGACTGAACCCTCTAAGCCAGGAGCCAAAGCAAATCCTTCCTTCCTTATGCTGCTGCTGTCGGGTGTTTTGGTCACAGGGATGGAACAATGACAAATGCACTGGGGTATTGTGTCCACCTCTGGACATCGCCACTGAGAAATCAGAGCTGGAGCTAAACAGGGTGCTGAGGACAGTAATTTGTCCAGAAGGTAACAGCATCCACGCGAGATCAGGAGCAGGATTCTGGAGTGAGAGGGTGACGTGACGGTACCATGGCAACTGTAAGTGATACCATGGCAATCGGTGGGCAGAGGGATTCCATTGCTCAGAAAAGTAACAGGGAGCAATCTTGGGGTCTGGGGTGGCACAAGGGACCCAGACCTAAGCAGCCAAGGACCCCATCACAGCTTTGGTACCCCATGAAATGACAGGACAACCTGCTCCATTTGGCTCAGCCAAGGCTACTTTGCAATGAAAGGACATCATGAAATGCTGGCACAGCATCCAGCCCTTACGTCTTAGGAAGGGGCTTGGGGAAACACCCAGCACTGCTGAATGCCCATTCTCCACAGCTATGGGGGAACTCTGACCTCTTGCTAAGCTGCAAAATTCTGTTTCCTACCTTATCAGGAATATCTAGGATTTACCAAGGTATGTCTTCCCTATTCTTACAAAGTGAGTTCCTTGTCAATGGATGATGGTCTGGTTTACTTTTGAATCAACTCAGCATCAGGCCACAATTCTAGCACAAAGCCCCCAACCCCAAAATTCCAACCAGCTTCTAAAGTTCCCCCATAGGAATGACTCTTATCAAGCCAGAAAGCAAAGAGCCCCTCCTCCTTCCAACACAAATTTTTTTAAAAAAAAGACAAGATAATACCTGAGAGACAATATGCATGGTCCATGTATATGACTGTGCAGTCTCGTTGCTTTGACTAAATATCTGATTAAAAAGCAATTTAAGAGCTGGGCATGGTGGCACACACTTTTAATCCCAATACTTGGAAGGCAGAGGTAGGAAGGTTGCTGTGAGTTTGAGGTCATCCTGAGAATAAATAGTGAATTCCAAGTTAGCCTGAGCTAGTGTGAGGCACTACCTCAAAAAGAGAGAGAGAGAATCCGAGTTTAGTGGTACATGCCTTTACTCCCAGCACTTGGGAGGCAGAGGTAGAGGGTCACTGTGAGTTCAAGACCATCTTGAGACTACATAGTGAATTCCAGGTCAGCCTGAGCAAGAGTGAGACCCTACCTCAAAAGACAGAGAGAGAGAGAAGCAACTTAAGAAGGAGGGTTTGCGTAGGTTTTATAGCTTGAGGGTACATTCTATTCTGAAGGGGGAGAAATGGCAGGAGGGTCATGAAGCCACTGGTCACATTGTGTCCAAAAACAGGCCACAGAGAAATGTACGAATGTGCTCCTTTGAAACAAAAAGTATATTTTATTTATTTATTTATTTGATAAAGAGAAAGAGGCAGAGAGAGATTGAGAGAGGGGAGAATGAGCACACCAGGGTCGCCAGCCACTACAAATGAACTCTCTACATACATGTACTACCTTGTGCATCTGGATTACACGGGTCCTGAGAGTTGAACCAGGATCCTTTGGCTTTGCAGGCAAACACTTTAACCGCTAAGCCATCTCTCCATCCTAAATGTGCTCTTTTTTTTTCCTTTACCAAATGTGCTCTTTTTTATGCAGTCTAGGACACTAGCCTATGGAATGGCACCACCTACATTAAGGGTGGGTTTTCACCTGTCGAATACAGGTGAAATCCCTTGCAGGCACAGAGATTTGTCTGAATGGCAATTCTAAATCCCATGAAGTTGACAAGAAAACCATCACAGTGCACTATCAGACAAAAGACCAGATTCTATGATATATAAACATCTCTCTGTGCCTCAGTAAGTGAGTCTCCATAGTGGATATAATCAATGTGCAAAACCCTGTCAAGATTGTTACAAGTATCTGCTTCTCTTTTTCAGATGGATGCAGATCCTGAGCAGAGAATCAGCCCATCGCACCTCACCAGGGCCCCAGCTGAAACTGTAGAGGAATTGAGGAAAAGAGCAAGAGTACTGCTTTCTTGGTGAACCTGGTACCAGCACAAGGGTGAAGGAGATAGACACAGAGAACACTCAACTCCTACCAAACCAGAGATCCAGAGAGACAGAGGCTCCCAAGACCTCATCACTGAAGTAGACCTAAAACAAACCCAACATGGCTCAGGGAAATTCGCAGAAGACGGGGCGGAAAGGTTGTTAGAGCCACAAGTTGTGTCATTATGCACAGAGACATTGCCTCTTCCCCATAACTAATGGCTACTCCCGCAATGCACGATCCACAATCCCCAATGAGGAGGGTCCCTTCGGAGGGGGGAGGACAGGGAGGAAGCTAATGATGGTACCAACATGGCTGTATACACACTGTGTACATAACTAGTAAAGATTTAAAAAGATTGTTAGAGGTCAGTGAGATAATAGCATAGGGCTTAGAACACCCACTTGAATGTCTGGCACAACTTGGAAAAGTCATCGTCATTGTCCCATGTATATACAGATAGACAGGACAGATTCAGAAGACATGGAGGAAGGAGGGAATAAGAGAGAGAGAGACAGAGAGAGAGAGAGAGAAATGAACTACAGGGACAGATAACAGTAATGGTGGCATAAAGGCATAAAGAGGAGAAGGATGGAAGGGTGAACCAAGTTTTAGTCCTCTCCCTAAAGCTTGCCCATGCATTGCCTACAGCTTGCTGAGTGTAATTTGGACTTGGTTATTTAAAAGGCTGTGGGATAATACAGTGGGAAGACAGGTCCGCACTGTAATTCACACAATTTATCACACAGGGAAGAGCCACTAATCTTTTAGGAAACAAGGTATTCACAGTTATTTAAGGCTAATATTTATGCATCACCACACATTGTGAGCACGGTCCGATCTCCAGCCTCACACAGCCGAGATCTGGGAAGGTCTTTAGCAGCGATGTTCCATATTTTAAGCCCCTTATAGAAGTCTCACCCAGTAGTCTGAGCCGGTTCTGTTATTAACTGCATCTGTGCACCAGATATATTCTCACACACACTGCTAATTAAAAGAGCAGATTTTCCTAAGGTGGGAGAATACTAAGCCTGGCTGGGTGGATACAGTCTTGCGTGAACTGCTTATAACCCAAAGCTCAGGCTGCCTTGTGAAATGGAATCAATTATTCCAACTCAGGTACACATAAACATGGCTGCCCCATCACAAGGCTCTATGAGGACTGGGTGCCGAGTAAAGAAGCACAGATGGGACAACGTGGCGACAGCGGTGACAGCCCACAAGAGCTCTGCGCCTGCCCATCCCACAGAAGACTGGACCTCCTTCTTCTCTCCACGTACTCTTCTCCAGTCCTTGGCCAATCTGCCTCCGTGACCCCATGCAGGGCCTTTGTCCTTGCTTCTCCCCACACTTCCTATGCTACTTGCTTCCCTCCAGAGGCTCAGTCTCATTCTGCCCCAGGCGGCCCTGCCCATGCCTCTTGACATGTATCTGGTACATGCAGGAGCACCTGTAAAGACCCCACCATTATTATCTTGGCTATTGAGCTTCCTTAATCCTGGGTCTCCAGGATAGAATACCTACTAAACACATAAACTTCTTCACAATAATGTTTGTTTCCTCTTCTTGAATCACCTTAAATACATGCTGTTCCCCAGTGGGAGGCCAAGAAGAAGAGGGAGTTGGGCTATGGCAAGACATAGTTAAGAGAACTGAGAAGCGGGGCCTGGCATATCTATGGCGCTAAGGATGGAGAATCTACCACTGAGCCACGTCCCCAGTCCCTCACTGGTGGATTCTAGACAAGTGCTCTACCGCTGAGCCATGCCCCCAGTCCCTCACTGGTGGGTTCTAGACAAATGCTCTACCACTGAGCCACAAACCCAGCCCCTCACTCTGGGTTCTAGACAAGTGCTCTACCACTGAGCCACGCCCCCAGTCCCTCAGTGGTGGATTCTAGATAAGTGTTCTACTGCTGAGCCACGCCCCCAGCCCCTCACTCTGGATTCTAGACAAGTTTTCTACCACTGAGCCCATGTCCCAGCCCCTCATTGATGGATTGTAGGCAGGATTTCTACCACTGACCCATACTCCCAGCCTGACTAGAGTCCCTAAAATACTTTGGTGTGGTAGGCCCCTCAAGTCTTTATAAAATTTATTTCCCATTCTCTGGACTATATACATTTCACCAAGGCCTCCACTAGGCTTAAAATATCTGACCCATCAGCTTATTATTCTTATAACAGGTCACTGTGAGGGGGCAGTGTGGGGGTTTGAGGGTACAATGTTCCTCAGTAGCCTCATGCAGTTGTGAGCAAGCTTCATACTCGGTCCCCAGCACGCAGAGCCTTTGGCAGTTGGCCCCCTGCTGGAGGAGGTGTGTCACTGGGAACTGGCCTCTGGCCTTGGTACTGTAGAGTCCAGGCTCGCTTTTCAGTGCTGTCTAGCCATCTCACTCTTGCTGCTGCCTCCCTGGCGAGGTGAAAAACTACGACACCCAGCTATCTGCTCCTGCCATTCTTTCTCTACTGTGATAAGCCTGCCCTTGAAACTATCAGCTGGAAATAAACCCTTTCTTTCCATAAGCTGCTTCTGGTGGGGCGTTTTTGTCCCAGAAACAAGAAAGTAACTGCTACAGACAAGTCACTGCAACATACAATGACAAAGAATGGGAAAGGTGGCATCGCCCAGTGGAGAACCATAAACATGAACTGTTATCCACTCCATGTGAATGCGGGCTGTTTCTGATCATTTTTGGTAAACACGGAAAAGAACACATTTGCCAAATTACAGACCATGAACCAGAAGCCACACTAAACCGCCCTAGCAAAGATCCCATGTCTGCTGCTTTAGCTAGGATGAGGGCAACTAAAATTGAGTTGCATTAGCTACTTTCCTCATCACTCTAACAAAATCCCTGACAAGAGCAAGTTCAGGGAGGGATTTATGTGAGCTCACAGTTTAGAAGGGCTCCATTTCACGATGGCCCACAGGTAGCAGGAGCAGGGGAGTGGCTGGCCACATCACACCCGCACTCAGGAAGCAGAGAGAGATGAACGCTGATGCTCAGCTCACTTTCTCCCTTCCGCCCTTTAAATAAGCTCATCATGGCCCCAGATCTTGTTATGGTTCTGCCCACCTTCAGGATGGGTCTTCCCCTCTTCGTTACACCTCTCTGGAAACACCCTCACAGACACGCCCAGTAGGTTGGCTCCTAGATGATTCCAAATCCAGGCATATTGAAAAGAACATTAAGCCTCACAGTGGTAATCATTTTTAGTTTAGAGTATTCTTCTGGCTTTAATATTCTGTGCACTGGTGAATTAAATGAAGGCAGAACACTTCCCGCTGTTCCTGTGGTGTCCTGGACCCCTGTGTACAACTCATGTTTACCATCATCTTCCCTTGGAATCACACTGCAAGTACTAATGTTGGAAGTAGCTGAGTGAGGAGCAATTCCAGTCTGTCCTTAGCTGGATGGCTCTGATTGCACAGTCTCAGAGCCAAGCACGAGCACTGCATTTACTACTCAGGACATCTAGTCTGAGTACATGGTCAGGGGTTAGGGAAAGAAGCAATAGGTCAATGTTTGTGACCAGGACACCACTTACCACCTAAGCCCAAAGACCCTTTGCTTGTACAGGAGACTCCACGCATCAACGTCACCCCATACCCTGTGTCCTAACACTCATGGAAATGTTTGGATACTTCCTTTTTTCCAGGGCATAATTATCCAGTTACACAACTAGAGTTCTCTCTGGGGGTGGGTAGTAGACTCAGGACTATTGAGACATGTCATAGTGCTACAGTGTCCTTCCACCTGGGTATATGGACTTCCTTCAGGCCAATGGTCCCAGCTTTTAGAAATGGCTCACAACCCCAAACTGGCCACAGTACTGTATCATTTGTGGCAGAAGGGGGAAATTTCCTTTGGCTTCAGTTTGTGGAGGTGCTATTGCCTGTCGTCTGGATCTTACGTGTCCCCCAGTAGTCCAGGTGTTAACTCAATACTTTTGGCATGTGATGGAGCCATTAGGAGGTGGAACCTAGAGGGAGCTTGTGGGTAACTAGGGGTGTGTTGTCAAGGGGACTATGTGAGCCTGTGCATTCATTCATTCATTCATTCATCATTCTTCTTTTCCTCTTCCTCGACCTTCTCCACCTTCCCCTGTCCCTCCTTCACCCGCCTTCTCCCCAGCAGTTCTCTCCGCATGTTCCTGGCCAAAGCACACTACCTCTCTACAAGTCCTGAAGCTCCAGGGCTCATCAATCAAGCCTGGGACCTCAGAAGCTGCGAGTCAAGGAAACTTTTTTCTTTTTTTTTTACTTTATTTACCTCAGGTATTTGTCATAGCAATGAAAGCTAAGACAGTTGTCAGGTGTAAAAGTCAGTCACAAGAATCGAAGAATGTTCCCAGCTCACCTACCCAGCAGCCTTTCTGAGCCCCTAGAATGGGCAGATGCTGTGGGAAGCAGGAGCACTGTGGAGAGAGGGAAAGCATGGGACAGGGAGTGGCTTCTGGTCTGCACCCCCACCACACCTGGCTGCATGGCACTTGGTGACACCTAAGCCTTGGTTCACCCTCACATTTGAAATGCACATCTCAGGGGGCTGCTGGGAGGAGCCCACTGCATCCTAAGCAGAAAGTTCTTCTGATAAATCCTAAAAACACCCTCTGTAAGCCCATCGTGACCAGTGAAAACAAGCCCAGGTTGCGATGCCAAATAAGTAACTCCTTAGAAGAGAAAATGAGACATTGACCACTCAAGGAAAATGCAAAGTAGAGAGTAAGCTGAAACTAAAATAACTATAAATGGAGGAAATTATAGCAGGGAGTGGCTGGTCATATCACATCTGCAGTCAAGAAGCAGAGAGAGATGAATGCCTTTGCTAGGAAAAAAAGAGGGAAGGCATTGAAGAGGAGAAACCTTAGGTATGAACAATGTTTATAGGTTCTATGCAAAATGTTGTCAGTGCGGGGGGAGGGGGTCTGAAAGCTGGACTGGGACTGATTCAAAGACCCTGCAAGTGAAGATGCTAGCTTACTGTAATTAATGGTTTTTCCCAAATTTATGTTCTTTATATGCTATCCCACTGTCTTTGCCAAATCTATGTGTTCCAATTACTTCATTGATTTTTAAGTATTTTTATTTATTAATTTGCAAGCAAAGAGAGATAGAGAGGAGATAAAGAGAGAGAGAGAGAGAGAGAGAGAGAGAGAGAGAGAAAGAGAAGGAGAGAATGAGCATGCCAGGGCTCCAGCCACTGCAAACGAACTCCAGATGCATGTCCACTGTGCATCTAGCTTTACATGGGACTGGGAAATCAAACCCAGGTCTTTAGACTTTGCAGGCAAGTGCCTTAAACACTGAGCCATCTCTCCAGTCCCCAATTATGTCTTTTAATTTTAGATTCATTCACAATATTTACACATAGCTATGGGTACAATGCAATACTTTGCTACATGGGACAAAGGTATAAAGCACATGTGTGTCCACACACATGCACACAGTATAATATCATTCAGCCACAGAGAAGAATGAGCTCCTGTCATGGGCAGCAACATGGACCAACCTGAAGGACAGGGTGTCAAGTGAGAAGAGCTAAGGTCAGAAGGACAGGCATTACCAGATGTCACTCATACGGGAGCCTGGGAAAGTTAATTTCATAATGAGCCTGGGGCTTGCGGGGGCAGGGAGAGCAAGGAAAGTGTGGTCCCTGCGTACAAGGCTATAGTACACAGGATGAGTAAGTTCGATATTCTGTCAGTCACAATATAAGGCATATTTCAAAGTAGATAAGTTTTAAACATTTCATCCACAAAGACAAGTTGCCCCCCCCCTTATGTTACCCACTTCACAGCTGCTATAAATGTTTATGTTGGCTCACTTTTACTGGTTTACACATCCCAAATCATGATATTCTGCCGATGCACAAGTTTAATATTCTAGGCAAGCAAACACTTTCTCAATTCACATGAAAGTTAATTTATAACTATAAAATTATTACTATCTGAACGGTTAAAGTTGTATTCATAACTATAATTTATAAATGACAAAATTAACATAACTACCTATGTGACCCACCTGCACTGAGTACTCAAACCTGGGTCCTTTGGCTTTGCTGGCAAATGCCTTAACTGCTGAGCCATCTCTCCAGCCCATCTTGCTGCTTCTGGCACTCTCTTTCTGCTTTTGTTGTTTAGAGTTAACCCATATAGTGCTGGAAAGCACTGCATGAGCTGCTGGGGGAAAGTGGCCAACAACATTGTGAGCAAGCAGGGGACACTGCTCTACAAAAGCAACCAGCCTGACGAGACCTACACACCTGTGCAATGGTGGTACCCAGCCTAGGCGTGTAACCAGTGGCTTGCTGATTAGGTGAGACATCCACTCAGTGGAAAGGAATCCACATCTGCAACTGTGGACTGAATTATAATCCCATGGAGATCAAGACTATGGACTCCAGTGAGAAGCTCCCACTAGTTTTTGGCCAAAAGAGAGGTTATGCCCATCAAAATTTCTCTAACAATGCGTATCACCTTTCACCTATGCTGATCTCACTCTCCACGGGAGAGTTTGTTCTTCTTTTTCAGAAGGTGGTGAGAACCAACTACAATCAAAGTCTAGCTGACTCCCCGGCAGGAGATGAACCGCCCCTCCCACAGCAGCCCGGGTGCAGGTGAAACCATAGAGGAACTGGTGAGATGAACAAGGGCGCTGCTTCCACAGTGAGCCTGACAACCTGCACCAGGGTGATGGAAACAGACACTGAGGACACTCAACACACACCAAAGCAGAAGTCCAGAAGCTGCTGAGGGCTCAACACTAACATAGACCTAAAACACACCCACCACAGCTCAGGGAATTTTGCAGAAGAGGAGGGCAGAAAGATTGTAAGAGCCACAGGGTGGGAGGGAATATCCAGAGGCATTGACTCCCCCACAATGACTGACTGCTGCTCTCATAACCCCATGGTGAATACCAGCAACCCCACTGAAGAGGACCCTCAGTAGAATGGGGACAGGGTGGAAGAAAATGATGGTACCACCACATGATGCATCCATATAAAGTTTCTATTTAACAAAATAAATAATAATAATAAAGAAAAATATGTCAAAGAAAGCAACAATGTGCTACTAGTTTCAGTGACTAGATGAGCAACTTTTACTACTGAATTTGTCCTTTGGGTCTTCACCAGACTTGTAGCTCTTTCTCCCCAAGCGCCCATGAAAGACTCTACTTCCTGTCTCTGAGTGGGTGGGTGGATGGGACACTGTGACTAGGATTCCACTGACTGTCCCCAAGGGGCAGTGGGACCGTGTGACTGCTCTCAGCCAATGAGCTGTGAGCAGAAGTGTCATTTATGACCTATGAGAAGCATCACTCTGCCGCCAGTGGAAGACACCCAAAGCTTGCTTTGTGTATGCCAGTGGCCAAGCAATGTTCCAGATGGCACGGCTCAGTCAGTGGTCCCCACACGAAGACACCCAGGCAATTCAACATGCACACGGAGCACGAGCGAGAAGGAACCCTGGGTTGTCACATGCCACCGAGGACTGGGGACTGTTAATAATCCTAGCACTGGGGCAAGATAAGGCTCAGGACTATAGGGGAGACAACAGCAATGGTGTAGACATTTCTCTAACTCAAGTCACTGTTGTTAACCCCTGTGACCCACAAATCCCATCTAGGGAAGTGTGTCCCATAAATTAAAGATTAAAAACTTAATATGGAAAAATCTTTTGAGTCACAATATAGATTAATGGTTAAAGCAGGAGCTTTTTCAAAGTGGTGCCAGTTTGGATTCTGATGTTGTTCATGTGACCCTGGGCAACTTATTTAACTGCCTTTAGCTGACTAACCCCTATCTTCTTCTTCTCTAAGGTGAGTTACGCATTCACCTCAGAGGGCTTTCCGGAGTGAACTCCATGGTGTCTTACAGACTTTAACGAGAGGCTAATTATAGCCTCTCTCTCTCTCTCTCTCTCTCTCTCTCTCTCTCTCTCTCACACACACACACACACACACACCATAATGTCACTTTGTTGGTTTCACTAGGGACATCTTAGATACAACCCAATTAGCAAGAAAAGGGGAAACAGCAAAGGACAATAAACCCCACAATATGGAAAAAAATTTAGATGATAATAATCACTTTCAAGACACAAGACAAAGAATGACTGTGCAATCTAAATCATAATTATGAGAAAACAAGGAACAGAAAGGGATTTAATGGAAATACCTTGGGTCACAATGGGTTGTATTTGGAAAGTGAAATTCTTCATGTTTACTCTTCTGCTTTTCTATTTTAAACATTTCCTAAAAACGAAGCAGATATGCGTAACCTGAGAGATTTCACTAGTTTCAAACCCCATGGCCCTTACTCCACACCACCTAGCTGTGTGACATTGTAACAGTTACCTAACCTGTCTGGATAGGGCTGCTTACCTGCCCAAAGTCTATTTCATGGTGTTGTCTCGAATAATAAATAATACCATCCTTGTACAGGTGAGTATAATGCCTAAAACTTCACCCAACAGGACACATCTTGGTTTTCACTGTGTCTGTCTTTTATACTGGGAAAACGAGCAATTTAGAATCGAAGAGAAGGCTCTTCGCAGGAGAAGGTTGTCTGTGGCAAGTACTGTGCCCTTCCCTTGCGAGGTTCATGGTGCGGGGTAGATACAAGGCGAAAGACAAGCAGGTCAGGGCCCCAGCGCGACTGGAAAGCAGGCTCCCCTGGCCCAGAGAAAAGAGGTGACCCAAATGTTGTCTGAGACAGGCCCTTGGCTTGGAGCTGCTCCTCCCCAAGGTCAGGACTATAGTGGGAGCATGCAGGCCCCTCTCTGACAGCTGCCCCTGCAGCAGCTGGCTTGCCCAGTGATGGATGGGAATTACAGCCGTTTTCAAGAGACCAACAGAAGGCAGACTGTGTCCTGAGAAGCCATAACAACAGTAGTAAAGTTCTAAGGAGGCCGGAGGGTCCCCACAACCACACACTTCCCGCGGCCGTGCTGCGTAATTATAGCAGTTGACAGCTGGACAGCCCGGGGACATGACTGGAATAGGCTGAGGTGCGGGCATATGGTGCCGCTGGTGGGCAAGGGCTCACCCACCCGCCCCCACTGACCAGGTTCAGCTGCAACTTTGGGCCTGGCTGTCAGGAGACCAGTAAAGCTCACATGGCAGCAGGGGCAGGGGCAGGGGCAAGGAAGGGGCAGCTGAAAACCCAAAGGCTTCACCACGGCCAACACCTGACACATAGTAGGAGCTCCGCAATGGCCAGCTCCTTCTGAAATGTCAGTGACACATTTCAGAACATTCCAGAGCTCACTGCTGGGTATGGGATTTGCACCCCAGGCCCTCCAGCTCACAGAAAACTCTAGTGCCTCCCAGTGGGTCCAGTCAATGGGCACCTGGGCTCTAAGACCATGCAGAATCACCTGTTGTCAGGCAGATGAACCAAGCACTGCTCCTCTCCCCTGGCTCTCCCTACAAAGTGCATCTCCTAAAGAGGAGCCCTTGAATGCACGGCACAAGTCTGTCTCCCCGATAAGCTCCCTGCAGAGAGGGGCTATGTCCTCCCCATTTTAAGTTCATTCATTCATTCATCAGTACAATGACTTGAGTATCTACTATAGGCCATTGTGTTAATTATACCTGAGGTAAAATACCTGAGGGACAACAACTTCAGGGAGGAAGCAATTATTTTGGCTCACAGTTTCAGAGATTTCGGTGCATGGTTAGCTGATTCCATGTTACAATCTCTGATGGAGCAGAGTAATATGATAGCAGAATCATGGGATAGAGCAAAGTTTCTCACCTCATGGTACCAAGGACAGAAGAGAGAGAGAGAATGAACACAGACCAGACAGAAGGGAGAATCGGTCAGGGCATGATATACCATTCAAATACATACCTCCAATGACTGACCTCCTCCAACTGGGTCACACCTCCTAATAGTTCATTCAGCTATGTTATTATCTGTGGATGGATCACCTTACAGCCCTCATGATGAAGTCACCACTCATGCCTTCAATATATGAGCATTCAGAAGGATGCTTCAGATGTAATGACACAATGCTGGACAATGACCAAGACACACAGACACCATCCTAAGACTAAGAGTCAATAAGGAAAAAGAGACAACAAAAGGAGAAACTGCAAAGGTAACGCTGAGGGTTAAGCAGTGATAAGGTGCTATCATGTGGCCCGGAGACCTGGTCACTGAAGGTAGAAAGAAACAGTGTTAGAGAGAGTAAAAAGAGTGAGGACTGATAGTGTAGCTCAATTGGAGAAATATACTTTGCAGGTGCCACATTCTCAGATCAATCTCAAGCTGGGTGCACACACACACACACACACACACACACACCCCACAATTTAGGAGATTAATGGCAACTGTCTGTGTGGAGGGGGAGATGGTGGAGGAAGAAACAGATCTGTAGGAGAGACAAGCCTGGGTGGGTTGCAGCTGACTTCACAAAACCTTCATCGTAGAAGCAACAAGTCATCAAGACACAGAACCATCAACAGGCCCGGATTTTATAAGGAGACTCTGGTGTCTCACAGAGAGAAGAGAGTAGCACAGAACACAGCCCACTCGGGGCTCAGGGGTTGGAGGTGCTCCATCCTAGCAGGGCTCAGGAGCACAACCGTTGATCTGTTTGTTGGCTGAACTAAGAGAGGAGGAGGTCTGTCCAGGCTCAGGGTCCTGCTCTCCCTATTACCCAACAGACACATGGTCAACACTAAAGGTTTGGAGAGGGACCCATTCCCTCCACATCTCTTCCTAGAGAGCCACATCTACCCACAGAAAAGGATGTGCACAGCTCCTTGCTCCTGGGCCGGAAGCCCATCACCCTGGGTAGCCAGAAGGACAATGCAGACTTTCTATCACTTAAAGGCTAGTGTGGGTGTGGGAGCTGGATAGGGTAGATTCTCCCCGGGAAGACTGCCAAGTCCAGCCCACGGGTCCCACTGCGGCTCTATTGGCTAACACTGAGGGGGCTGCACTGGAGCTCTGGGTGTATACGGCCAGACGCCCCTGCTGCCGTGGACACAATGTCCACGAGGCGGATGCATGGGGCTCCTCCACTACTTCGCACATCATGTGGCCCACACTGATTAAGCTTCTGATCGTCCTTCGTGCCTGCCTGCTCCTCCGCTCCTGCCCCTCTGCCTGGCGAGCCACCCTCCATCATTAATATTAATTAAGGACTGTCAAGGTATGGCGAGGTCACAAGGCAAAAGTCCTGAATACTCATCCCAAATCTTAACTTGCAACTTCTAAGGAGTATTCCTCTGAAAACTGAAAATGAATATTTGCCAGCAGGGCTGTTATCTTTTGGCCTCCCAAATCACAACAAGCTCTTTATCGGAAACATAGACAGAATATGCATGGCAAACACATAAAAAGACACAGAGAAAATAAAATCCATGAGCCCATCATTAGGAAGAAAACACTGACAATGTTTAATCACCTGCACACTCTTCCATGCACATATGTGCTGGATCTACAGGGTCTAACGTGGTATTCGTTTCATGTGACAAGCAGGATCTGAGATCAGATCATGTCTGTAGACAGTTTTCTACAGTACCATTTTAACTCATCACATTTCAGCCATGTGGATGTCATATGCCTCAACCATTCCATTGAACCCAGTTTTATGGGAACTATTATACCTAATACTGGAATGAGTATCCTGGAGATAAATCCATAGAGGCATTCATCATAATTCACTAGGATTAATATGAGAATGAGAAGAGCCTATCAAAAAAGTGGGCTTTTTCCTAACACCTTTGGTTTGTCTTATAAATCTGTATTGTTCAAACTTTAGAAATGTATCACTTTAGAGCAGAGGATATATCTCAGCCATAGAGCACTTGTCTAGAATCCACAGTGAGGGACTGGGGGCGTGGCTCAGTGGTAGAGCACTTGTCTATAATCCACAGTGAGGGGCTGGGGGCGTGGCTCAGTGGTAGAGCACTTGTCTATCATGGCATTAAACACTAGTTTCAATTCCCAATAAATACACACACACACACAAAAGAAATCTATAATTTATTCCTTCAGCAACAGAATAACTCCTATACCGCTATTCCAGACACTACTATTTGACTGGGCAGTGTGGTACACGCCTGTAATCCCACCACTCAGGAGGCTGGAAGAGAGAAAGATAGAGGGAGGGAGGAAGTAGAGGACAAAGAGAAGGTGAGGAGGGAAGGGAGTTAAAGTCATTACCTATCTCATCCTCCTCATCATCACAGTACCAAGAGTTAACATGTATCTAGAACTTTCTGTGTTCCTTGCTCTGTGCCAATTGTTCATTTCAATTATAAGTCCTTAACTCCCAGTGTGGTGGTTTGAATATGTGATATCCCCATACCCTCAAGTGCTAGTGATTAAACCTAGAGCAAGAAATCGAGTCTTTGAGACGTAGAGCCTTGGGGGATGAGGCGTGTCTCTAGGGGTCGACTTTGAGGTTTATTGGCCCAGCTAGCCAGGGCAAGCCAGATCACTGTCTCTGCTCCCACCCTGCTACTGATGTGTGAGGATGTGAGCCAGCTGCCTGCTCGGCCATGCTTTCTCCTCCATGATGAAAACATCCCCTTGAAACTGCAAGCTTGAAATAAACCCTTTTCTCAGGTAAGCTGCTTCTCTTCAGGCATTTTGTCTCAGCAACAAGACTGAACATCTCTTACACTGGTAACCACTGCAATACTTTGCCAGAAAGCTTCCTTCCAGTTGATACTTATTGCTATTTTTCTCTTTTATGTTTGCCAATGTGTCAGGGTTTTGTTGTTGTTGTTGTTGTTGGTCTGTTTTATGTATTTAGCTGAAAGAGAGAGAATGGTCACACCATGGCCTCCAGCCACTGAAAATGAACTCCAGACACACGCGCTACCTTGTGTATCTGGTTTATGTGGATCCTGGAGAATTGAACCTGGGTCCTTAGGCTATCCAGGCAAGCACCTTAACTGTTAAGCCATCTCTACAGCCCCAATGTGTCAGTTTTTAAGTACTCAGTAAATAATGGGCTATTAAAAACTTTTGTTGCAGAAACACTTCCCTCTGCCTAACACAAGGCTTTGTGTTTTGTTTTTGTTTTGTTTTGTTTTTTGACAGAGTTTGCAACTTTGGGGTATAGTGAAATCTATTAGTCCTTTATTTTAAAGATGATGCTTCTCTTAGAAAACACTATGACCTCAGGTAGATACTGGTGTTGTCCTTAACATCTTTCTACGGTTTCCAATTTCACACTTAATCATTCTATCATTCTGAAGTTTGTCAGCACACACTGTCTGCTGGTGTTCAGCAAACTGACCCAATCTTATTTTTAAAATTCTTCACCTTTCGCCCCCAGAGTGCCACATGCTGCTCATATGACCATCATATTTCCTTATGCCTACTCCAGCTCTCCTTGTCCCGTTCCATGAATTTATCCATTTCTGAAGTCAATCAAAACTGCTTAGATAAGTACAAACCTACAAGTATGTCACTGAACACAGTTTACCCAGAGTTGGTAGTACTTCCTTGTCCTTGCATTTTTCCCAGAATGCTCTCAGTAACTCTGAAGTACTAGATGAATTTCAGAATAATGTATAAGGTATGAAGACTCCAAAAAGTCCCTGGGCATTCTCACATGGAAAAACTTCTCCATGCTGCAATAAAATTGATCATTTTATATGGTATTTACTTATTTATTTTATAATTCACTACTACATACTTCTTAGGTGCTTCATGCTAGGTGTTCTTGTTGCTACTGGTCACTATATTTTTAATAATAATTATGACATTGCTAAGTAGAAAAACCATAACTTTATTACATTTTAATTAAATTTTATTTTTGATCTCTCTCAACAGAGTAGTACTGATTTTATTTTGTTCTCTTGGGTTCTCCCAGTAGACATTTCTCTCACTTGTAAATGACAATAAATGTGTATCTACTTTCAAATAGCCTTTTTCATTTTTTATTCTTATTTTATTCAACTGGCCATAATTTTAAAGCCATGTTAACTTGTTAACCATGTGACATATATAACCAAAGGAAATTAAATCAATGCTGCAGATATAGCTGTGAGCCCATGTTGACTTCAGCATAGTTCATAACACCTAAGACAAGGAGTCAGCATAGATTCCCATCAACAGATAAATGGATTAAGAAGATTATATATGAGCCATAAGAAGAATGAAATCCTGTCATTTACAACAAATGGATAGAACTGGAGGACATCATGTTAAGTGATAAGCCAGGAACAAAAAGACAAATATTCCATGTTATCTTTGATATGTGGGATCTAAACAACAACAACAACAAAATGATCTCAAAGTAGAATAGTGATGCCTAGAGATTGAGCAAGGTGGAGGGGGTAGAAAAAGCAAGGTGAGATTTGATCACTGAGCTATACACAAATATATTTGCAAATTTCTCACTGAACCTCATTAATATGTACAATTAATTCATTCGATAAAATTTTTAAAGCCTGTGTGAAACATAGCAGCGATTGTTGGAATCATTTCTTATTTAAATAGAAATGACTCTATCTCTGCTTTTTAATTCTAAAGTATGACTCAGCTGTTGACTTGGGAGTTAAAGCCTGGTTGTTAATAAAGAAAGTCTAATTTTTATCATACTAACAACTATTGGCTTTTGGATTTTGTTTCTTGGGAGGGATTGTTGAATTTTATTACAAACCATTTCACAAAGAGATGGGTGAAACTTTTCTTTCTTGATATATTAACATACCTAAGTATATTAATACATTTTAATATTAAATTATCCTTGAATTACCTAATGGAAAAAAAAAACTCCAAGGGTAAAATTCTTTTCCTCTGCTGTTACATGTTTTCATCATTCTATGTAGTATTTTCACAATTTGTTCAAAAAGAAGTTTCTCTTTTTTCAACTGTCTTTGTCCAGCTGAACTATTAGAGTTACCACTTCATAAAATAAATTAAGTAACGTTTTTTGAGGTATCTATGCTCCAAAACTGTTTATATTTCTTACAGTATGTTTCTCATTAAGGCATTTTGTGTTTGATTTTTGTTGTCGGAAATAAACTGTCAGTAACTGGAAACAGTTCTTGTCTTACTTTTTTAAGACTTCTATGTTTCTGAGTTGTTTGTGTGACACAGTATTTTTCTTTTTTAAAATTTAATTTAATTTTTTAGCATATAGACTTACAATTAGGTTTCATTACATTTGTTTTTGCTTGTGTGTTTGTGTGTGCAATGCAGTGTACGTTATGTGTGTGGTGTGTGCACATGTACGTGCCCGTGCAGTGCTGTATGGCTCTATGCTATAGACTGCAGTACGGAGGCGTGCTCTCCTGCACTGGGCACAACGGAATGCCAGGTATCCCACTCCATGGCTGTCCCTCCTGTTCTTACTGGGGCCGGAGTCTCTTCTTGATCCTGGAACTTGCCAGAAGTTTTGGGTTTTTTTGTGTGTTTTTTTTTGTGTGTTTTTTTTTTGTTGTTGTTGTTGTTGTTGTTGTTTTCAAACTCCAGTGTCTCTGCTTCTCTCCATAGCTACAGTTACAGACATACACGGACTCCTGGTGTGAGTCCCGGTGATGGACCTGTCTGTCAGGCCTCCACAGGCCCTTAAGCTCTCACAGGAAGTGCTCTGAACTGCTGTCCACTTCTCCAGCCTCTCCGTTTGACATTTTTCATACATGTTTTCTTTCCCTTTCCCCTTCCCTCCCTGCTCGTCCCTTGTCATTTACCTTCCTCCCACAGTTTCTCTTCCCCGTTTCATGTCACGTTTGTAATCTCTTCATTCCTTCTTTCTCCACTCCTGTTTTCTCCCACTCATGATCTCCTATTTGGGTCCTATTTAGCCTATACCCCCCCCCTTATTTACATACACACAAATATTCAAAGCTATGATCTGCAGATGGGAGAGAACATACGATTTTGTTCTCCTGACCCTGGGTCACTTCACTTAGTATGACCTTTTCCAGATCCATCCGTTTTCCTAAAAATTTTGTAATTTCACGTTTCATCACAAGTGAATGAAAGTTCATTTTGTATATGTACCACATTTTCATTAGCCAGTCATTAGTCAATGGACATCTAGACTGGTCCATTATGGTGGTTTGACTCAGACGTCCCCCATAAACTTAGGTGTTCAGAATGCTAGGTTCCCAGCTGATGGAGATTTGGGAATTAATGCCTCCTGGTGGCAGTGTGTTGTTGGGGGCGGGCTTATGGGTGTTCATAGCCAGTTTCCCCTTGCCAGCTTTTGGCAAACTGTCCTCCAGTTGTTGTCTACCTGATGTTGGCCAGGAGATGATGTCCACCTCTTTCCCCCTGCCATCATGGAGCTTTCCCTCAAGCCTGTAAGCCAAAATAAACCCCTTTTCCCACAAGCTGCTCTTTGTCAGGTGATTTGGGCCAGCAATGCAAACCTGACTGCAATAGTAAAGTACATAGTGGTGTCATTTGCCCCTAGATACCTGACTATGTGGCTTTGGCCTTTTGGAGCTAATTTTCAAGAGGAATGTGGAATGAGGAATTTGAAACCTTGGCCTAAGAGATGCCTTGCAGTGCTGTAAGTATGGCTTGATAGACTATTCTGGTCAGAGTTGAAAGACATGAATGCAGTAAGAACTGTGGACTGTGAGGTTTGCCTCATGAGGGTGCTTTGCCTGGGCTGGGCTAGAAGCAGTTTGTGTGAAAGGCTTGCTGTTATGCATGTGTCCTGAGAATTTATACAGGGTTGATCTGCAAAGAAATGAACTGATGTGAGTAGAGGGATATGGCACAGAAATGAAATCTCTGAGCTGAAACTTCTGCCTGTTCAGCTGCAATTATATGAGATTACAACATATGAGATTGGCCCAGCTGACTTGCATTGGGGTAAGAGGAAGAATGCAGACTCTTTTGAAGAGGCCTAAATGCTCAAAGAGTGTTCTGTTCTTCAAATTCTGCTTTATTCCCCCTTGGATTAACAAATTGGCACCCTGCATGATATTGTGTAGTATAAGAAATGCAGGAAAGAGAGGGTGATTGAGTTTGGAACAGTCTTATGTTTTGGAAATGGCCATGGGCAGTGTGAATCAGGTTTGCTAGATGCCTGCATTGAGACCCGATGGAGCTGTAAGGATGAACTGTGGGTTTCAGTGGAGACCCAGTGGAGATGCTGGGACCACTGGAAGGCTGCTAAGGAGAACTGCTGGCCCTGGATGAAGTTTTCCAGGACTGTGAGTAGCCTCGGTAGACAGGCATAATTGGAACTCCGGAGATTTGTCATTGGTCAAAATTATCTGACTTGGAGACTTGTCGCTGACTAGAACTGTTGGACTTGGAGCTACCGCTGTTATTTGCCGTGTTTAAATCTTGTACTGGTTGAATATTTCTTTGCTATGCCCAGTGCCATTTTTTGCAGTGTGAGTGTTTATTCTGTGCCATTATGGGTTTGGGGGAGACTTTTTGATATTATGGCTCAGTTAAAAGACCTTGGATCATTAGGATTGATAAAAACTATGGTGAATGCATTGCATTTTAAATCATGTATGGTTATCAGTTTATGGGGGCTAGGGGCAGCATGTGGTGGTTTGATTCATGTGTTCCCCATAAACAGGTCTTCTGAATGCTAGGTTCTCAGCTGATGGAGATTTGGGAATTATGCCTCCTGGAGGCAGTATATTGTTGGGGGCCATTTTATGGGTATTATAGCCAGTTTTCCTTGCCAGGCTTTGGCACACTCTCCTGCAGTTGTTGCCCACTTGATGTTGGCCAGGAGGTGATGTCCACCCTCTGCTTGTGCCATTGTTTTTTCCTGCCATCGTGGAGCTTCCCCTCGAGTCTGCAAACCAAAATAAACGCTTTTTTTTTCCACAAGCTGCTCTTGGTCGGGTGATTTCTGTCAGCAATGCGAACTTGACTGCAACATCCATTTACTATGCATTATGAGCTATAGCAGAAGAATGAATGTAGATCCATGTCTCTCACCTTGCACAAAGGTCAATTCATATGGATCAAAAGCCTTCACCAGAAACTAAAACCAGACACACTGAAATTAACAGAGGAAAACATAAGGAATTTACCTGAAGTCATAAGTATAAGTTATAACTTATACTATGAAGTCATAGTATAAGTTACTTTCTAAAGAAGTACTCCAAGAGCCAACAACTGGGACTACACAAAATTAAAAAGTTTCTGCACAGCAAAGGAAACTGTCATCAGAGAGAACAGAAATCCTATAGAATGGGTTTGACACCAAGAATATAGAAAGAACTGTCAAAATTAAACACCAATAAAACAAAACTGCCAATCAATAAGAGGGCTAATGAAACAAATAGACAATGCTCAAGAGGAAAAAAAAAATGCAGTTTCCTCTTCTTAAAAATAACAAATTAGGCCTGGAGAGATGGCTTAGCAGTTAAGGCATTTGCCTGAAAAGCATAAGGACCCAGATACTCTAGGACCCACGTAAGCCAGATGCACAAGATGGCGTAAGCATCTGGAGTTCATTTACAGTGGTTCTAGAGGCCCTGGCGCCCATTCTCTCTCTCTCTCTCTCTCTCCTTCTTTCTCTCTCTCTCAAATAAATAAATAAAATATAAAAAAGAAAATAACAAATTGAGTATATTGTCAATTTTTATTATATAATATTTTTAAAAATTGATATTGCACTTACTTTTTTCAATTTTATTTTTAAGGAGGAGTTTTGCCTTCATTTGCTTACTAAAATATGTAAGTTCAATATGTTATATATCTATTATATGAAATAATATAAAGCGTTTTATCCTTATCATTTCCCTTTTATTTTGGACCCTCGATTTATAATTATGTTTCTATTATTTTGCCTTTAGCACTCAATCAAAGAGGAAAAAAATAACAAAATTTAGAAAAATAACTATAAGGTATAAATAATATGTTAATCTTGTCTTTTTAAATTTTTAATTAACCAAAGCAAATAAAAGATTTAAAACCATTTAATCAACTTGTTCATGGTTTTTGCTTCATTTGAACTAATGTTGTCATTTCTATTTTTACCATTTATTTATTTGTTTGTTTATCAAAACAGGATTTATTATACAATTGGCCTGAAATATAAGCTGGCCTTGAATTCTGAATCCTCTTACTCTATTTTTTATTGACTAGGAGAAAATTATATAATAAAATTATCAGTGATGTCCTTGTTCATTTTGAAATTGCTTTTATAATTTACTATTTATTTACTTTGTAAGTTTAAGTACAATTTTTTGCATTATTCTAAAAACTTTAGCAGGCCACATCCACCATCTTCATTATTTATGCAATAACTGCTCATAAAAATGCAGGTTTAGCTCAGTGGTTTCTACTCCATTCTTGCAGCCAAAGGAACTCCACCACCTCCAATGCCTCCTTGAAGGTGCTGTCTGTCTGTCCGTCTGTCTGTCTGCCTGCCTGTGGATAGGCATCCACGCTAGCATGGCCTGACGTGTTACTTTCTCTTCATAAGCAGCGTCACCATTCCTCAGAAATTATTTACTTTGAATACATGAATCAATACTGCAATTTCCAAAACCTGTAATTTTGAGCACAAGTCACCAATTGTCCCCTAACAACATATATGAGTGTCTGCAAGGATCACATGGTTTCTGGGGATGCATTTCTTTCAAAGGTTGCTCAGTTCCCCAAAACTTGTGTTAAATTCACCTAATTCTTATGGTTTGTACAAGGGTTTCATTGCTGGGAACAGTCTCAATGGGTGCTCATCAATGGATGAATGGATAAAGAAAACATAGTATGGGGCTGGTGAGATGGCTTAGCAGTTAAGGCACTTGCCTGCAAAGCCTGGAGACCCATGTTCAATTCCCCAGTACCCACATAAAGCCAGATGCACAAGGTGGCACATGTGTCTAGAGTTCGTTTGCAGTGGCTAGAGTACCTCACACCTATATTCTCATTCTCTCTCTCTCTCTCTCTCCCCGCCCCCCTCTGCTTGCAAGAAAATAAATAAAAATTATATTTAAAAAGAAAACACAGTATATGTACACAATGGAGTATTGTTCCACCCTTAAGAAGATGAAATCATGTCATGTGCAAGAAAACAGATGGAACTGGAGATGACTGTGTTATGTGAAACACACCCAACTCACAAAAGCAAATATTTCATGTTTTCTCTCATGTGTGGAATATAGATTTTTAAAGTATGATGCAGGAAGTGGTGGTTCATGCCTTTAATCCCAGCTCTCAGTAGGCTGAGATTACAGGGTGAGTTCAAGGTCAGCCAGGGACTACAGAGTGAGTTCCAGGGCAGCCTGGGCTAGAGTGAGACCCTATCTTGGAAAAAACAAACAAACAGGAAAGTAGAAGATAGACTATTTGGCAAGAGGGAAGGAGCCAGCTGGAGGAATGAGCAGGGGAAGAAGACGTCATGGGTGGGTGGGGGTGAGTATGGGCAAAGTTTGTTCTGTGCATGCTGAAATGTCACAATTTTTTTAAATGTCATAATTATTCTGCACAGTTAATGTACACTAATTTAAAAAACAGAACGTAAGTGCTTATTTCAGCCAATTCACTCAAGATTTTCCCACATATTCAGTTCATTTCTAAATTTGGAGGAGGCCACATTGAATTTCACTGATATCATTTCTATTCTTATATCATTTTGATATCTGCCATTTAATAATAATGATTTACTATATCAATATAATATATTCACATTCCTTCTAAGCATTTTACTCCTTCATCTTTTTGTTCAAAGTTTTGCTTGTATTCTTCCATTTTAATTTCTCTAGATAAACTTCAGTATTAGTTTCAAAAAGGAAAAAATTGGTGGGGGAAACTGGGAAAAGACTCTTCAATCAGATATTTTGTTTTGCTTTGTTTGGGCTGATTGTTCTGTTGTTAGGTTGGTGAGCTGACTCTTTCATTTGCTTGATTGTATTAAAACGTTTTATTTATCTATTTGAGACAGAGAGAGAGAAAGAGAGCGAGCAAGCACCAGGGCCTCTAACCACCACAAACGAATTCCAAACACATGCTCCACCTTGTGCAGCTGGCTTATGTGGATCCTGGGGAGTCAAACCTGGGTCCCCAGGCTTTGCAAGCAAGTGCTTTAACCACTACGCCATCTCTCCAGCCCCATTTGTTTGATTTTTGAGATAGAATCTTGACTATGTAGCTCAGGCAGCCTCAAAAACACCATCCCCCTGCCTCAGCCTCTGCAGTGCTGGGATGACACTCCAGAGCAATACACGCACCACCACGGTTTTCACAGGTCTTGTGTTCATCTGGAAGTGATTTTGGGGAGCAGCCTTCCTTGCCCTCTGGGTGAAGTTGGTTATCCCCACCGTTTTCCATGCTCTGTCCCTGGTTGGTATGTCTGGGTGGCTTCCTGCAGTGAGGCATCACGTTGTACACTCGTTACTTCTTTGCTAACGTACCATTCCCCCACTAGGATGCCTGCTCCCCCCATCACATCTCCAGTGCCACACACAAGGCAGGTGCTCAGCAAATACTTCTCTAGCATGTTCGGTGTTCGCAGCGTTTGATTAATTCTCCTAGGTCCTTTAGATACATAATCCTATCCTTCAACGTTTAGTCTCTTGTCATTTTGCTGTCTAATTACGTTCCCTCACAACTCCAGAATCAGGTTAAATACAATGACTGAACACATCCGTATTGTGTTAAGGATTCTAAGGGCTGTTCGTGCTTCCCTTTGTGCCACTGTTTAAGATGGGCATGTTTGTTAATCATGGTAGGGAAGAATACCTTTATATTACTGAGAAAATTCAGGAGGACCGTTCCAAATTTTGCTTGATGATAAGTATTACTGATAGAAGCTGCCCAGCTCCTCTTACTCATTTTAGTATAAATGTTCTGATTGCTTGGCTACCAAGGTCAGAGTCAAGTACTGTTTTGATGAATACCTTCACTGTCATCGTTACTATCATTTTGACTTCAATGTTCCCCAAGGCTCAATGCTGAACATCTGGCCCCCACCTAGTGGTGCTATTCAGAAGGAGTGGAACCTTTAGGAGGTAGGGCCCAGTTGGAGGAAGGAGGTCATTAGAAGCTGGCTTGTGAAGATTATGTCTTGATCCAGACCCGACCCCTTCTTCTCCCTCTGTCTCCCAGTGGCCTCCTTCACCACATGCCCCTCCAGGAAATTCTGCCTTATCTCAGGCCAAAAGCAACAGAGGTCAGCCTACAATGTCCTGGGACCACCCCCCCCCCGCCCCGTATTTCGTTACAGTGAAGAAAAGATAGCACAATTGTGCTGTAAGAATAGTCAGTTTGGAGAGACCGCTCAGTGGGTATCGTGTTTGCCTCAACAGCATGAGGAGCCGAGTTCAACCCCCAGAACCCACATACATGCTGGAAGGAGTTGCATGTACCAGAAATCCTTGTACTGGGGGATGGGGAGACAGTAGGATCCCCAGGGAATGCTGGCTAGCCAGCTCAGCCTAACTGGTGAGCTGCAGGAGACTCAGAGAGAGAGGTGGATGGCATCCTACAAATGATGCCCCAGGTTCTCCTCTGGCTTCCCCACGCACACACGCACACCTACACATGCTTAACCACGCACACACTCTCTCTCTTGTTAAACAGAACGGGTTTGATTTCATAGCCACTCTTTTTTTTTTTTTTTTAGTACTTTATTTTTATTTGATTATTTGAGAGAGGGGCAGAGAAAGAGAGAGAAGATGAATATGGGCATTCCAGGGCCTCCAGCCACTGCAAGTGAACTCCAGACATACGTACCACCTGGTGCATCTGGTCATAGCCATTCACGACTGAGTTACGGGCTATGCCTTAAATGTTCTCATGTGTGTGAAAGGTAGGTAGCTAAGGGAACGAGTCAAGGGGGTTGTGCCCTCAACAGGGATATGTCTACGCCTGCACCTTGCTCCCATTCTTGAGTCTCCAGAGCACCCTGAGGTGAGCAGCTCTGCCTCACCGGGAATTTCTGCCATACTGTCCACACACGCTGCAGGCCTTGTGACCATGGACTCCACCCCTCACCTGTCTGGCAACATTAGTCTAGTCTCTGTCTCTATACACTTCCTGCTCTCGGTATTTTATGTAAATGGAAGTACAGAACATGTAAGCTTGCATACCTGACCTTTCACCAAGCATATTTATTTTTGAAGTTCATCCATGCATAAACGAGTGTCTTTCTTCATTCATTCTCACAGTTGAATAATATTCCATGGGCTGGATACATCACACTTCACTTGTCCACTCTCCCATCCGTGGGAACTTGGGTGGTTTCCACTGTGGGACTACGCTAAGCCATATTTCTATGAACTTTCATGTACTCTGTGTGTGTGTGTGTGTGTGTGTGTGTGTGTGTACAGATGCTAACAATTTCCTTGGATATAAATGCTTTGGAGTAAAATTACCAGGTCATATGGTAAACGTATGCTTAACTTTTTGAGAAACTGCCAGTGTTTTCCACAGAGACTCTCTATCTTATGTCACCACGAGCAGTGCGTGAAGAGGCTGAATCTGTGATATTGAGGTTGTAGGTCATTACCAATCAGCATTTGACATGAATTTAACTCACGGAGAGATCCCACTTCATTTCCGTTTCTTTTTTATGGTATTTCTTACTTTTTACTTTCAGACGAGGTCATCCCAAGTGAAGGATTTCTAACACAGTATATGAAAAAGCATGTGGGTTTCGGAGAAGCACAAAGTGCTCATCTATTAAGCTGGGTATTTGCCGCTAGAGCAGATGCCTTCACGCTTCCCTCACTGCACGGGGTTAATACTGTCTATTTTTTTAAAAAAATTCCTTCTTCTATTTTCCTCTTTGGCTATATATATATTAGATCTATTTTATTATTTTTTTCCCATCTGGTAATTTGAATGTAGCATAGTTAGATTATATTTCTAGTAGTGGCTCGGTTTTAAACTTTAAATAAAATCCTTCAGCCTATATTTATCAATGTTCAGCCTTAGACATGAAGCGAGATGTCTGGATAGTGTCTAGTAAAGATGGAGGTGCAGCTACCACAGCCCCTGGCTTTGTCCACACACTGAGTCTCCGGCCAGTCAGGAAGTTCTGATATTTTTTGCCCTTAGTAATGTTAGATATATTACAATCATTGCCATGTTACATAGCATTTCTCTCTTTAGTAAGAATATCTGGCTTGTTTTGTACTATTAATTACCAGTGCTATTTAGCTTGGTTCTTATAGTTACCTTCATGTTGCTGGGACCCGACCAAAATCAGCTGATAAAAGGAAAGCTTTTATTTTGGATCGCAGTCTCAAGGGAAAGCCTCATGGCGGCCACAGCAGGTGGGAAACAGGGAGGAGACTGAGCTGGGCTCTGGCAAGGGGGAGCTGGTAACAGCCCTAAGCCTGCCCTCAACAGCACACCACCTCCAGCAAGGCTCCGCCTCACCACTGCCACAGCTGGGGACCACGCATTCAGAGCAATGAGTCATGGGGGGGACATCTGATTCAAACCACCACAGTTCTGTGACCAGGCCCTCCAGGAAATAGCCAACACTTAGGTAGGCTTCTTAGATGGGTCCTCTCTGGATTTGCTGAACCTCAAAGAGAAGTGAGTGCCTCAGTCAGCTGAGTTCTTGTACATGTGAGAATTACTCCCAGGGATTTTTTACAGGACGACTAGAGTAGATAGAATATGTTAACGTCACATGTTTTTCCATAAATAGTCTTATTTGTTTTCTCAGATTTCCTGGGATCTAAGCAAATTCTTTTTTTTTAATCTCTGTATAAATTAATTTATGAACAAGTCATATGTTGGTCTCACTCCCGTCGTGGTGTCCTCTTGTATACTCCCTTCTCCACTCCCATTCCTCCAGGGAGATGGTGGTAGACACTGAGGACACCCACAACCTGTAAGTTTAGTGCTGTGCTAATCAAATTTCTAGCAAACACGTTTGGAGACATGTGCCAGTCTTATATTCACATATATGTAAGCAGGTGTTCATTTATAAGGAAATGCAATGGACCTCGGTGAAGTGAAACAATTTTGAAAAAGAACAAACCGGGCAATTCTACTAATCTGATTTCAAGGCATCTGCAGGCCGCAGCAGCCAACTGAGAGAACTGCGTTAGGGATCGAGCATCCTGGGCCGCGGCGGGATCCCACCCAGCGGTAGAGCGCCCTGCTGGCAGTGTGAGCCCTGGATTCAACCCCGGAGCAGTCATGAACTCACTGCTCAGCAGATCAGTTTAGAGCTCTTCAGCCCACACAAATGTACCCAATTAATTTTTGACAGAAATATATAAAAACAATCCACTGGGGAAAGGATAGTGTTGTTACAGATGTGCTGGGAAAGCTGAACACGTTTGCAGGGAAAACCTCCCCACGTATGACATTAACTCTGAATGAATACAGAGCTACAGGCAGGAATAAGTCTATACGTTCTGGGACAGAAGACACAAACTGAAGGGAAGATTCTAAAATGGGGTGGGCGGGGAGGGAGGCAAACTGCAGCACTTTTTATTTTAGTTATTTTCCTTGAGCTGCAACAAAAGCAAGTGAAGGAAGGGTTCCAACTCACACTGGGAGGGCCCCGCATGGCAGGGAAGGCTCAGCAGTGTCTGCACGCAGTGGGTCATTTTGCATCCACAGCCAGGAAAGGGACGAATGTCGGTGCTCAGCTGGCTTCTACTTTTATTCAGCCCTGGGCCCCGGGTCCCAGCCCATGGAACGGTACCCTCCCCCCAACTTTCAGAGTGACTCTTTCCACCCCAGTTAACCCAGCGTAGAAACTCCATCACAGACATGCCCAGAGACTTGATTCTGTTTTGATTCTAAATGCCACTGAGTTGACAAGATTGACTGTAGATGATATATATATATATATATATATATATATATATATATATATATATATATGACTGTGTTTCTTTATAAATAAGAAATTCTGTGGGCTGGAAGTACTTGCTTGCAAAGACTGACAGGCTGGGTTCAATTCCCCAGTATCTATGTAAAGTCAGATGCACAAAGTGGCACATGCATCTAGAGTTAGTTTTTGCAGTGGCAGGAGGCTCTGGTGTGTTCATTTTCTCCCTCCCTCCCTCTCTCTCTCTCACATAAATAAATAAATATATATATATATATATATATATATATATATATATATATATATATTTAAAAATAAAATCATGCAGATACTCCTGCACACCTACCTGGATGGCTTTAAAAGGGGGGCAGGCTCGGGACTGGGGAGGTGGTTCAGTGAATAAAGCGCTCACTCGCCACTCAAGCCAAGTACTCAAGTTCAATCCTCCACGGAGCCCACATGAAAAGCCAGAAGACCTGGCAGGCTCCTGTAATCCCAGCACACAGGTACTGGCAAGGAAACGGGACTCAGATACAGGAGAATTTTCTGGAAGTTCCTGGTGAGCCCAGCAAAGAGCAACAGCAGAGGAGGAAGCCAGAAAGAAACTGCTGCAAACCAGAGGGAAACGCTAACACTGACCCAAAAGTTGTCATCTGACTTCCACACGTGCACCAGGGCACGTGTACACCCACATGCACACACACACACACTGCACACGGACTCATGCATATGCACACAAAATTATACACACACACACACACACACACACACACAGTTTTTAAAACTGCCCCAAACGGAAGGAACTTGAGTCCCCACAAATTACTGAAGGGGCTCCAAAGTAGTGTAGCCACATGAAAAACAGTGTGATCTTTCCTTATGAGCATATGCTTTCTATGTCACATGCTGTCCCACTTCTAGGTGTCACTTCCTAGACACAAACCACTCATTCACACGAAGATTGATATACAAGGGCTGGAGAGATGGCTTAGCGGTTAAGTTGTTTGCCTGCAAATCCAAAGGACCCAGGTTCAATTCCCCAGGACCCGCGTTAGTCTGATGCACAAGGTGGTGCACATGCATCTGGAGTTCGTTGGCAGTGGCTGGAGGCCCTGGCACGCCCATTCCCCCCTTCTTTCTCTCTCTCTCTCTCCCCATCTTTCTCCGCCAAATAAATAAAAATAAAATATTTAAAAAGAAAAAAACAAGATCGGTATACAAGTCATTAGAACAACTTGATGTTTCCAGACTGGAAATAACAGAGAAGCACAGTGTGCTACATTCTTGAACAGAATACTATACAGCGATATAAAAGAAATGAACTGTCCATACATTGAACAGGGCAGATTAATCTCACTAATATTTTGTCAAAGGCAAAAGTTCCACAAATAACTCCACATTGCATGATTCCTTTTATATAAACATCGGGGGGCGGGGTGTGAAGAGGAGACACAGACATGACTGCACAGGTTGAGAAGACAACTTTCTGGAGTGTGAGAACTACACTCCATCGTGGTCACACCTGTTAACGATGAGGTGAAGTGTGGAGACTGGCTGCATGTAAATGCTAGCTTGACAAAGTCGGCTTCTGCACAGAGAGACAAGCAGATACTCATTGGGAGACCTCACCCTTCCAACAACCCTTGCTTTTGAAGGAAGATAAAAATGTGTATGGAACTTCAGGTCATTTTTTCTGTCTTCTCCACATGTTGAAAGCATTATGTTAGCATCTAAGCACCACTTATAAAGTCTCAAACAGCAGCCTGAACCTCCTGCCTTGGTGATAACGGATTCCTCTAATTTGTGACGATCATGGTATTTCAGTGCCTCCCTGGGAGCTTCCACCCTTCCTCGACCTGTTCTCTCACCCTTGTCCCCAGGCCTTGGGACGACTCTAGCTGTGATGTCTTTATGTCTTTTTCGTTCTGTTCTGAGAACTCTGAGGACTGTTTGGGTATGTGACCACTGACGGCTGGAGATCTCTTCTGCTGTTTCCGCCCGCGTGTGTCCGTCTCCGCGTGGCGTGCTCCGCTTCCTGCTGTTTGTACCCCCAGGCATGGGGATTAGACCTGTGGGGCCTGCTCCTGCGGTTCTAGTCCTCTTATCTCTCTCCTTATCTTGTCTCCTTTTCTCAATCTTTGATTTCCAGGATCATGTGTTTAATTGCTGACATGTTTCTGATCCAGTGATCCCTCCCCAGAGAACACCCCTCTTGTTCTTTGAATGGAAGGTCTTCAGAATGCACCGGATGCACTCTCTCAATATATGCTTTACTTCGCCTTGTCTCCCTTCCATTCTCTGCCTGTGTATGTGCAGTGTGTGTGTGGTGGGGGGGGGGGCTCACATGTGTGGTACATGTTGCATGTGTCTATGGAGGCTCCAGTCTCATCACTGTGTATCTTCTTCAATCACTCTCCACTTTATTTTTTTTAAAGAGTCTCTTTCTTAAAATATTTTACTTCTATTTATTTATTAATTTGACAGAGAAAGACGGGGGGAGGGAGAAAGAGAGAGAGAGAGAGAGAGAGAGAATGGGTGTGCCAGGGCCTCCAGCCACTGCAAACGAACTCCAGACGCATGTGTTCCCTTGTGCATCTGACCAACTTGGGTCCTGGGGAATAGAACCTGGGTCCTTTGGCTTTGCAGGCAAACACCTTAAACGCTCAGCCATCCCTCCAGCCCTTTAAAGAGTCTCTTACAGAACCTAGAATCACCAGTTCGGCTAGTCATGTGAACCAGCTTGCTCTGGGGCATCTGTCTTTACCTCCGGAGCACTAGGATTTCAGACACATGCCACCGTGTCCAGTACTTGATGTAGCTTCTGGAGATCCAAAACCAAGTCCTTATGCTTGTATGACAAGTGCACTCTTCCCTTAGCCATCTTCTCAGCTCCTACTCTGCCTTTTATGTTAGCCTTTCCTGTTTGCCTGCTGTATACACACATATGCACACACATACATCCATGCATACACAATCATACACACATACACACAGTAACACACACACACCAATGATCCTTGGTTGGCCATTGTGGTGGTTTAAATCAGATTCGCCCTATAAACTCGTGTGCTTTGAATGCTTGATCACCTGCTGATGGCAATTTGGGAGGTGGAGCCGTGCTGGAGGAGGTGTTCCTGGGGGTGGATCTTGATGGTTTATTAACCCTGGCTCGCCACTGTTAGTTTGACTCACTGTTAGTTTCCTCCTGCTGAGATGGAGGTGATGTCCAGCCTGCTCATGCCATGCTTTCCCCTGCCATCATGGAGCTTTCCCCAAGTCTGTCAGCAAAGGAAACAGCTTCCTCCCATCAGCTCTTTGGTTCAGGACCTTTGTCTCAACAACCAGAAGGTAACTACAACAAGTTTGAATTGTCAATTGCAGATTCACCAGACAAGTTCTTCTTGCCTCTTTCCTGAATGAAAAGCCTCCAAGAAAGGCAGGGAAACTGGGGAACACACTGACAGGTTTGCAGCAGGTGTTGGTATGTGTTGGGAGGTGAAGGGCAGGCTGTGAGGCATGGGCCCACACCTGCTAGAAACAAGCTGTTTCCTTGGCCCTACGTGTGATCACCCAGATATACAAACAGCACCTCCCAGCTAAATCTTCCATGCCCTTACCTGTCTGTGTTTTGGTATGTGCTCCCTAGAAGTTAATCCCAGAAATCCAAACCCAACTCAGCATATAGCAGTAGAACAGGGCCCACGGTGTCACCAGGATCCTCATGCTACACATTGGCCTCCAAAGGCTCACCTGTTCCTGGGCCATTCGCATCCCCTCTCTCTGGGAACCTGGCTATCTCTAAGCCAGGAAATCAAGGCCACCTCATCCCTACCTCTTCACCAACCCATTTTTGGACTATGTCTCTCCAAGAACTCTTCTCCACCAGAGCTGAATGCCTGCTCCAGCAGTGCCCTGCTCCCCCTCCATTCTACTTTCCATAAGGGGTTCACTTGGTTTTCATCTGGGGTTAGACTTGAGTCTGAAGTGTCTCCCACAGCTCCACAGGTTTGTGCACTTGGTCCCCAGCTGGTGGGCATCTCCTGATTTGGGAGAGTATGGAACATTTTGAACAAGGAGCCTAGGCTGGCAGACTTAGGGCAGTTTATAACCATCCCGATGCACCAGGATGTGACAGGTCCCATTGCAAGCTCCCGTCTCTACGCACCGGCCCCACCCACCATGCCTTTCTCGTTGGGGAACTGAACCGAAGGAGACACTTCCTCCCTCAGGGTGCTTCTTGACAGGTATTTGGTCACAGTGACAAGAAAAGTAATGGGCGCATTGGGGGGAGGAGTTTGTTTGTTTGTCTGTCTGTCTGTCTGTCTGTTTGTTTGTGATTTGGAGAAAGGAGGGTGAGACAGTCTCACTGTGTAGCGTAGGCTGGCTTGGAACTCGCAACATATCCCCGGCTGGCCTCAAATTCAAGGTTCTAGAGCCTCAGCCTGCAAAATGCCTGGATTACAAATATGTATCACCATGCTAGGGACTGTTTGTAGTGTGTGAGTGTGCATGTGTGTGTGTGCACGAGCATGTTGTTGATGCACGTGTGTTCAGATGTTCGTGGGCACATGTGTGTGAAGGAGCAAAAGAGGAGGTCAGAGGCTGATACTGGATATCTTCTTTGGTTTCTCCCCTCTTTGTGTACTGAAGCAGGTCTCTCACTTGAGGCCAGAGCTCAACAATTCAGCTAGTCTAGCCAACTAGCTAGCCCGGGGATCTCGTGTCTTCACCTCCACTGCTCTGGGATCACTAGAGGGCTGCCATGCCCACCATGCATTTACATGGGTGCTGGGGATCTGAACTCCAGTCCTCATGTTTCCATGACAAGTGCTTTATCCATTGAACCATCTCCCCAGACCCTGTGCTTCCAACTACCATCCCCACTGGACCTAAGGAAGTAGAGCCCATGAGGTAGGAGGACTGCAAAGAGTTGGAGGCTGTTCTGCACAACAGATTTTCAGGTCAGCCTGGGGGAGGGTGAGACCTCCCTCAAGACAACAACAAAGAGAGAGAGAGAGGGGAAGGAAGGAAGGAAGGAAGGAAGGAAGGAAGGAAGGAAGGAGAAAAGATTCTAAACAATCATGCATTCTACTGTTCAAATCAAAGTTCTCTTATCCTTGTTTCTTTATTTCCATTTATCTTGCCTGACAAAACCGCTGAGGGCACCACCACCACCAAACACCTGCAGAGGTCACTATGGTGAAATATTTCCCCACAATTTATGACCATTTTAAAGATACTGAAACTGTTTGAGCATTCTTCATAAGTCCTTTGCATTTCTTCAAGTAAATTAGAATTAATTTTATAATAACAAAGATGAATTACATACTCACGTTTTCTACATCCTTATTTATATACTTGATTTGTCAAACACTGAGTAAGTTTCTTTAAATCTTTCATTATAATTTTAGTTTTACACTAATAACTTGGAAAAATGATTTATGGATTCAGATTCTGTTATTTGGGGCAAGAAAGTTCATGACTACTCCAGTTCGTAATAAAGCAGGTCTCCAATCAAGGTAAAATGGTTGTGGTGCATTGAATTCTTTTATCTTGTGTCTCACCCTTTCTGACATTAGTGTCTATGCAGCTCTCTTGGGTTACATATTCATAGCCTATCCTTATCTGTCCTTTACTCTTATCTTCCCTGAAAATTTGCTGGTTATTTCTCCCAGCATTGACTCTTCTACTTCAATGTATTTTTGATCCATAAGCAAGTTGAATCCCATGTATCCATGTCACATTTATTGAGTGACTACTGTGCGGGAGATCTGTTAATCAGAGATGAAAAGAAAAGACAGTCTGAGACTTTATCATTTGTTTTTACATTTTATCCTGTTTACTTAACACAGCCTTTTTACTTTTTAGTTTATACTGTAAGCCATCACCTTTGGTTAAAAACTGGAGGAAAAGATGATAATTCAGTATCCATTCACTACTGAGGGAAACATTCTCAGCAAATAATGGCTCTTCCTTAACCTAATAAATAATATTGATTTTTAAACATGTTAAATATGTACTTGGTAAGATTCAGCACTGCTATTTTGAAACAAAATTGAAAAAGGATATCCAATTTTAGCATTCCTATTTTCTAGAGATTTTAGCCAATGTAATAAAGCAAGAAAAGTAAATAAAAGACACATATATTTGAAAGGGAAAATTATTATTTTTAGATTACATGACTGTATCTGAGGAAAACCTAAAGAATTTACAGATAATTCAAATTAACAAATAATGTATTAAAAGAATGAACATAAATATTTACATGGAGAGTATAAAAATCTATTCCACTTCCATACATCTGCAGCAAACACTAAACTGTTTTTAAAAAAGTATTAACCCATTAATATCAAACTGCAACAAATATCTAGGAATAAATCTAAGAAAAAATATATAAGACCTCCACACTAAGAGCTACAAAATGTTATTGAGAGAGACTAAAGAAAGTCTAAAAAAGTGGAAGATATTTTTATAAAGACACCAACGTTTCCAAATCGTCCTGCTGATCTTGCTGTGGCTGGATGTGGAGTCTCAGGTGACCTTTCAGGTGCCGTCAGGAGCCAGTGGCCACATGACTGCCCACAGCTGTGTTAGATCTTAAAGAAACTGTGGAACACCAGAAAAATGACACCAAAATGGCCTTCACGTGCACAGAAGTGCTTCAGAAGGGACTGGCTGGTTTGAAGCAGGCCGCAGCCTGTGGCGCTGTCCAAGAGTAGCTCTCCCCTCCCGGACACTGGTGACATGAGAACAATGAAGAGCAGAGACACTGACAGCTTCAGAGACATGCCCAGGGGCTGGCTATACCATCTGGAGACCTGGACAGAAGCTGGAATTCCCAGCAGACACCCCGAGGAGAAATCCCCCTGCCAGAGCTCCTCAAGCACAGGAGAAGTGTGTGGCAGAACTTGGTTAGTCACACCCACCGGCATGGCTGGAAAGAAAGCACCCAGGGACAAAAAGAAAACACGTGTGGCTGTGTCTTCCTGCCCTCTCTGGACGTTCGTCCCTGGCAGCACCATGCATGGCAAGAAGGATCCCTAAAACACCAAAGTTGTAACTGGCGACTTGGGGGAGGGGGGCCTTAGCATGAGGGATTCTGGCCACAAGCAGCTTTCCTAGATAGAAATGCTGTTTGGCCGGAAGGACCTACTGACTTAAGTGATTTGAATTACTCAGACTCACAGTCTTCCCTTTACCTGCAGAGATTGCCACAAAGGATCACGAGAAAGCTGGTGAGACAGCTCAGTGGCTAAAGGTGCTTGATTGCAAAGCCTGCCAACCTGGGTTTGCTCCTCCCACCTCTAAGCCTTATTCCTTCCTTCTCATTCATTCTTTACTCCCACTTTTCAACTCTGCCAATCCCCTCTTTATTGCAAGCTCACGGCTCCTAAATAGCAGAGGCCAAAGAGAAGCTGAAAAGCCAGAGGAATATTTCAGAGCCCTCCTTTCATAAAGGACCACTGATGAAATGGATCAGACAGTAAAGTGCTTGCTGCACAAGCACAGGGACCTGAGTTGAAGTACCCAGTACCCACAGAAAAGTTGGGCATAGAGGTATATTTGTATATGTGAAAATTTACCAGGTAGTCCTCAAATTTTTGTCAAAATTCAAAGGGGGCTATGTCAGCCAGGGAATTAGCAAAGAAGAAAAAAATAAAGATAAAGAATTCATGCCACCAGACATGAAGACTCTTAATAAAGATGTACTATGTCGATCAATGTGATATGGGAGTAACCATAGATGAAGACGTCCTGTGGGATAGAAGAAAGAGTCCAGACATGAATACTCAGCAGCCCAGTTTCTGAAAAGCTAATTCCACTTTGTGATCTTTTCAGTTAGTAGTGCGGAGCCACTCGAGTGTCCAGATGAGAATAGAAATGTCCTGATCCCTGCCTCACACCATACCATCCCCCCAAAAGAATCAAGTGACAGACTGAAGACACCACAGGAAAGCTTTTAAACAATGAAAGGAAAGAGGAAAACCTATGAGAGTAAAGTGCAAAGTGTACAAAGATTCTTGACAGGGCATGGAGATGAGAATAAAACAGACCATCAGAGCACAGTCAAAGAAATACAAGCAAGGCTGCACAGATCTCCACCAAAGTCTCTTATCAAGATATGTACATGAGGGCTGGAGAGATGGCTTAGCGGTTAAGCACTTGCCTGTGAAGCCTAAGGATCCTGGTTCGAGGCTCGATTCTCCAGGACCCACGTTAGCCAGATGCACAAGGGGGCACACGTATCTGAGTTTGTTTACAGTGGATGGAAGCCCTGGCACATCCATTCTCTCTCCCTCTCTCCTTATCTGCCTCTTTCTCTCTCTGTCACTCTCAAATAAATAAATAAAAATGAACAACAAAAAAGATATGTACATGAAAAAATTAATTTGAAATATTTGAAATAATAATTTGAAATATTTTTAAATATTTTATTTTTATTTATTTATTTTACTTGACAGAGAAAGAGGGGGAGAGAGAGAGAGAATGAGCACACCAGGGCCTCCAGGCACTGTAAACGAACTCCAAGCATGTACGCCCCCTTGTGCATCTGGCTAACATGGGTCCTGGGGAATCAAACCTGGGTCCTTTGGCTTTGTAGGCAAACACCTTAACTGCTAAGCCATCCCTCCAGGCCTGAAATAATTTTGAAAATAGAAAAAGTAATACAAAGCCATGAACTGATGTCACAGAAGAATTTCTTTAAATGACCAATAGCATATAAAAACGCATCTAACTCTACAGAAATGTAAATGTAAAGTATCGCTCAGGTTATACAAATTAACCTGGTGCAGGTATGCAGGTCTGTAATTTCAGCACTTCAGAGGTAGAAGCAGGAAGACCAGGAGTTCAAAGTCAGCCTTGGCTACATAGGGAGTTCAAGACCAACCCGAGCTACATGAGACCTTGTTTCAAAAAGTAAAACAAAAATAATGTGTGAATTAAATTTTCTTTGCAATACACTAATCAAAACAGCTTAAAGTAGAAAAGACAGAAAGCCACAATATTTATAAAGCAGCTAGACCCCTTCCATACTACTCTGGTATGGAAGTGCATTGCTATGTCCTGAGAGAGACTATTTGGCAATGTCCACTAGACCCAAGCAAGTGTCCACCTCTGAGCCAGCAATTCTGCTCCCAAGAATCCACCCAACCAAATGCTCACATATATTCAAGAATCTGCATATTAGCACATCTCTGGCAGTGCTGTTCATGTTAATCCAAACCTACAAATTTCCAAGGCCACTAGTCGTAGAAAAGGGTGAGTACACAGTGCATGATCACAGAACGGAATAGGATGAGGATAGCAGATACTCTGAATTCGACATGCTCTGGTACAGTCTCAGTTGTAGGAGAGATGAGAGAAGAAAGAACGCATACGACATAACTCGGCTTACTGACTCAACTTATCTTCATTAGCAGACATCAGGATGATGAGTTTTCATGGAGGGTGGTAAACCATGAGGAAGCAAAGAACCCTCTCACTTCTAGTCACGGCCTGAATATTGGTGTCGGGGCTTGTCACACAGCTGCGGTCTGTGTGTGAAACTTCACCGGGTGGACCACAGAGCATGAAGCTGCTATCTTCTCATTGCTGGGACAAAACATCTTGACAAGAAGCAGTTTGTGGAAGGAAGGGATTAGGGATTTATTTCAGCTTGCAGTTCTAAGGGGATGTTGTTTCACCATGGCAGGGGAAGCAAGGCAGAAGCCAACAGCCAGGGCACCACATCTTGTCACATCATCTTGGAGGAAGTAGCAAGAGTGAGCTAGCTAACGCTGACAAGGGGAAATGACTAAAAGAAAGAATCCCAGGGTCCACACCCAGTGACACACTTCCTCCAGCAAGGTTCTACCTCCCAAAGTCTCCACCAGCTGAAGATTAAGAATGAGGCTTAGGGGCTGGAGAGATGGCTTAGCAGTTAAGGCTCACTTGCCTGAGATGCCTAAGGACTTAGGTTTGATCCCCAGAATGCCGCGTAAGCCAGATACACATGGTGGCATATGCGTCTGGAGTTCATTTGCAGTGCCTAGAGGCCCCAGTACCCATTCTCTCTCTCTCTCTCTCTCTCTCTCTCTCTCTCTCTCATAAATAAATAAATAAAACTAATATTTTTAAAGAATGAGGCTTAATCACAAGCACATGAGGTTATGGGCGACATTCTACATGCAAACCACCCAGGCCATTTCTCTGGATATAGAACTTCAGTAAATTTAGCAAGAAAGAAAATAATACAAGCCCTTTTTTATTTCTGTAAGTGTTGTTACTACATGAGAACCGTTGTGTAAAGAGCCTCTTTGTAAAGTAAGAACATTAATACTGTTCCCCTGTAGCATGACCAGATTTATTAGTATAATCAGAAAAGAAAAGTCTAAAAGATTATTGTAGGCTTAGAAATCATTAAATTATTTTGTTTTGGGCTGGAGATATGGTCCAGAAGTTAAGGCACTTGACTGCAAAGCCTAAGGACCCAAGTAAGAAATACTCCCCAGGTACAGTTCCCCAGCGACATGTTCCTCCTCATAGACACCACCTCCTGCCTTTCACCCCTCCCAATAATGCCAGTCTATTAGGACTCCATCAAGGGAATAATCCACTTCTGTAGTCAGAACCATCATGAACTAATCATTCGTGGAAATGCCATGACAGACACTCCTGGGGTGGGCTCCCTTAGCCTCCTGGTTGATAATCCAAATTTACCGTAACAAGTTGTGAAGCACAGGTGAATGTTGCCTTACTTATTTTCTAACCTTACCAACACATTGTCCTCAGGCATTCAAAATGAACTTTTCTGGCTGGAGAGGTGGCTTAGTGGTTAAGGCGTTTGCCTGCAAAGCCAAAGGATCCTGGTCCAATTCTCCAGGACCCACATAAGCCAGATGCACAAGGTGGCGCATGCATCTGGAGTTTGTTTGGTATGGCTGGAGGCCTTGGAGCACCCATTCTCTCTCTCTGTCTCTCTCTCTCTCTCTCTCCCTCTTTTTCTCTCTCAAATAAATAAATAAATAAAATATGTTTTAAAAAAGAAAATGAACTTTTCCTCAGACATAAACCAGATGTAAACACTTACCATGTAACACTTAAGATGACATTTTCTGTGGCACTCCTATCTCTCTTATGATGGCCATGGAATTCACATCTGAGAGCAAAGGTATCCTGTGAACAAGCGGCCGATCATGATCTTGTCTTCACACAAATTAACCTTGAGACAGACTGCCTGGGTCCCTCTGGTATGTAAAGTTATCAGCTTCCGACTGCCTTAGGCAATGCCTAGAGCGTCCGCTGCCCAGAGTGGACACGTATCATGTGTCAGTTATCAACTGGTTCACTCTGCAGTTGGCGAGGGTCATTGTTACACCAGGAAAGCAAGCACTGACCTTGGCTGAGCTGTACCAGGCAGGTGTTTGACATCACAAGCTGAGACGAATGACATGCTGTGATCTGGGCCAGCCTGGCAGAGGGGAAGGTGGCCATGTAGAAATCCCTCTGCTGCCAACAATCACTAAAGAGTCTCCTCATGGGACTGGCTAACAGCATGAAGGGGCAGACAGATAGGTCTCTGTTCATACATATAGCCAGCATCATTGTTCCTTTCAGGGCACACAGCACAGGTAGCTGTCTTATATGAAGTGTGAAATCTTCGTAGACATACCAGAGCCATCATACCCTGATCGTCAGTGAAAAGATGCAAGCGCCAGTTATTAGTGTGGTGGTGTCCTAGCAAGCCACTGAGACGTTGACTCAGGACCCTCACGAGTTAGTCAAAGGCGGATTAGCAGTGGCCTCAGTTCTTCCCACTCCATGGACAGCAGAGCAACTGGAGAGTCATTGACACAAGGCCTGGCAGGCTAAATGTGTGAAAAGACCTTGTGCTGCTTCGTGGCAGTCATCTGTGAGCCAGTTACCCCTGCACACTGACCTCAAACACCTCACAGCCCCACTTATGAGCCCCCTCTCTCTCCATGTATATATATATATATATATATATATATATATATATATATATACACACACACACATATATATGTTGTGTGTATGTGTGTATATTCTATACATTATATAGTATGTTATATACATGTGTGTATATATATTCTCTATTATATATATATAATCCATTTTTCCAGAAGTGTCGATACAACTAATTTTCTACACAAAAACTAGCTAAAGACGATCCTACCAGCTAAGAATGGAAGCTCACCCTGTGTATCTTCTGGGACAGAGATGACTGGCTCCGCTTCACACCTCTTCCAGTCTCAGTTCCCAGCGATATCAGACGTGTCCAGACATGCTCACACTGTTATTCATGTCACAGTGGATGCCAGCAATGCTAACCATTGTGGTGCCTTAAGCATCAGCTCTGGGCTGAGTGTCTGATGGGAGATGGACTTAGAATTCTCTCATCCCTTGGCTGGAGAGATGGTGCAGGACCCTGGTTTGAGGCTCGATTCCCCAGGACCCACGTTAGCCAGATGCACAAGGGGGCGCACATGTCTGGAGTTCGTTTGCAGTGGCTGGAGGCCCTGGCACGCCCATTCTCTCTATCTATCTGCCTCTTTTTCTCTCTGTTGCTCTCAAATAAATAAATAAAAGTAAACAAAAAAATTAAAAAAGAATTCTCTAATCCCTATAACCCTATAGGTAAGGCAGATGAACATGTGTCCTTTCATAAGGACAGTGGCGTACAGAAATGTTAACTGTCTGCTCAAACTCACACAGGCAGCTCTGGTCACAGGCACTGCCAAAAGAATGATAAATTGTGAGCCATATGTTTCCTTTAAAAAATAAGACTGTGTCCCTTCAGTCCTGCAAATCACTGGCATTAATGGTTTAGATTCTCAGGCTGCAAAGATTGTTCAGTGGTTAAGGTGCTTGCCTGCAAAGTCTAACAAGCTGCGTTCAATTCCCCAGTACCCATGTAAAGCTGGAGGCACAAAGTGACATATGCATCTGGAGTTCATTTGCAGCAGCTAGAAGCCCCTGAACCTGCATTCTTATCCCCCCCCCCCGCCTCTCTCTCAGTCAGGTTCACACTGTTGACATAAAACACCCAACCAAGATCAAAAGGGTTTATTTTGGCTTCCAGACTCAAGGAGAAGCTTAATGACGGCAGGTGAAATGACAGCATGAGCAGAGGGTGGACATCACCTCCTGGCTAACACCAGATGGACAATAGCAACAAGAGACTGTGCCAAACACTGGCAAGGGGAAGCTGGCTATAACACCCATAAGCCTGCCCCCAACAGTACACTGCCTCCAGGAGGCACCAATTCCCAAGTTGCCACCAGCAGGGGACCTAAGCATTCAGAATACATAAGATTATGAGGGACAGACACCTGAATCAAATTGCCACACTCTCTCTCTTTCTCTCTCTTGCAAATAAATAAATAAAGAGGGTTCTCTCTCCCTGAATATTAGAGAACAAAATGTGGCAAAAAAAAACAATGGGTGCACCCTTCATATGATAGTCTTTTATTCTGCCATCAAGTGTGTGCTCTTTAAAATGTCCCACTGACCCTGCAACGTAAGACTCTCCCAGATACAGGCCTAGGCTAGGGCTTTATGGCTAGTACTCCAGTGTTCAGGAAATGATTCTGATTCCAGCATTTAACAAATGAGGTATCACGACATTAAAAGGCTTCTGCCCAGAGGGACATGGAAGCCTCCGGATGGGAGAAAGTCTGTGCCAACTATATATCTGGCTGAGGAGTAATACCTAAAATAAAAAAAGAACTCAAAACTAAACCAAGAACTCAAACAACCTAATCACAAATGGGCTACTGAAACGGACCGCTGTCAAAAGATGAAATACAAATGGCCAATAACATTCAACCTCTTGATCAGAGAAATGCAAATCAAAACTGCATTGAGCTTCCATCTCACCCCAGTCAGAATAGAAGTCATTGAGAAAATGAATATAACAACCGTTGGTGAGGATGTGGGCAAAAAGGAACCTTTGTACCCTTCTGATGGGAACGTAGCCACTGTGGAAATCAGGACAGAGGAATGTCATAGTTAGCTTCTCGTTATTAGACAAAGCACCGGCCGGAAGCAGCTGAGGAGAGGAAAGGTTTTATTGTGACGTGCAGTCTCGAGTAGAAGCTCCATGATGGCAGGAGGAAGCATGGCATGAGCAGAGGCTGGGCACCACCTCTGCCACAGCAGGTGGAAAACAGCAGCAAAAGAGTGAATTGACCACTGGCAAGGGGGGCCTGGCTGTGACACCCCGAAGCCTGCCCCCAACAACGCACCTCCTCCCGCAAGGCTCCGCCTCCCTAACTGGCACAGCCGGTGAGCAAGCATTCAAAACACAGAACTTTTGGGGGGATCATCTGATTCAAACCACCACAGTTTCCTCAAGAAACTAGAAATAGATCTACTACTTGCCTCAGACTCCAAGTCAACAAATCACAGAGGTACTTGCAGTCAATGTTCACTGCAGCCCTTATCCACAGTTGCTAAGTTAGAGAACCCAAGCAGGTGGCCAATAACAGATAAACAGGTAGAGAAAATGTGTATATCACAATGGAACCTTAAAGAGCAAAGTTATGTCATCTGCTAGAAACTGTACAGAACTGGAAATAATCATATTAAGCAAACTAAACCAGTGTCAGAAAGACAAGATCACGTTTTCTCTCATGTGCGGTTCCTAGATTTTATACAGATACATAAAATCATGTATATGACTGAAAGATGAAGTGCAATTGACTAGGGGAGCAAAGGGGAAGTGGGAGGAGGAGGGGGGAATATGAGACTGTGGAGGTATGAAGCGGACATATTCGGCATACAACGTAGACTTGTATGAAAATGTCCTTACATAACAGAGGGCCATGTACAATGGATATGCATGATGAACATTAATTAAATAAATGTCCCATCTGCGAGCCAACTTGTCACTGCGTGTTTCCTTTGTTTTGTTTTGTTAGGTTTTCTTTGAGACAGGTTCTCAACATATAGTCCTGGCTGGCCTTGAACTCAGTATGTAGTCCAGACTGGCTTTGAACTCATGGTAATCCTCCTGCCCTAGCCTCGCAAGTGCTGGGATCACAAGAGTGAACTCAACATGCCCAGCCTTCACTGCAGTTTTGTAAATGCAAAAACATAAAATAAAATAAAATAAAATAAAAATAAAGGAAATCAAGCCCAGGAGATAATGTAATTTTGCACAATTAAAACAGGATCATGGACTGGAGGGCTGGATCATGGGATGGCTTAGCGGTTAAGGCGTTTGCCTGTAAAGCCAAAGGACCCAGGTTCAATTCCCCAGGACCCACATTAGCCAGAGGCACAAGGGGGCACACGCGTCTGGAGTTCTTTTGCAGTGGCTGGTGGCCCTGGCATGTCCATTCTCTCTCTCTCCCCCTGTTTCTCTGTCAAACAAATAAATAAAAATAAAAATACTTTTAAAAAGCTGGATCATAACAAGAACCATGGCCATGGCTTGCAGTGGCATTTACACAACAAGCCGGTGCCCCTGCTCAGCCCTCTGCTGACTTGCCCACCTGAGGACCAGAGACACACATTTCAGTCACAGCGGCTGAGACACCTTACCACCCACCCCCCCATCCCATCCCACCCCAAGAAAAGTCCCAGGAAGCAGCAGTTGATACCAATCTCTGCCTGTGACAACCCAGATAGCATCCATCACTATGTTTCCTGGGTTTCCCTATTTCTTGCCCCCATCCTGTGTGAACAAGGGAGCCTCCAGGGAGAGTATTTAAGGCTCACGCATTCTCCCCAACATGCCCAGCAGCTCAGAAATCGAAAGATCCGAGAAAATAACGAGAGGGCTGGATGGAGTGACTCCCTGCATGAGTCAACATGGAAGTTCCATCCCTCTGTTCCGAGCACAAAGGGTGCTTAAAACTTTAATGAACTGAACTGTATGAGTAAGGGATGTTAATCATTTTAATTACCCAGCAGCTTGAAATCAGATATAACAGTCCAATAATGTATCTTTAAACGAATACAACCCTGCCCTATATAAAAAAAAAATCCCTTCCCAACCCATTGTAATAATTTCTATTTATCTTTTCTGACGTTAACTGTTATCCGGCCCAGCCGGCCAACAGACAGCCTTCGCCTCACATTTGGTTTAAATGCGACGCCCGTCTAGTTTTTCAATATCATTAGCGTCCCCCTGGTGGGCAGGGAGCAAGGCGGTGGCCATGGTCACACTTGACTGCTTTATCTCATATGACAAAGAGAGATGATATGCTTCAATCCAGGCCAACCTGGCAGAGGGGAAGGTGGCCACGGAGAACTCCCCCTGCTGCCGAGTACCACCAAAGGGGCCTCTCCATGTGACTGGCTAACAGCATGAAGGGGCAGACAAATAGATTTCCCTCTATATTTATAGCCAGCATCATTCTTCCCTTCATGGCACTCAGTGCAGGTAGCTGTTTTATATGAAATGAACAATCTTTATAGACGTACCAGAGCTATAACAAGCCTGATTTTCAACGAAGCCGGGGTATATAACTCTTGCCGAATTGTCAGGCTACTTGCTCAACAAATCAAGCCTAACTTATGATGTTTGCGGTGTAATTTTTATTCCTGTTTGACTAGCCAACTACCCTGTGGTAATAGGATGTTAGGAAAGGGCAGTGGCGATGTTTGTGCATGTAGTGATTGATAGACCAACTCGGCATTTTTCATTTATATCTCCCGATTCCAAATCAGTTAAGTTTAGGAAAAATGAAACAAAGTGGCAAGAAAAATGTTTGCAGATTGCAGACCGGCGCTCCCGCAGATCTGAGTTCAGCCCACATCTGCCGGGATTGTCTGGAAACATTAAGATATCTAAATGAAAATCAATACGCTATGTGCCAGGCATTTGCTACCAGGAACAAGCATCAAGAGACCCGAGCTAATCAGACTTCCAGCGTGTGCTTCAGCCATAGGCTGAACCCCAGGGGTGTCCTAATTGCCCAGACTAATCATAGAAGAGTTAAATTTATAACCAAGAAAGACATCTTGTTTTTCTTACCAGTCATCGTTCAGGAGCGGAACGGCTCACCTGTGAGGTGGGTGGCAGGTGTACAGGGGGAGCCCCGTTCAGGGGAGGACGGCTTCTCACCTGTCAGGAGAGATGGAAGACAGATTTGCCGACAGCCATAAAACCAGCAAGGCTTGATGAAGCTCTGGGCGGAAGAGCCTTGCCTCAGTTCCTATAGGAACTCACACAGCCTGGCTCCTATCAGCTTCGCCACTGAACCCCCGGGCTCTGACACAAGCAAGCTCTTGTGCTCCCCGATCCCAAGCCTGGTCTTTCCTTTAAGGAACAAGCTCAATAAAGCAAATCGCATCAGTGATATTAAAAATAGATGTATCTACTTTTCCCCGAGTTCCATTCCAGGCCTCTGTCCCTAGGAGCTTCCCGAGGAGCTAATAAGACTTGGTGACATGGATCTCCGTAATACACTGTTCAAACAAGTCACTGACATGAGTCACGCTCTGACAGACTCCACAGTCACACAATAGCTATTGAAAGAACCCCACTATATGGCCGCTGAAAAGCCATAATGCATCAGGGGATTGGATTCCTAATATTTGCATTCTACGTGCCAAGAGTGAGCAAATTTTGTACTATTTTCAACAAATTACACCCAAAATATGCAAAATGTTTATAAGGTTCCTTGTTCTATTCTTGGCTCCAGTATATTTGCGAGTTAATATTCCTTCCGAGATTTGTCTGTCTCCTCAGGAGAAATAAGAAAGGAGGAAATAGAAAAAATGGAATAGAGAGGGGGGAGGGAAAAGCAGGGGCTGGTGTTTTGTTCATGCAACAAGTCTCCTTCAGCAAGTTTTTCCTAGGGAGTGGAGCCAGCTGTCCCTCGGGACCTTCTTCAGCAAGAAATTTAATAACATTATTTGGATTCCTTGTGCCCTGGATTTCAGATGTATTTTTAATGCATGTGTCTTAAAACAAAACAACCATTGTCAAATGCTATCCTGTCTTCTGGTCGGTTTAAATGCTCTCCTAGACAGCGCTCTGGGAACATCACAGGGGTGTTGATCAAGGCAAGAACGTGCTAGAGCTCCTGGGCTCTGCAAGCATGTTCAGCCCTAACTGGGGAAGGGCTGTCAGATCTCTTCCCGGGAGAAGGGTCGCGTCTCTCTGTGATGTGAGCAGTGACAGCCTCTTGTGTTCTGTAGAGCCACGGTTGCCCAGACGTTCGCACAAATGTGCACAAGGGCACCTCTGACTTCAGTCTGACCCTGACCCTGGACTTGGGCAGCATCGGGGTTGCTATGCTGAGAAGGGACGAGGACGAGGGGCCTCAAGTGAATCTGGGTTCGTGAGCTAAGTGAGGGTGGGGATGTAGCTTGTCTAGCACATGTGAGTCCCTGGGTTCAGTCCTCAGCACCCTCCCCAGCCCCCCAAAAAAGAAAACCCCCTGTTGCTGGATTATAGAACTAAATTAAAATCTTTTCGATCCAACTTGTCCTTTGGAAATGCTGTTAGACATTTTTAAAAATGATTTCCTAACATTCTTTCTAACAAACCTTAACCTTGGATTTGGGACTGATGCCCTTCTCCTTTAGACCAATCTTTCCTAACAAGACTGAAATTTCAGCCAAATTCATTACCAACCCAGAATGCATAAAACCAAAGAAAGAGATATGAACTGAACACGTTCATATTCGTGCCCAGTGTTGTTAAACAAGCAGTGTGTCCCCTTCCCCCCAAAATGGCTTGTTTTAAAAGGTTATTTCCTAGCAGCTGACACTGTTTTGGGAGTGCTGGAAACATCAGGAGATGGAGCCTAGCTAGAGGAAGTGAGTTATGGGGGGAGGTCTTTCAGGGCATCTTATCCTTGTCATCATCTCTCAATCCCTCTCTGCTTCCTGCCCACCATGAGGCAAAAGCCCCTGCCACAGAGCCTGATGCCATGATGTTACGACTCCCCACAGACCCAGAATCAAGGTGGTCAGGGATCATGAACTTCTGAAGACATGAGCAAAAAAAGCCCATCCTACCTTGAATGATTAAAAATACTTCATCATAGCAAAGCCAAAGCCACCACAGCCAGCCTCTGCCCTCAGCAATGGAATAAAGTCTTTTCACGTACAATAGGACTGCAAACTTTATTTGTAAACCAGACCTGGTGGCCCAGGCCTGTAACAGAAGACATCCAAGAGCCAGAAGAAGGGGGATCATACATACAAGGCCAGCCTGGGCTTCAGAGTAAGTTCAAGGCCATTCTGGGTAACTTAGGGAGACCCAGTATCAAAATAAATATTTTAAAAAATGAACTGAAGTGCTTGGGAATCTAGCTTGGGGTAGACTATGTGACTAGCATGTACAAGGGCCTGCGTTCAATCTCCAGGACTGCAAAATAAATAAAGTTGTATTCGTACTGGCTGATTCAGTAATAAGTGTATAGTAAGCTGGAACTGGATGTGTTGAAGAAGGACATTTGGCCCCAAATAGACAACAAAGGCCATCACCAAATGGAGAGAGAAGAGAGAGTGGAGCCTGGCACTCAGCATGTGGCTAGGCCACAGGCTGTCCTTGCAAATGACGGTGGGGCTCTATACACCAAGTCCTGCATGGAAGGCAGCCTCCTCATCTTCCTCAAGGCAAAGGCCAACCATCTCGAGATGCCCCCAAACTCACTGTCAGCCAGACAGAGCCAGTTAGGAAAACAGGTTTGGTGGCTTGATGAGGCAAGGTTTACTCACAAGGCAGGGAGAGTAAGACTTCACACCTCCATCCATCTCTCCTCTGAGCATCCATGTGAGCTACCTCTGCGGCCAAGGTGAAACAGCACTGGTGGTTAAAACAACTCCTGGCAGGGCCTGGATAGATTGCTTAGTGGTTAAGATGCTTGTCTATGAAACCTAAGGTCCCAGGTTCGATTCCCCAGCACCCACATAAGCTAGTTTCCCAAGGTGGCAGGTGGCACGTGCCTCTGGAATATATTTGCAGCGGCTAGAGGCCCTGGTGCTCACAATCTCTCTCTCTCTATCTCTCTCTCTCTCTTTCTCTCAAATAAAATAAAATATAAAAACGACTCCTGGGGCAACAGCAGAGGGAGATCCAAGCAGGCATAGCAACAGGGACAGACAGAGGTATTGGCGGAGTGGGAGAGCCCTTATTTTGCTCTGTGGGGGATTATGCACGCCAAGCATGACAAAGCTGCCTGTGGGTTCCCTTGTCTGTGAACCAAGGAGTTGGGTTCCATCATCACCCCACAGAGTGGATCCCTGATTTGTCCACGACCCCACAGCTGCTGAGAGACGGGGTTGGCTCTCATTTGTACAGTCAGGCATGGTGTTAACCTTTGTCATGACCGTGACCAAACACCTGACCAAGGCAACTTAAAGCAGGAAGGGCTCATCTTGGCTCACAGTTTGAAGGGGATGCAGTCCATCCCACCAGGGAAAGCATGGCTGCTGACAGCGTCGTGGTGGAGGGCCTTCTCACACCGTGGAGGGTCAGGAAAGAGACAGTATACAGGAAGCAGGGCAGGGCTATGAATCCTCTAGGCCCACCACTAGGGAACCACCTCCCCTGGTTAAGAGGCTCCACCCACAAAAGGGTCCACAACCTTCGAAAACAGCACCACCTGCTGGAGACCAAGTGTTAAACTCACGAGCCTGTAAGGGCAGGAGGGGGGCATTTCACATTCAAACCACAAACAGGTATGAAGTCCCTATTGGGAACTCCATTGCTCTTCTGCTAACAGGGGCTGGGTGGGGAGGTATCAGGGGCCTCGTGGACAAAGGCCAACGATCAGGAGGTGAGGTCACAGGGCGGCCCAAGGTAAAGATCCGGTCATTTAAGATAAATCATAGTAATGCTGTCAATCCATGGCCAGCAAAAACCTTTCAAATGCTGCCAAGTCAGCATTTTATGAAGTGAGCTTCAGACAGGGGAAATTAAAATCACTGCAAGATGAACATTTTTGAGACATTCAACAGAGTGACCCACAAGGGGCATTCTCCCCCACTCGGACATTGGCAAGCGATGATTTCAGTATCATTTCATCTCTCCCGCACTCAGAACCCTGCATCATCGTGCAGTTAGAAAGCCAGACGGAGAGTCACTCCCCCAGAGCCTTCTGACCCACGGCCCAGCGCCTCCTCCAGGACCAGCGGTGTCCCCAAGCCACTGTCATCCTTGAAACTTCTTTCCCAAAAGTAACCCTTCCTCTTGCTTTTTGGCTCAGGAGGGGAAGGACGAGACAGTAAGAAAAAAAAAAAAAAAACATGGAGTGTTCACCCTGCAGGTTGAGTCAGGAAGTGGACCTGCCTCCCTCCATCGTAATAAATCAGAGTGTCCCCAGGAGGAAGAAGCAACAGGGGATAGGGCATGAGCCGCGCTGCACACTGACCCAAGGCAGAGCTCCTGGAGAAAGGATGTCTCCTCTTAAGCAGACTCCCAGAGAGATGGCCTGCACTGCTTCTGACAAATTAGAAGTGGCCTGAATGCAACCACTCCTCAGAAAATGGGCCTGATTTAGCAATGCTCAAGCTGCCATTATCTCGCTGCATAAAAAGGCCATTTAAGCAGGAAAAGCTATAGAACACCAGCCTGGTGGAGGCCGGCATTTCTGAAAAATTGTTCCCCTCAACTGCCACCTAAACCAGTCACCTCCCAAGGGAAAAAGCTTCATTTACAATCTGGAAGACTAAGCAGCCTTTAATGCGAGGACCGGTGTCATTTGTCTCTGATCTCCATGGAAGCTTTCCTGCACTGGGGTCCTCTGGTCTTCTTCCCAGAACTGAGATGATCGAACAAAGAGGAGCTGTATCCTGTGTAGATCACCAGTGCCTTCCCATCCACTGTGTCCTGACCCGGTGGGGCAACCAGAACCCCAATCATCCCCACTGACTCCCAGGACGATCACAAAGCCAGAAGATGAAGCTCAAGGTGCTTCGGGTTTTTTGTTTGTTTGTGTGTGTGTGTGTGTGTGTGTGTGTGTGTGTGTTTTCTTTAGCAGAAACTTTGCATGCAAAGATTCCAGCCCGTCATTGTCTTCCCTGGGGACTTACTACCTTCTTAAAAAGTATCTCTAATGAGATCCACAAATCCATGTTGAAGACAGCTTACTTTATTGTGTTTGTAAAGATAAAAATGTTTTAATAGGTTATAGCTTCTGGGACTGATAGTCCCACCATGAGGGGGGGAAGGTCATTTTGAAACGTTAATAAAAGTTTTCATAAAATATGATGGCCCTCAAAAAGTAATGTTTGGATGTAAAAATACCTATAAAAGTGTAATTTCTACCAGGGTGCACACATTCTTTCTACATGGAGATGTTTGCCCAAATCCTCATTGAACAGGGGTTGTATGTTTTTTTTGTTGTTGTTGGTGGTGGTGGTGGTTTTGTTTTTTTCTTAGCCATTTTGATGGCCATGCTGGGATAGGATTCTTAGTCTTCAGGGCCAGGACACTGAAGCCTTCCCTGGCTACATGACAAGCTTCCCTATAAGGTACGCACACACACCCCCCCGAGTGTTATGCTGGTACTCAGCGTGGGGTTGGAGCAGTCAGCTACAGACAGAGTCATCCTCACGGGGAAGAAGAGAGAAGTGTTGGCCAAAAGCATGAACGTGGAGGACACCCACAACCTCAGCCCCAAGGCCGCAGCTTCCTGCTCTCTTCAGGGGGTGGAGGGTGGGGTGGGGGGAGCGAACTGTAAACATCCACATGTTTCCCATCCCCTGGCCTCCTCTGTGTTTGAAGTGAACCAGCCCAGAGGAAATAGCTCAGAGTCATCTAGGTGAGGAAATGACAGACGAGATCAATCCGTTCTCCCTGTTTCCAGGACCACAGCAACTCAAGTCGCCCTTGATGTTCCCATGAGGATGCTCAGAGCGTGCGGGGACATGGAGTTGGGAACAGCACTCCCTGCAGACACTTGGAGCAGGGGTCTAGGGGAAGCTAAGACATGCCAGGACCTAAGATCGTGGATGTGGGTCCTGGAAGAGACAGCATCAGAGGCCTGCCTCCAAAAGCTACTGGCTCGAGAACCATCGGCAAGTAAGCTCCAGCTTCAGCGAGTTCAAAGTTTGCATTTTTGTGTCTATGTCTTTACATGCGTTCTGGGGAATCGAACCTGGGCCACCAGGCTTTGCAAGCAAGCACCTTTAACCGCTGAGCCATGTCTCCATGGATCTCAGGAGACATGCCTGTGTCAGTCAGCATCAGGTTACCATAGCCAAATACCTAACATGATTAACTTATCAAAGGAAAGGTTTATTTAGCTCATGGTATTGAAGTTGCAGCCCATGATTGATTGTCCCTTTTGCTCTGGGCCTCAGATGGGGGTGCTGATGACAAGAGGCAGGGAAGCATGATAGAGCAATCATTCCCTTTCACTGCCCAGGAAGCAAAGAGGAAGAGACCGAGGCCTCAGTCCCCATCAAGGGAATACCCCTAAGGACTTCGCCTTCTGAAGGCTCATACACTTCCCAGCATCGCTACTCAGGGGTCCAAGTCTTTAACACGTGGATATGTGGAGGCCTCTCAACATCCAAACCATCGCGATGCTGCCACTCTCCAGTCCCACCCAGACTTCCCCAGGCTGTGTGTCCAGGACCCAGGACACCATCTGCCTCCCTCTCCTTCCATAGCCAGGGCTTCAGATAGACACTTCAAGTACTCAGCTCTCCGGGGGTTGTCATCCACACACAGACCCTTTGTCATGAGTCTTCGAATCTACTTTGAAACCTTAGGGTGTATTTCTTTCTCTGTCCTTTGCTTCGGGTTTAGAAACTTTCTCTTAAAGCAGGGTGGTAGGAATCGGGAGCTCCTGATCTTGGGGGAGGCCTAGCTGGCAGCAGGGAGTCAAGGATGGAGACTCTACCTCTCTCTCTCTCTCTCTCTCTCTCTCTGTGTGTGTGTGTGTGTGTGTGTGTGTGTGTGTGTGTGTGTGTGCATGTAATTTTATTTATTTATTTAAGAGAGAGAGGAAGAGGCAGGTAGGAAAAGAGAGACTGGGCACGCCAGGGCCTCCAGCCACCGCAGACAAACTCCAGATGCATGCGCCACCTTGTGCATCTGGCTTATGTGGGTCCTGGGGAATGGAGCCTGGGTCCTTTGGCTTCACAGGCAAGCACCTTAAATACTGAGCCATCCCTCTAGCCCTCTATCTGCTACTTTTCATGTTTCTGTGGCAAATTTCCTGAAAAAGCAACTTAAGGAAGGAAGAACGGCTCACAGTTCTGAGGTGTAGTCCATCATGACAGGGGAACCACAGTGCCAGGAGCCTCTGTTCACACTGTCAGCCCAGGACCCTGCTCCATGGGAAGAAGCCAGCCACGTCTAGGATGAGTCTTCTCACCTCAGTTAACGCAATCTAGAAATTCCCTCACAGACATTCCCAGGGGCTTGTCTCCCATGGTTCTAGATCCTGTCAAGGTGACCCTCAGTATTACCCTTCATAGTTCACAGAAACAGGCTCTGGATCTTGTCTCAGGGCTACAAGGCCCAGTTCTCACTCATGCCACCCCACCCGACCTCACTCAGCAGGCCCCTCCCCAGAGAGGGCTTCTTGACCACCCAGCGTGCCACAGCCCCACTAGTCTCCACCATTTGCCTAACACTACTTCATTATTTTCTCTGAGATTTTACAAAATAGACTTGTTTACCAATTCTTACCCCACTTCCAGCATTATAAAGGAAGCTCTGTGAAGGAGCTGAACCTTGACCCATGCCAGTTCTCAGAGCCTAGAACAATGTCAACACATGGAAGTTGTGTAATAAATAATGTCATTATTTTTGCATCTGTATAGAACTAAACACACCCCTGACCCCCACCCCTGTGCACACAGAGACAACAAAATCTGGATGTATTCAAGTCCTCCATAGAGAGTAGGAAAATATTAACATATAACTTATGCAAATTCTTCTGTACGCTTTAAATCACCTACAGATTACTTATGGTACCTATGAAACGTAAATGTTCTACAAAGACTTCTATTTTATTAGGAAATAATGGCAAGAAGAAAGTATAAATGCCCAGAATAAATACAATTTTTAAAAAAATTTTAATATTCTATTTTTATTTATCTAGTTGAAAGAGAGATAGAAAGAGGCACATACAGAGAGAGGGAATGGTTGTGCCAGGGTCTCCAGCCACCAATCCAATCTCTGGATGCATGTGCCACCTTGTGCATCTAGCTTTACATGGGTCCTGGGGAATAGAGCCTGAGTCCTTTGGCTTTATAGGCAAGTGTCTTAACCACTAAGGGATCTCTCCAGCCCCCTTTTTAAAACAAAAATTAATAGTTATTTTTATTTATTTAGAAATACAATTATCTAACTATCAGTATGTTCTTGTTTTACTGAATCCATGAATGAAGAACTTATTAATATGGAAGCAGACAGTATTTGTAGATGGTAGATTGGTAGATGGTTGATTATCAGATGATAGATAGATACCATGTGAGATGGATTCTTTCCAACTCCCTGAATTTCAAGGGGCTAGGAAGTATTTAAAATCTGTTGTCTAAGTCACTTTATATATACTCTTCATTAGAAGGATGTCCTGTGTATGATGGGAAAATCTCAGATTCAAACCCAGACCCTCCTTTTGCAAACACAGTGCCATTTGGGATATGGTCTTGTGCAGCCAATAAAAGTCCTATTCAGGCAACTTTGTGCTGTACTCATTCTGGAAAATTTCAGATTCCAGCCTGATGGAGAGAGGAAGAAGCCATCTAGAAAGATGTGGAGGGGATGGACATCAAAGTCCCCCAGGGCGGTGGGCAGGCAGCTCAGAGAAGCAGTGGACTCAGTGTGACCAGGCATTCCAGCAAGGGCTGGGTGTAAGTCTGTTAGGAATGCCTCAGAAGGCATTGCAAAATCAGTGGGAGATCCAAGATCGGAATCTAAGATTCCTTGTGACTTTGATATGTTGTGATCTGTGGCTGACAGAATAATGGCCTCTGAAGATGTCCACACCCTAAGCCCAGATCTGTGAATGTTACCGTACATGGCAAAGGAGACTATGCAGATACAGGAAGTATTTGAACCTTGAAGACAGGGATACTGTCCTGGGTTATCCAGGTAGGTCTAAAGAAATCATCAGAACTCGTAAAACAGAAGAACCGGCCCAGTTTTGATCCAAGAGAAGATGTGGAGAGAACAGAATCATTAGAACTCGTGAAACAGAAGAACCTACCCAGCTTTGATCCAAGAGAAGGATGAGGAGAGAACAGAGACATCCATGACATGCCATGTGGGCTTTAGCAACAGAAGAAAGAGCCTGGGAACTAGAAGTTGCAAGGTGATGAATTCTCTCTGAGAACTTCCAAATAGAGCTCTGCTCACAGCTTGACATTAGCCCAGTGGGACCTAGGTACAGCTTTTGACAGACACCACTTCAAGGTAATGAGTTGGTATGATTTAAGCCATTGAATATGAGATCATTTTTATAACAATATTAAAAACCTCATACATGGTCTTATGACTTCTTATACAAAACAAAGAATAGTTGATCAGAAAATTCTTGGGTGTGTCTTATCCTATTCCTGAGCATGTGTTTTTCTACTAACCCCTGCTTAAATCTATATTAAAAAGCTTTTTCTAATAAGCAAAACATGTTACTTGATAAATAAATATATACATAGATTAAAATTTTTAAGTCCTGTTAGTGGCATAGTACCATGCATCTTTCCTTCTTTAGAGATTGGTGAGACCTGAGTGACTCCTCTGATCTCACAGCTCTCAGTTACATACATTGGTAAGACTCCAAAGATAGAGGGTAGATCATATCCAAAGTGGGAAGTGCCAACTTCAGACTTTGAGAGAAGCAGTATGAAAATCAGATGAGTTTTAGGCTGTGTTTATATATATGGAGAATTTAATTTATACCAACTCTCACCTAAAAAGCTTCCACCTATCCATTTTAGAACTGTAGCAAATATTCCAACATGTTGACTTTGAAGATATAACTTTCTTACCTTCTAACTCACCATAGGCTAATGTGTAACTATAATGTCTCCAACTGATTATTACCAGATTCATATCCCATACATCGGGGAAACTTAGGCTACTTCATCAGACTTCCACAGCCTTTGAAGTGGGACCCAAGGAGGGTTTATCCCCTCATATTCAATAGCTACAACATTTTCCCAAAGCTTACCCTCCTCTGCTCTCTAGGAAAATGGCCTGAGTGTGCCCACATGGGAGCAGGTAACCAATATTGACCCAGATTCCCTTCCTAGGAGCTCCACTTGGTGGTAATCTCCAAGTGCCCAAACTGTACCCTTGAAATGGGCCTACGTGCAACTTGGTAGCTTTCCAAATTGGACCTTTGGCTAAGAATCATCACAGCACAGAAGGCCAGATGGATGTCCCTGGAATCGCTCCTTTGCACAAGCAAGAATGAAAATGTACATATGATGAAAAGTAGTAGCTTCTATCATATCCCACTGAACTCACCAGACTGAACTCTACACAAGCAAGAGAGATCCTGAACCTGAACGATGAGAATGGCAGCCTTGGTAAGATGCCTGCACTTGAGAAGATGGGAAATAGGGACCTAAAACCTCCGAGACCCACCACATCGTTGATATGTGAACGGATGCAGTGGTCAAAGGCATACCAGGACTACTACCTCTCTCTCTGTCTCTCTCTCTCTCCATATATAGATAGATAGATAGATAGATGGTATTGTGTGGTATGGTATGTGTGTGTGTAGGCCAGAAGAGAATATTGGGTGCCCTCTAATCGCTCATCCATGTATTTCCTTGAGTCAGGTCTAACCTCAACCCAGAGCTGCTGTCTGTCAGTGAGCCCCAGCAAATCTCTAATCTCTGCCCCATACCCTATCCTCGTCAGACTAGGGTTAGAGACATGTATGAGCACACCAATCTTTTTGCATGGGTTCTGGGAGTCAAACTTTGCAGTCTCTGGTCCAAGAGGCCCTCATGCTTAAGCAGCAAGTGCTCTTAACCGCTAAGCCACCTCCTCAGCCCTTCATCTCACATTTCTGACAGATTCAAAGGAAGTACACTCGATCAGGAACTTCGACAGGTCCTGTAGGCCACGATTGCTCACTTGAGAACACTACTCCAATGCATGTTCTGAATGTTAAGAATGTCCTATGGTGGAACACGGACTGACACAATCCATTTCCCAGCAGACGCTGAGGGGGGAAAAGACTGGAGTTATGGAGTATGGAGTCATGCAACATATAAGAATAAACAAATAGGGCTGGAGAGATGGCTTAGCAGTTAAGACACTTACCTGCAAAGCCAAAGATCCAGGTTTGATTCCCCAGAACCCACATAAAGCCAGATACACAAGCTGGCACATACATCTGAGGTTCGTTTGCAGTGGCTAGAGGCCCTGGCATGCCCATATTCTCTTTCACTTTCTCATTAACTGTCTCATAAGTAAATAAATAAAAAATTTTAAAAAGAACACACAGGTGCTGGAGAGATGGCTTAGCAGTTAAGGAGTTTGCCCACAAAGCCAAAGGATCCCGGTTCGATTCTCCAGGACCCACATAAGCCAAATGCACAGGGGGGCACATGCATCTGGAGTTCATTTGTAGATGGCTGGAGGCCCTGGTACGCCCATTCTCTTTCTCTCTGCCTCTTCCTCTCTCTCCCCCTCTCTCCCTATTTCTTTCAAGTAAATAAATAATTTAAAAAAATTTTTAAATACACAAATAAGGCTGGGGATATAGCTAAGAGGTAGCCTATCATGCCAAAGGCCTTGAGTTTGACCCTCAGCAAAATCCCCCCATCAATCAACTGCCCAACCAATCACAGCTTCTCATGGTATATTCTGGTCTAGATAAATTGGCCATGAAATGTGAAGTTCCATGGTCAGAGATGTCATTGTGGACTAGATCCTGTCAGAGCCAAGTGCCACCATCAGCTAGATCCAGCAGTTCCCCAGAAGTTGCGAGATGGGAGGATTTCATGGAGAGTCAGAGTGGTTAGGGCCATGGAGAGCAAGCAAGCTTCCTGAGCTGCTAGGTCAGGATTCAGTGTCACTCGCTCGTGTTGCACCATCCCTGCTCTGTTAGCTAAAACTTATGTGACCTTACAGGCTGACCTTTGTGTGGGGGAGGAAAAGGTTAAGCCTGGCTCTTGACTTTGTCTGTGACTGTAAGCTGCGAACAGATTGATCAGGAATACACTGCTGCCCCAGGTAGTCACGGCTTCGAGAGATGGCGAGCAGGGAAGAAAACTTCTTCCCAGTAGCCAGAGCTTTCTTCACCCTGAATGGGGAAAAAGTGTCCTGATAGGAAAATAGTTATGGAATCACTGGCAGTGGAAAGCAGTTGGGTTGGCTGGTCAAGAGGCTGGAAAGAGATTAGCAAAGAGGTCTGGGAAAGAAGATTCCAGATGGCTACAAGAGGGCTCAAAGTCACATGATCTTGATGTTGGATGATAACGAGTGAGCCCTTGCCTTGAAGGAAGCCATGAAGCACCAACCAGAAGCAATGACAGCCGGTTGATACCAACCAGCCTCCGTAACCGGCTTGATGACCTCACCAGCAGAGACACAGCAGCGCGATATGTGTGAACCCGATAGCAGGGCCTCCTGTCCTTTGAGACTAGCGTGCCTACTACCTGCTGCCAGAGGTTGAACTGGCCAGCAACAGAGACCCATGTAGAATCCACGTCATGGCCCTCCAGAAGGCCAGTTGATGACACTGGACCTCTCTCACCCTGAAGAAAGCTAGGATTCTGTTTGACTGGAAGTGATGTGTCCTCTGGATATGGGTTTGTCTTTCTTGCCCACAGGGCTTCCACTAGCATTGCCATCAATCTCTCCAAGGACTTCCACCAAAACTAGACTGTGCATAATGTTCCACTGTAGTTCTGGGTTCCCTGTATGTGACACTGGGAATCTGACGGTGGAATCCGTGCGTTCTATCACTTACCGCACCATAAAGAAATCAGCAAGCTTGGATGGACACTAGACACCAACCTGGAGAAAATACCCTAGAGGAATAGGACAGCCTTCTCCAGGACTCTGAACACACTGTGACACAATGAGAAATATATGATTTGGAGTCCCCTGATGGTGGAAGTTATGAAATCGAAGGGTAGAAGAAGGAGTGCCCCCACTTACTATCCTCCTAGAGACCTATTCCATCGAGGAATTTGTGTTTGCTATGGCTGCAACCCCAAGCGCTGATTCCCAGAATATGAATGTTCCTACCAATGGCAAACGCCCCACTCCGTTTTGAAGTACAACTGTCACCTGTTCATTTTGGGGTTCTTATGTTAAACATCCAACAAGAAAGAAGGAAGGAGGTGGCACTGTTGTTATGTGAGGAAGGCGGCTAGCAGGTGACCCAAGTGCCCTGTCCTGAAAAAAAAGATAAATAACCACAACAGCATGACTGGAGAGGGATGTGTCAGCCAGAGAGCCTTTTTTTTTTAGAGACAAAGGCCTGGCCATGCAATCACATGAGCCCCTCGGACCAACAGGAGTACCCCTAAGAGTGAGCAGAATCGTGGGGAGTAGAAGATACAGACAGATGAGGGACAGATGGGCCCCAAAGAGCAGCTGGTGTGGTGAGGATTGGGCACTGTCCTATGTCTCTCTTCGTATAAGTGTCCCCTCGAGAAGGTCCTCGAAGTTGTTCACAAAACTGGTGACATGAGATTGCAGAGCTATAAGAGAAGGAGGGCATGTTCTATATGTGTCGCTCATCTGTAGCCTGGACCTGTTGTTGGATGACAGTTCTCCACTGAGTCCTTTGGAAATCATTTTTAGTGGCCTGACCCAAGACCACGGCTCCTCCCCAGTGGCGTCCCACAGGCAAGACTGGCCAATGAGAAGCTAGAATTATGAGGACCAGTGCCCCCCTTGGCCCCCCTGATCTTGCCTCAGTGCCAAATGTCCCTGGGGTCTGCTGCAACGTCATTCTGCTACGACTCCTCCTCCTGCCCAAGCTTGCTTTCTCATCTGTCTTCCCAGGTGTTGTCCCCGGCCATTCCCCAGGGAACACTGCAGTGTGGAGGTGTGAGTATAAATGTCCCCACAGCCTCGTGTGTTGGTGTTTGAGCCTTGGGGAGGCGTAGCCTGGCTGGGGGAGCTGTGTCACTGGGGGCGGCCCTGGGATTTTATAATGCAGCCCCTTGTCCAGCGCTAGTTAGTTTACTCTTCATGCTTCCTCCCAGCTGAAGTGACAAGAAGTGACTCGCTGCTGTCTGTTCTTGTCAGGCTTTCCCCCACCGTGCTGAAACTCCCCCTGGAAACTGTAAGCTGAATAAAACCCTTTCCTTCCATAAGCTGCTGGTGGTCAACATCTTTTGTTCCAGCGATGAGAAGGCGATTGCTACAGGAAATGGGCATTTCACAGTCAAACCACCACAGTGCCCGTACAAGTCTCCGAGGCTTCGAATCCAGTTCCTAGGAAACTCAGCTTAGAAGAAATGCCTCGTCTTTCAGACTTGAGGACCTGCTCACACAATCACGTACGCCCCTCAGACCAACAGGAGTGCGACTGAGAGTGAGAAGAACCATTCAGAGACACACGTCTGTGCAACCGCACGTGCTCACTCTCCAAGCCCAGCTCTTCTCAGCCCCAGTTCCTTGGGGGACAAGAGACAAAGCTCTGACCCTGGGCCTCAGGTCCTCTTGGGACTGGCACCCACCAGTAACCTCTGCCCACACACTTCTCCCCGTTGCTGTCTGTGTTCCAGCCACACTAGTCTCCCCGAGCGCCCTCCGAGTGGCATGCTTGGTCCTGGCCCAGAGCCTTTGTGCATACACAGACAGTTCCGGTGGTGATCCTTCAACCTTTAGCCCAAACGTCCTACTCAAAGACATCCCAGACTTTACCAGGGTGCTGATATTTAAGCTTCTGTCCTTATGCACTCTTCTTTCATAACCCTGTTAATTTGAATGCCATATGCACTATCAAATATCCTACCACTGAGCTACATCCCTGAATGCCATATCTGTGTCACTGTTTAATTAATGTCAATTTTATTATAAAGCCAGCACATAGTACAATGCCCAGATCATAAGCCACAATATATATACATATGCATATATATGTGTATATATATATATATGTTAGTGAAGAAGATGCCAGTTTCTATGACTAGGTTTAAGCCCTTCAAGGTTTCTAGAACTCTCTCTGTAGATAGCCTTCATTGTTGTCCTCCATCATTTGTGGGTACTTTTTTGTTGGGCTCTGAAAGGCCCAGGCATGAGGCCCAGTGGAACTTCCTGAGCCTAGCTAAAGTTTGGTGATCTGCCTCTGGCCAGACGTGACTCAGCAAGACGCCTAATGGCTTCTTGCCTGCTACTTCCGCATGGGAGTTAGAATTATCATTTCCATAGTCACAGTTTACTATTGGCCCTTACCTCTCCCCCCATCCTAGAATCCCCGCCTTTGTCCTCAACATTATATAGACAACTACTTATAACAATAAAGTGAGTTCCTACTTCGACAAGACTCCCAACTCAGTGTGGTTTTTCTCCGGTGGCCAGGAGAGGTCTGAGTCGTCGGACGCTCATCTCCTCCTCAACCCCTTGGGAGGAACCAGCAGGCCTGGTCCTTCCTCAGCACTACCTGCCCCCACCGGTGGAGCCCAGCACTTTTTGTGTCCAGTAACTTACAAGGAAATCCCTGGGCTCCTACTTGTCCAGTGGTCACTCAGTAAACACCACCTGAGTTTACATCTGCGTTTCTTCTCGTTAGGCTATGAATGAGCTAAGGAAAATATGCCTCCTCGTGTAAATCTCAAGCAAAGGGCTGGGAGAGTGTTTATGAAAGTGAATCCTCAGAAAACGCAAACATACAGTATCTGGCTGCACTGAAATGTGTGGGTGCTTCCTGCTTGTGGGTTTTTTTTTTTTTCCAGGCAGTCTGTGTCCCACAAGTACACACAATGAGAACACAGCATGTTTGAGGGCACGTGTGCTCCTCAGTCCATATTTACTAGTCATATTCTGTGCTTAGTAGAAGCGAGAAGATGTAACTTTAGGGAAATGTCACCCAGGCATTCATCGCTCTGCTAAATCAGTGAATGTGTCAGGTGGGTCCAAAAACAGGTGACAGTCCTGCGGTATGGGTGACACAGTGTGCCCTGGAGTGAGGCCACCAAGCCTTGCTGTGGCTAGCATGAGCACAGAAGGGAGCCCCCCAACCGGAGCAGAGGTGGAGAACCCGCATCGGCCAGACGCTGCCTAGGATGTGGGCCCCATGTCCCTGGATCTTCTGACTTCTCCTAAGGCTACAGAACTGGGTGGTGGTGGAGTGTTGCCCACTTACATTTGTCCTCAATTACAAAAGAAATAAGCCTGGCCAGTGGTGGCACACGCCATTAATCCCAGCACTTAGGGAGGCAGAAGTAGGAGATCGCTGTGAGTTGGAGGCCACCCTGAGACTACATAGTGAATTCCAGGTCAGCCTGAGCTAGAGTGAAACACTACCTCAAAAAAATAAGAAATAAATAAATAAATAAATAAATAAAAAATAAAGAAAATAAAAAATAAATAAATAAAACAAACAACACAACGTTGACCCTTAACGTCCATAGGCAACTGGTTCTAGGACCCTCCCCAGACTCCAAACTCCATGGATGGATGCACAGGTCCCTTGTGAAAGATGGCATGGAATGTGCACTTCAAATCCCATACACCCTAAATCACCTCTCACCTCTAGATTATAGATAACTTCTTGTACAATATCCATGCCGTGGAGACAGTTGTTATAGTTTATGATTTAGCGAATAATGACAAGAAAAAAGAGTTTTCCCACGTTCAGTGCAGATACATATTTTCCAGCCACAACTGGTTGATTCGAAGGACTCAGAATACAAGGGTATGGAAGGGCTGGAGAGATGGCTTAGCGGTTAAGCGCTTGCCTGTGAAGCCTAAGGACCCCGGTTCGAGGCTCAATTCCCCAGGACCCACGTTAGCCAGATGCACAAGGGGGCGCATGCATCTGGAGTTCGTTTACAGAGACTGGAAGCTCTGGCATGCCCATTCTCTCTCTCTCTCTCTCTCTCTCTCTCTCTCTCTCTCTCTCTCCCCCCACCCCCGCCTCCTTCTCTCTGTCACTCTGAAATAAATAAATAAACAAAAAAATTTAAAAAAAAACAAGGATATGGAAAACAAACTGTACACCCAAGTATGAGCCAAGTTAAAGGGCTTTCGGAAGCTTGTGTGTAAGTCAAAGTCAGATTCTTCAAACTCACCAGGAGGCCAGGCAGGGGTGATTAAGCCTCAGTTTACCCATCTGTCAAAGGAGTCCTCAGGGCCAGACATTCAGCTCTCACTTTCTAAGTGCCTTCTAGACCCTGTTGTGTACCCAGCTATGCCCCCACACACAAATAACTCATTTTCATTTACAATTTGAAGCCGGGCGAGTAGAAAGGTATTTTATGGGAATTTCCATTTCTTTCAAGGGCTAATTACAAAAGACAGGGGCGAAAGCGCACACCACGCTCTCCTTCACATCTCATTACATTATTTGGCTTTATTACTAATTCTTTGTTCATAAAATTTTCACCCTGGGATCCACATTTTTTTTTTTTTTTGTCTACTTACCCCCGAGTCAGGAAACCTGCAGTATGTCAGGAGGCCTTGATCACCTCATGTGATGATCACGGGATTTTAAAGTGGCGGTCTTTGTACATGCCCATGTGAGCAAGCGTCCCCGGGCAGGGTGCGTGCTTGGAAGAACGTGCCGTCCTGCGTCATGAAGACTAAAGCATAGCCAGGGGGCCCGCGGCTCATTCCTGTGACCATGGACATCAGTGTCTGTCCACTGAAGTGCACAACCCTGTAGGGGGCAGACCTGTACTTTTGTGTGTCTGTGAGCGTGTGTGTGCCTATAGTTGTGGGGGTTCGTGTGCGTTATGTGTGCACCTATCTATGGAGGCCAACAGTTGTCCGAGGTCTTCCTCAGTCACTCTCCGCCTTAGTCCTTGAGACAGGTCTCTCACTGAACATAGAACAACTCACCCATTTATCTAGACTAGCTGGGCAGTGAGCCTAAGGGATCCCCTATCTCTGCCTTCCCAGCATTAGGGTCACGGGTATGCACCACCTTGCCTGGCATTTTATATGGCTTCTGGGGATCCAAACACAGGTCCTTATGTCTATTTGGCCAGCACTTTACCCACTGAGACATCTCCTTGACCCCAAGACTTGTCTTAAAATTCCAAGTGAGCCAGGCACAGCGGTACACACCTGCCGTCTCCATTCTCAGGAGGCTGAGGCAGAAGGGTCACAAGTTGGAGGTCAGAGTTGACTGTTCAGAGAGACCGTGTCTCACACAGATAAAGTCCAGTGCTCACAAGAGGAGTCAGTGCCTCCTGGACTCATGCTGCGCCCGATGGATTAGGAAGAAGTGTGCCCAGCCCTTTCTGCAGTGGTCACATTTGGAGTCCAGCACAGGCCTCCTCCTCCCGCCCTCCACGGGCCACCTCCACTCGTTAGCTAATGTGCAAAGCCAAGCTTCTATTTATGGAATCAAACCACCAGTCACTTTACCCAGCTTTACAAAACAGGTCCCTGAAGACGCCAAGGAGGAAAAAAGACAAGATACGTGCACATTTCCCATGAAACACCCACCCAGAGGACAAACTCGGTAATCCCACCAATGATGCTCCAAGCCGTGATGGCTAGCGGCCGACAAATACCCACAGACCTCAATCCATTTTTATTGTATTCAGGCCACAGTGTTGTATTTCCTGCCTCCCCTTAGCACCACACATACAGTGTACTTGAAAACAAAAATCTATAATATTGATCCCACAATGTCACCACAATTATTCTTTTGAAACAGCCATTGAAAACAAATTACATCTGCACTGCCTTTTCATCCGCCTGCGGAGTGAGCAATGCTCACTGTGGCCTCCAGCGCCGTGGCTCAGGCGCTGTGTCACAGCCCGACAGGACCAGCCTAGGGAGAAGCGGGTGGGGGAGGAAAACCAGATCACAGGGCTGGTTTAGCAGGGCACCCACGGGGGCCCACCTGATTGGGTGACCAGGAGGGCTGTGGGCTCAGTGGATGGGAGCTGAGCAGGGCTGAGCTGGGCACAATGGAGGTCTGCAGCCCAAGCTGCCTCTGGGGCTCTTCGCCCAGCTCAGTAAAGCAAGTGCAGTTGGCAGAGGTTTCTAGGACTTAACCAAGCCCTCCTTCCGGGATAGCCGGTTTTCAAATCTAATATCGACAAGTGATGTTTGAACTTGCATCGTCTTCTCGTAGTGTGAGTAATCCTACTGACAAATTGAGGTCTTCGGAACAGAGCTGAGTTCAAACAGGACAGATGTTTCCCATAGTCCCAGCTGTACCTCGCCCTTCGCCGGAACTCTAATCAAATGAGATGAATATCCCCCCCGCCCTCCGCCCCGACCCCCCCCCCCCTGGAAAAGGAAAGCTGGATCATCCTCTTTTTCAAATAGCTGCATTTTCAGAGCCGGAAGGCGTAGCAGAGACCCCCTCCCCACCCGGCGTACGGAGCAGAGGCTGGGTATAGATGCGGTGGTCCAGTTCTTGCAACATCTTCCACCCCCTCTCTCGCAGACCAGGCAGTTGCCCCAGGACCAGCTGCAGTGAGAGGCCTGCCTGTTTGTTTTAGATTGTCAACCTTGGAAAAATTCTCCACTCAGTAATTAAATTCTGTGCCACTGAGCAGCAGGAAGAGGGGAATTCTTTTGTTAAGGTTTGACCACACAAGCCAGAGTGTTGGCTGTAGCAGCCGGGAAGTGATAACTTTGGAGCATTAAAAAAAAAAAAAAAAACCAATAGGCTTGTTGACATGGACATGGGAACCTAACCCCTGAAGCCTCCTGGTATGACGCATTGATTTTCCTGTCCGTGTACAGTTCTAAAGCCATCCATTCTGTATGGTCAAGACTCAAAGGGCCAGCGAGAGGGGGAAAAAAATCTGTTCTTGCTCTTATGCCTCCAGGCAAAGCTGAGAAATAAATTCTACATTTTGAGAGATGATTTGTTCAAACCATGTTTAAAAGAATATGATTGCATTAAAAAGGATAAAAGATATCGTGTTGCCCTGACCCCCATAACCTGTACCCACTGATCCTTGTGCCAAGTCTTGCCACCACTGACATGCTTAGGAGGGTATGGAATGGAGAGCTCCAGGCTGGAGGAGGGGGGCAAGGAGAGCTCCAGGAAACAGAGAGTTTATTTATTCTCTTAATAATATCACCAAGCCGCTGGATAATTTCTCAAATAACCTTATCCTGCTCACCTGTCATTTCTCAGAGTTTGGTGGAACGTTATGTTGCCGAGGCTGCCAGTCCTTGATCGAAGGCTCCTGGAAGAGTTGCCAATGTTCTCTGCTTGTTCTGTGAGTGGCTCTTTCCACAGCCAAAGCAGGCTAGGATGAATTCGTCAGGGTCTGCCTGAGACGCGTCTTGACCCCCGCTCCCAAGTCCAAAGGCAGCCAGGGAGGACAGGGCTCCAGAGAGACTTCTAGCATCCCCTCTCCTTCTCTTTGGCACCCCTGGGTTCCCTCATCCGTAGCCTCTCTGTCACCCAAACATCTCCCCATTCTTGGCTGTGACAGGGAGAGACCTTGGATGAAAGAGAGAAAGCCCAGGCTTTGGGGAAATTTGCTGAGACACAGCAGGGGATTCCAGGAGCAGTTTTATGTGCTCAGGACTTTCTGGAGTGGTTAGCTATTTTAGTAGCAAATAAAGAAAGCTTCAGTTCGGTCAGGAGGCAGAGCTCACAGAAGCGGAAGACTGGTGTTTAAGCTGCAAATTTGCAGCACCGTTCTACAAAGTATTACATACATCATTTTCTGGTACAGAGGAATATTGAGCTATTTCAGGGAAGCCCAAAAAGAAAGATCACAATCATGCAATTTTCCTGACCTAGACAGAACTAAGCACTGAATGCAGAAATAGAAAATGCTAAAATGAATGTCCTTACAAGATCTGTCTATATACCCCTAGCATCCTCATATCCCAAGTGTATACAATGGAGCTCGATATCAGCATGCACGCACACTAGTTAAAGTCATAAACCCAGTCACACAAAACATCCTGCCAGATGACTGTGTCTTGCTAGACCTATAGAAGAGTATTCTTAAATTAGGTTGGTGTGAATGTGTTTGTATATTTATTATTAAAATACTTACTGTTCTGCCTTTTGAAGTCGATGGACAAATGATTTAGGAGTAGAAATAGACTAGAAACAAAATTAATGCAAATAATGTGTTGATTTTTTTTTAGCTTGATTAGCCAAGCCAATGGAAAATTCTAGAAAACGTATACAATTATTTTAACTGTCACAGGCTGGCAATTGTAATTGACATGATTTGTACGAGATGCAGTGTAATAACTGAATATATTAAAAAAAATCTCATGCCTTGATTACCAGGAGAACATTACTAGTGCCACAATATTATTAACAACACAATTATTGTGGCATCCTTAGGATACGCTCTTAGCACTTCAATGCATTAGTGAACCTTTGCTAACGAAGAAAAAATTAAAGTACAGCAAATTTCAAAGCACCAGTTGTACCCAATATCATTAAAAATTTATAAAACTTCCCCTGAACATGACAAGTGTTTGGTTTAAATGAAGATCAGCCACAAGGAGAAAGCAGAAATCGTGTTACTCTTTGTCTCCATCCTTGCCCTCTCTCTCTCTCTTTTTTTTTTCTCTCTCCCTCTCTCTCTCCTCCTCTCTCTCTCTCTCTCTCTCTCTCTCAGACCTCCCCCAACCGGCACCACCTCAATCCAGCTGAAATATGTAACCATTACAGAGTGACAGCTCGACACACGATGACCCGTCAGAACATTCATCTCGCAATGGTTTATTTTAGTGAGGAGCCAAACTGCAGAAAAAATAAGCAAGTTGTTTCAAGGCTTGGAAGGAGATCAAACATTTCTGGCATCCCCACTTACCAGACCTTTGATTTACAATGGACTTGTCAGAGCCCGGTTAGACAGTGTGTGCTTAAAAACCTACAGAGGCTCCTCAAGTGCCCCAGCCCACCACCGTTTCTCCCCTACATAGCACCCCTTTGTTCCCAGAATCAGCAAGCCAGGCTTAAACACAGAACTTTGCACCCTTGCAAGAGGGCCAGGGCACATGTAACATCCAAACCAGCTAACCTCTTGCAATTAAATCCCTTTTGCCAAGGGAGAAAAAGAAAAAGAGAGTGAGTTAGCTGTGTTCCTCCTGCTAATTTCCTTTCCTTTTCCTTCCCAGTCAAAAGTTACAATCTTTCCCAGGAAATAACAGACCCAGAAACTGCTACCACTGGTAAGCTTTCTCAACCTCATTCAAATGGAAACAGCTTTTAAAAAAAAAAATTAAAAAACGAATTGGACCAAAAGTGCAGGTGTTTAAAATATGTTCACGGTATTACGATTTTTGCTAGTAATTACAACTATGAAAATGGCTGGAAATATATTGTTTCAATTTGTATGGAGAACAATTGCATAGCGCGTGCGGCATGATCTGTGCCTGGCATTGAATGTGTAATTCCTTAACCCTATATGGCGGCCCAGGGCTCACTGGAGCAAATTATGAATACATGTGTTTGCTGAGCTGGAGCAGTAAATTTGGGTTTTGTGCATCCGTAACAATGCAATCTGACATGTGTGATTTATGGAATATTAAGTTAATACAGTATTATGAAATTAGCTTAATGTACTAAAGCTGTAATTTTAAAGTGAAAAACAACGCCACCAGACGTAAACAATGTCAACATTAGCATTTTGTGAAAGCTGAAACCAATTCACTCAAAATGCGTGTGGAGAGACGCAGGGTTACCTCGTCTAGCAGGGTCCATGCCTCGGCCATGGTTTGGACCTCAGGGTAACACCCGCCCCAAACCTCCACCCTATACTCCAGAGACAAGCTACTCACCCTCTCATCAAAGTCGCATGAGCCAGCCACAGGCACCAACCTGGGAGCCCATCTCTCGGAGAAACTTCCAGAAAGCTATTCTTCAGAGTGAAGGAACTGGGTGCCAACTCCGCTGGCTGAGGTGGAAGGGCCTCCTGGCACTGCAGGCTCCTTCCTTCCCTCACCCATGATAACCCTTGACATAGATCCGGGGAGGGGCTGCTGGGGTACCAGATGTAACCCAGAAAACTTGGAGCTCTGAGCTTGGAATGAATGGGACTCCAAGATCAAGAAAACTCTTGTTGATTCCAGAAAACAAACCTATCCATGTTGCTCTGGGCTCCTTAGACAACCTACCAAAGCAACAGAGACTTGGAACATGTTAGAGCGAGAAACCTGTGGATTCCATGAAGGTCCACCACCAATTCCCCTCCAGAGCCAGGCCCGGTCTCCTGGGAGGTGGCAAGCAGGGTGAGAGGTGGGCCAGCTACCCATCCATGAGCTGGGCACAGATTTCCCACTGTCCCCTTAACCTCTTGGCTTCCCATTTACCTTCCCAGAGCTGAGGATCTATTGGGACTAAAGAACTGACTCCAAACAATGCTGAGCTCTCTGTCACCAAGTTCTGAAGCAAAGGGAAGAAAAGAAGTACTGTGTTACCATGGCTTACTTTGTCTTTCAATTAATATAAGTAGACATGTCATAGCATCAGTGAGTACACACACCCAGAACCCAGACCTAGCCCTCTCGTGCGACCTTGCTTTCCTGCCCCAAGAATGCTACCTTGTAGTGACCATAGAGGAGGCATTCCAAACACATATCTCAGGCCTCGGAGAAAACAGAATTAATCGTTAACCAGAGCTACTCATGAGATGTTGGTAGAAAGAGCCCAGTTATTACATTTCACTCAGTTCACTTGAATCCCATGTTTGGGATTAAACAGAGGCTCACGGGGACAGAGAAACACAACCGAATACTATGGGGTCCTGACATATTGATGCATATTAAACTTGCTTGATGGAACACAAGATTCTAAGGAACCGTTCCCAGGTCCGTGAACGATGGGAGGCTGCCTCCTGAATTCTCTACACCATTGGCAGATGCCAGACACTGCAGAAAGACCAGCCCATGGGTGCTTACGAACACCAGCCTGAGACTGAGTGTGCATGTGCTCAGGTTTGTTTTTTTTTTTTTTATTGTCCCTTCATTTTTAAGATTCCTGGATATGGTCTGATGTGACCATCAAGATTATTTTCATTTCTCTAGCATGTCAGAGTATCTTCACATTCCCACAGCAAAAGTAAAGGCAACCTATTTAAAATAAATGAAAAGTGTATGATGAAGTTAGCAATGAAACCGTTGCGGGCTTCGAGGTGGAATCAAGTCTCAGACCACGAGGGGAGGCTCTGGACCTCTTCCGCCTTGCAGGGCACCTGGCTGCGTGCGTTGCTTGCTGGGTTTTGTTCCCAAGATGCTCTGCTGGGGAGCCAAGAGCTGAAAGCCAATACTGATGTTTTAAACCCGTCAAGTATGTTTCAATTCCCATCCTGCGTTTTGCATGAAGAACCCAGACTGAGTCAATGCCTCACACCACGAGGCTTGCGGCCGGGCACCGGGGCTTCACCTCAGTTCACAAACGCTTCTGCTTCACGCCGTGAGGAAAGTGTAACTCGAAGGTGGGAACGTGCTCATGGCTCTTCCCAGCTGCAAAGAGCAGACACGCTGGCCAGTCATAAAATGGTCAGTTAAAGGGATCGTCATGAGTCTTGCTCTTCAACGTGCATTCCTTTTGAGAAAGCTACCTTTCCTACCCCAGAAATATTAATCTCCAGAAATAATATTAATCTCCAGAAATAACCCAAGCCCCCACAGGAGACAAGAAGGTATGCTAGCCAAACCAAGGAAGACAGGGAGGCCAAGTGGCCACGTGTCCATGTGTGCAAGTTGCCCCTCTTCCTCCCCTCAGCAGACAGGACTGGCAGCGGAAACAGCTTTTGATTCTGAAAGATGAGCACGGCCACCAATAAAAATCAAACGAGTATATGCTTGCTCCAAGCTCAAATCGTTATTTTTGTTTGTTCATTTACCACCAAAAGCCAGGAATTGTCCATTATTTTGGCCTGATTTTTTATCAAAATATTTTAATATTTTAATAGGAAAAGGGGGACTAGTAACAAACTGTCACACAAAGTACCATGGTTAAATTTTCCTAAATTCAAACTCACATAGTATTAAGCAAAGCACAAGCACAAAAGTATATATAATACACACATAAAAAGTAGGCATCAGACAGATGGGATTCTTGGATTATTTTATTATAATAATACTTGGTGGCCAAAATTGGAATACATCTTGATTGCTAAAATGCAGGGAGACGTTTGCTTTGTGTTGGTTTTTTTGGTGCTGTGGACTGGATCAAGGGCCTTGTGCAGACTAGGTAAGTGCTCCACCACTGAGCTGTTTCTCCATCCCTAGGTTTTCAAGATTTCACCAGGCAGGTCAGGCTGGCCTTGAACTTCTGCCTCAACTTCCTGAGTGCTGATATCATGGACATGTGCCACTAAGCCTGAATACAAGGCTCTTTCTGGGCTGGGGATATGAATCACTGGTTAAGCATGCTTGCTTGCGAAGCTTGAGATCCACATTCGATTCCCCAGTACCCATATAAAGCCAGATGCTCAAAGTGTTACTTGTATCTGGAGTTTTTTGTTTGTTTGTTTGTTTGTTTGTTTTTGTTTTTTAACTGCTGCAAGAAGCCTTGGAGCATCCATTCTCTTTCTCTCAATCTCTCTCTCTCTCTCTCTCTCTCTCTCTCTCTCTCTCTAATAAAAATAAATAAATATTCTTAAAGGGCAGGGTCTAATGAATTTCCTACTCTGGTTAATGATCTTTGTTAATTTCTCTACAGGGGTTGGCAATTCAGCCCGGGCTGGCCAGTGCACTCAGTTGTGTGCGTGAAGTCTGCCTGTCTGTTGAGGAAACAGGAGGGCACGGACTCACCCACTCTAATAACAGAGTACAATGTCTGACGCTGAGAGACAAGAAGCCATCCTAACTGTCCCACCTCAGAACCCTGCAGGCTTTCTCACATGGCGGGCAAATGGTCCTATTCTCACTTAGCAAATTATGTATAAACAAATGACCTTCCCGGGCTGGTTCCCTCCGAATGCCTCCTCCATCTCAGAGTGCTTTTCCATCAGGATGAACCTTCTCCCGTGCCTTATGCACCAGCAAACATACTGATACAATTTAAAGGTCATGTTCTTTTCAAACTGACAGAGCCCTCCAAAGTTTTGACGAGAGCCCCTCCAAGCCTCACACCCTACAGGCGGAAAGGAATTAAGTAAAGCATCACTTCTCAGAAGCTCGACCATGTGAACTGATTAGAAAGACGCATCTGCGGAGAGGGGCCCCTGCACAAGGTACCGTGCAGCTCGTCCCAAAAGGAGATGTCACTCAGTGGGGCAGAGAGCCCCTCTCCACTGAGGGGTGAGGGACCACGTAAGGGTCAGTGAAGATGTAATCACCTTCTCACGAGAAGCTTCTTTGTTTTTTCCTACAAGATCCCAAATGAATGCAACTTAATTAGTTTCATCTTTTGATTTGCAGATAGCCTAGCTTTACCCACACCCCAGGACTGGGCGAGTGGCATCCTTCCTTAGGCTCAGAAAGACATTTTCCTGATAGCTGAGGAACAGCCAAGAGTATAGATCCCACATACATATGCACTGTGTGGAGACACTGATGTATTTATTTACAGGTATGTTTGTATTATCGGGAGAATAAGACTTGCCCCTCTCCCCAACCAACTCTGGAACAAAAAGGGAGTGATGGGTGTGGTGGCATGCTGTCCAACCGATGGGAATCCAGCCATGGCATCGGATATTATGACTATTGTCATTTCATTATTATTAATTCATGACTTTGCTTTGATGACTTTGTTCTTCAGCTAAGAACTGGGAAGTGCCACCTGTAACAGTGACATTGATTGATGGTTCCAGGAGGCTCTGGATGTTCTGCGCGCGTGATGACTTCATCTGTCACCCAGAAGGGACTGTGAGGGAAGCCCCAGGCAGGGTGCTCTGGGTGCCCTGCACCCTTCGTCCTCCGGCTGCCATCAGTCCACCGCAGGTCCTCTAGGCCTTTCCTTTCTGCCTGCTCTCCCCAGCACAGCCTACTGCACCCTATTCAAGAGATGCCATTTGTGACTCTAAGATCTATCTTTAAGAACAAAACGTACTAGTTACAAACATGTATGAATTCAACTCTGGAAGAAAGTAGCCCAAGTTAAAAAAAAAAAAAAGAGAACAACCCATTTGTTTGGCTGTAACCTCACCTACAGCCTCTAAGTCAGCCCAGAGCTCGCTAACTTCTTTCTGGAAGGACTTCCCTTTGCAGCATCCCTAGCCCTATAGTTTAACTGCACAGGACTCTGCAGCCTTGGCTGCCCCCGCCGTGGAGGCTGAGGCTAAGGTCCTAGAATTCAGTCATCAGTTTCCCTGTCACTGCACGTCCGTTGACTTGATCTCACCTCTTACCACATCACTCGTCTTTACAAAATGCAGTGTCACCTTCACCATGGCCTCGCCCTTGACCATTTCCTCTAGCTGTCTCCACCTCCCCTCTCACACTGGCCCTTGAGATCCTAACACTAAGTGTGCACCAGGTCCACGCTAAACCCTCCTCCAAGTCTCCTTCCTAATGATGTCCCCATGCGGTCACACCCCCAGGTCGGTATATCCTATATCATATATATATATATATATCCTATATGTGTGTTCATGTCCAGTCTATAGGACACAGAGAGAACTTAGCAGAGCCAGTGCTCAGGACATCTGAAATCTGCTCCAAGATATGCGGCACAGTGCTGTCAGCATGAGGGGACTAACTAGAAACTAAGAAAAGGATGCTGTTGTTCTCGTGAAAACCACTCTCCGTGATTATAAACCTTGACTGTGGGAACATTTCCTATCACACCTCTGTGTAGTCCCTACTGTGCGGCTGTGGAAGGGAGGGTGCCCAGGTCCACGATAATCCAATCAACATCTCTTGAAGAGTTTTTAAAACATGTTTATTCAGAGCTGAAGAGATGGCTCAGTGGTTAAGGTGCTTGCTTATGAAGCCTAAGAACTCATGTTCGACTCTCCAGGTTCCACATAGCCAGACGCACAGTGACACAAATGTGCAATGTTGCACATGCGCAAAGTACTTATTTACGTGTGTGAGAGAGAATACAGGTGTGCCAGGGCCTCTTGCCACTGCAAGCGAACTCAAGACACATGTGTTATTTTGTGTATCTGGCTTCACATGGGTACTTGGGAATTGAACCCTGACTGTCAGGCTTTGCAACAAGCACCCTTAATTGCTGTGAGCCATCTCACCAGCCCCTGGAACATCTTTTATCACCAAGTGCTGCAACCATTGGCTGGTGGCACAAAAATAGGATTCTTCCCTCCTCTTAGGGAGTTCCCCATACAAATAAGAGATCTGTCCCTGCACAAGCATTTACTTGCATGATCATCCTGGGCACACTGCAGGGTGACAGAAACTGATAAGGCATACCTCTCGCTCTCTCTCTCTCTCTCTCTCTCTCTGTCACACACACACACACACACACACACAAGTGGCAAGGATTTGGGTCCATGTTTTAATTTCAGCTCATTCCTAAATAATTCCCATATTGGTAACTCATTCTGCTGGACATGGTGAAGTTTGGTAGGATCCACACCCAAGATGCGGAGTTGTCCTGCTTCTCATTCAGAATCAGGCACTGTCTCTGGAGGCAGCGTTGAAGGTGTGTGCCCAGCGGCCTCTCTGCAAACTTACTCCATCTGTCCCCCTCGCTTCTGCTGCACAAGCCTGCATGGTCTCTCATGACACCAGAACTGGAAGGAATCCAAGGCCTTGAGGTGCCTGAGGCTTTCTCCTCCATGCCAGACTTTTCATGGAAGAAGTGTAGGAACATTCTAGAAACATGTTAAAGCTATCTTCTGAAGATTATTCTCCTCATGCCTCTGTGGTAGGGATGTTTCTAGTCTTCCTGCTGTGACCTATGGGTGAAGAATATCTGGTGTGAGTCCTTCATCCTCACCCCCAAGAAAATCTTTCTGTACCTGGGGATTTGGGTCAGAGTTTGGTTTTTCCCAAAGAGATTTTATGCCAGGCATGATGGTACACTCCTTTAATGCCAGCAGTTGGGAGGAAGAGATAGGAGGATCATTGTAAGTGAGACTACATAGTGAATTTTGGGTCAGTCTAGGCTAATACAACACCCTACCTCAAAAATAAAATAGAAAAAGAAAAAGAAAAAAAGAGAGAGAGTTTATAGAAGGCAAGCCCAGGCTGGAGAGATTTTATGTTTTAGCCTTTCACTACACTTCCATTTATTGTCAACAACTGTCTCTTAAAGAATACTTCATGGGATTTCTATTTAGCTGTTTCCTGACAGGCAAGCCCACTGGGCTGCAGCTGAGCTTAAACCAGACACTTTACCTGTCCTTATCATCTGTGCCCGCGGCAGGGGCAAACACGGGCCACGGCGTGCATGTGGAGGGCCCAGGTCAACCTCGGGTGTCTGTGTGGAAGGTCTTTTGCATTTGAGACAAGTGAATGAATACCACTCCAGCCAGTTTGTGAGCTCTGGGTTCTCCTGGCTCTGCTTTCCATTGTGGTAGGCATGCCAAGATCTCAAATGGGCACTGCTTTGCATGTGGCTTGATGCGGGTGCTGGGGAATCGACCTTCGGCAGGCAGGCTTTGCAAGCAAGTGTCTTCAGCTGCCAAGCCATGTCCTCAGCCCTCAAGCCTGTGAAGCCTAAGGACTCCGGTTCGAGGCTCGATTCCCCAGGACCCACGTTATCCAGATGCACAAGGGGGCGCACGCGTCTGGAGTTTGTTTACAGTAGCTAGAGGCCCTGGCGCGCCCATTCTCTGCCTCTCTCTCTCTCTCTCTCTGTCTCTCTCTCCTTCTTTCTCTCTCTGTCGCTCTCAAATAAATAAATAAAAATTTAAAAAAACAAACATTTGAGAATTTCATGGAAGGTATGCAGCAGAAAGCTCTCAAAGGCACCATGGAAAAGTGATAAAGTGAATACACGATCAGCTTGGCACAGCCAGTTTGCCCAGCCCATGCCAACAGCCCCATCCCTCGTGTAGAGATGGCTTAACAGTGGCTTCTGGGCTGGAGCGATGGCTCAGCAGTTAAAGACACTTGCTCAAAAAGCCTGCTGGTCCAGGTTTGATTCCTCAGTACTCAGGTAAAGCCAGATGCACAAAGTAGCTCATGTGTCTATATCTGGAGTTTGTTTGCAGAGGCAAGAGGCCCTGGCATGCTCATATTCTCTCTCTCCCTCTCTCTCTCTCTCCCTCTCCCTCTCTCTCCCAAGTAAAAACATAAACAATTTTAAACTGCCATCTATAGCTAGATATGTTGGTACATGACTATAATGTCAGCACATAGGCAAGAGACTCACTGTGAACTCAAGACCAGTCAAGGCTACATAGTAAATTCAAGGCCAGCCTGGGCTATATGGTTCTATCCTATGTCAAGAAAAGAATTGGGAGGGCTTCTGTGAGTGGGGCCACCTTGGGGATGCATCTCTGTCCTAAGGACTCTGAATCCAATACCTGGCACTCTGCTCTTGAGTAAGCCAAGTGTTGTGATCTGTTTAACACGCCCGCCAGATGCCGCCCCAAGTCTGAGCATGCTCCCCAGCACTCCACATCTGCAGCTCACAGTCGATGGCCATCGGAAGGAGGCCGTTCAGGCGCCCCGGGCTGCCCCCTGCCTGTGTTTTGAGGATGCAGCGTCGTTGAGTGGGCTGGTGTTTGCCTCTGCACAGCAGAGGCAATAAAAGCTGCCGGCCTGGGCTGTGTATCCTGCCTGTACTGCTAACAAGACACATTCCTTTTTGTTCATGGCAAGTAGTATAAAGTTTCTGTCTTATGTCACAATTTCTGACAAGTGCTTGAGCACAAAAATGGTATCTTGGCACCGAGAAAATGACCATCACTTAAAAAGATGAAACTCCGGAGGACACTGAGAGGATGAGATTTCATGGAAGATATGCAGTAGAAAAGCAGCCCCTCCCAGGTCCGAAGACCAACCCACAAATCATGTCAGAATTGTTCTGCATTTATCAAACTTCAGGCCAGAGGCTGTCAAACTTCCTCCTTTCAAATCAGCCACTCTGCTTAGGGTTTCTACACTCCTGTGAGCTGAAGCCGTGGTTAACTTCCGGGGACCGCGCGCGACTCGGGTTGTGTCATCCACTTCAATCGTCGTTTCTAAGTCCTGTATTCCTTTTGGATCCCCAGGAAGACTGAATTCTCTGCTCAGGGTACAGCTTCTCATTTTGAACCATGATGAAAGCCTTCATCAAAAAGCTTCTTATGGGCTGGAAAGCTGGCTCAGTAGCCAAGGTGCTTGCCTGAAAAGCCTACCCACATAAAGCAATGCACAAAGTGGTGCACACATCTGGAGTTCGTTTGCAGTGGCTCAAGGCCCAGGCATTCTCTCCCTCCCCCTCTCTCTCTCTCTCTCTCTCTCTCTCTCTCTCTCTCTTTCTATGCTTGCAAGTAAATAAGTTAAAAAATCTTTTTTATAAAAAAAGATTATTATTATTATTACAAAGGTTATAGTGTTATATCCCCCTTACCTCTTCCACTTTTTGTGGGGTAATTAATCACCCTGTGCTTATTACAATCTTTCCTCTCTCTCTTGTGCAATGGTCCCTGAGCCTTGGAGGGTCTGAAAACAATATTTAAGCCAGGTGCCACATGTCTAAATTCTCAGCACTCAGAAGACTGGGAGAATTACAAGTTCAAACCAAACCTGAGGCTATATAATGAGTTCAGGCCAGTATGGAAATACAGAACACAGTGAGACTCCCCCCACCACCATCTCTCTCTCTCTCTCTCTCTATCTCGCCATACACATACACACACACGTGTGTGTATGTATATGTATGTATATATATATATATATATATATATATATATATATATATATATACATATATATATATATATCCCTGTCTTATATAATATATATATTATATGTGTGTGTGCATATATATACACATGTATGTGTGTAACACATATAACACATGTTATATATTTTTTCATGTGTGAGGAGATGGGAAAGCTAACCCTCCTTACTTGATCATGAAATAGTATGAACACAAATTGGATTCTCACACTATACTTCATTAAAACAATAAATACAGTAATTAATGAAAGGCAAAACAATCTTCAAAAATAAATGAATAAAAGAAATAAAATGAGATAAAATATATGTACATAGATATACATATATGGGATCTTTTCAGGCTTTCTGTTTATGTAAAATATATTTTGCATCTGTAGGCATAAGTATGTTGTGTGGGTAACACATGGAAAAGTTACATTAGCTCAAATCTATAGACTCTTCATGTATTTGGGCTCTTCTGTTCTAGAGAGTGCTGGTCCTATTGCAGTCCAGAATCCACGGCAATCTCATCATTGCCACGCTAAGGTTAAAAGGGAAGAGAAATCCGCGCCTCCCTGGAGGTCACAGGCAAATACATGACCCAGAAGCCCCTGGATTCCAGGCACAGGGTGAGCATGAGTGAGGCTCTGGGTTCGCTCAGACACCCTGGCTTCTCTGCCGTGTGCCTCAGCCTCCCTCACAGAGCCTACAGGGTGGACTTGTGCAGCCAAGCCTTATAGCATACATATTCACTTCTAAGTCAAGGTCCTGTTTGAAAAACTGACATTCTGAGATATCGTTCAGATTTTACCTGGGTGTAGAGCTGCTGTGTTTTGACAAGATAAACTATCTTTAATATTTCTGCTCCAAAAAATTACCATAACGTCAAAGTTCAAAATGGACCATGCTGTTTTGGCTAAGGACTATGCACGTCAGTAAAGCCCATGTCTCCCCTTCAGATGCAAGTGAAAGGTAGCTGGCATCATGGAGTGGCCAGCTACATCACCTGCCACATCCACTGAGCAGGCACCTGCCAAGCTCAGCCTCCTGCATCCACTGTGACATCTAACTCTGCCCACCAGGCTCATCACAGTATGCTCAGAATCCCTGTGGACCCAGAAGAGGTAGACCTCTGTCTTTCTGCTCACATGCTAGGACCCCTGACAGCTTAAGTGCATATCTTTACTATACCTAAGACATGAGACTCAAGCTGGGGTACAAGAGAGATTCCACCTTGTACATACACTTAGTTCCTGAAGGACCCAACTATGAGCAGTCCCCATTTCCTGCCCAGCACATTCTCTACAATCCTTTTACAGACTGAAAATGAGGCTCCTGTAGACAAGGGTAGCAATAGAGAGAACCCCAGATGTCCCCTCCCTTCCTGAGTGATCTCAATTTCAACCCAGACAGTCCGCTGGCATCTCCCAAGACAGAGAAGGAGAGAAACCTGCCTGATTCTTCCAAGAATGCCAAAGAGAGGACGGGGCACACTTGAGGAAATAGCACTCCTGAGTGGCTTCAGACAGAGGAAGGACAAGGAGACGGGGACGACGGGTGCACGTATGTCTGTGTCTTTCAACTAGGCAGTTCAATCTCGGGTTATTTTATTTGACAAATAAAACTAAACTGCATATTTATGGACTAATGATGTGAGATATTGCTCTTTTATTCGGATCCACTGCTGCTTAAAGACCCACTGTAAATATTCCCGGGACTTTTTGCAAGTTGCCGTAACATAAGTAGTCAGCCCATAGTGTGGCCTGGTGCTACTTGACTCAAGGTCAAGTCCACGATTTTTAACTCCCTTAACAACAGTAAGCTACTCATGCAGAAATCTCATCTCAAAAGCCACAGAATCAAATAGTACGTGCTCCTATCAACGGCTCTGGCTGGTCCTGGAGCTCCAGAGCTTGCTGGAATATACAGAACTGGAACTCAGGAGCTAGGAGAAGTCAGTCAGTGAGGTAGAGAAGATGTAAAGTGACCTCCCCTTCCTGGAATGGAGACCCCTCCCTACATCCCACACCCGAGCCCCAGCCATGGCTAATGAGCATCCATCATCCTAATGGACGACGTGTTACATGTTGGTTGAAGAAAGGTTCAGGGCATCATAGGTTTGTTATCTGTCCTATGATAGAAACCCTTCAGGCCACCAAACAGAGATGCAGGAGGAAGCCAGGTCACTTTCTCTTGAAGGCAGTGGAGAGCTCTGAAAAGGAATAGGACAATTTGGAGGGAGCGTCCCCATCAGTCCATGCATCTAGCAGAGCACATTGAACATTGGAGGAGGCAGAGGAGCAGGCTGATCCTACACCCCAGTAAGTAGGCACTGGCTGGATGCACTGCTTAGGTGTCTGGGATGCTAAACAGGCCAGCATGTTCAGAGCAGCTGCTATGGTGTGGATCCGGGATGGCCCCCACAGGCTCACATTTTCAATCCTCAGTACCCAGCGTGTGTTGCCCTGGGGGGGGAGTAGAAGTCGATCACGATGAGTAGGTCTTTGAAGGTTTGAGTCCAGCCCTTGATTCCAGCTTCCAGGTCCACCATCATAGAAGAGACTCTACCACACATTTCTTTGGTCATGGACAAGTATCAGGGTTTTTTGTTTTGTTTTGTTTTGTTTGTTTGTTTGTTTTTGTCCCATTGCTGGCAGGGAAAGCATGGCGGAAGCAGACTACCATTGTTACATCATCATGTCAGTGGGGAGAAAGTAGAAAGAGAGCGAACAGCCAGCAGGGCAGGACCGTAAACACCTCAAGTCCCAACCCAGCGACTCCAGAAGTGTTCCACTTCCTAGAGGCTCCACAGCTTTCCTGAACAAGAGCACCAACTGGGGACTGAGTATGCAATCACATGTGCCTCTAGAGGACATTCTACATTCAAACCACTACACTCCTCCATACCCTCCCCACCATGATGGACAGAAGTCCCTTTGAAACTGTGAGTCAAAATACACTTTTCCTCCCTTAAGTTGATGCTAGCAGGTATCATGTGAGAGTGACAAGGAAAGTAATAATACATAGGTATTAATGTATAGCAATACTACATGAGAAAGGAAGGACACATAGGCATTACTGTGTAGTAACAATGCATGTGTGTGTAATAATACACAGGTATTAATACATAGTGATGCTACATAAGAAAGTAATAATTTATAGGCATTTGTGCATGGTAATGATGCATAGGAAAACACTAATACATTGGTATTGATACACAATAATGATGCACACGAGTATCAATACACAGGCATTAATGGATAGTAACAATGCACGGGACAGTATTAGCACATAGGCACTAATACATGGTGGTTGTGCACATGAAAGTATTAATTCATAGCAGTTATGCCAAGGAGGGCAACAATGCAGGGGTATTAATGCTTAGTATTGATGCTCTGTAGGAAAGTGATAATACATATGTGCTCAGGTAGCTCTAGTAAAATAAATCCATGTGTCATTGCTCCATGGGCTAGAGCTAACTGAACAGGGCATCTGCTGGCTTAGAGGACAAAAAATGATCAGGCCCCGAATCAGGTGTTATGGGGTTCTGCAAGGACAAATATAACACTCCCCCAGGGCTCAGTAACACCATACACCACCAGGGAAGTGCTACAACAGGGTATGTCTAATGTAAATATATAAAAGAGAGAACTAGACCATGCTAGGGAGTCAAAGATTTCATTTCAGATTAGTAAAATGTCAATAGGCAATGAAGCAGATGGTGGTGGGGGGGGGGGCAGAGCAAGCTACGTTTGGAACAAGAGGAAGCTGCTCTTTGACTTTACCATGATCCACTGGGCTGAGGGTAAAATCTAGCCATATAGTGCATAGTGGCACATGCCCATAGTCCCATCACTTGGATGGCTGAGCCAGAAGGACCCAGAGTACAAGGTTTCAAGAAAAAAGCTGGGCATGGTGGCGCATGCCTTTAATCCCAGCACTTGGGAGGCAGAGGTAGGTGGATCACTGTGAGTTCAAGACCAGCCTGGGACTACAGAATGGGTGTCAGGTCAGCCTAGACTAGAGTGAGACCCTACTTTGAAAATAACCACAAACAATCCAAGTTCAAGGACCTGAGCAGCCAACTTTGCCAGCCTCCTCCACTCATCTCGAGCCACCTGTTCCTGTGCTCTCTTGGGTTCTCTCTCGTCCAGCTCCTCTCGTCCAGAGACCTTTGCAGAACCTCCTGCTGTCAGAAGTGCTCCTTGTCCACCCCACCCCCCCCCTTGGTTACCTCCCACACAGTCTCAACTCAAAGACTGAATAGAGTGGACCACTGTGTCGCATTCTCCCAAGAGAGCTTATTCATAGCAACCTAGCACTTGCTAAAAATACCCTATGCATGCCCACTCATCCTCTGACCCCACAGCAGACCACCTCCTGCACAGAAAGAGGTACATTGTCTGCTCTGCTGAGGGTCAGTAGTGTCTGCGGTGACGTCTGAAACCAGGAATCCCCCTATGGACACCTCGTTGGTGAATGAGCAAGTGACAGGAAGAACAGCAGTGCCCTCAGAGTCAGGGATAGGGACACGCGGAGTGTGCACTCGTGGCTTTTGGGTTTTGGTTGGTGGTCTCTCCCCCCCACCCCCTTGGTTCTGTAAGTGGAGGCTAACTTCTTGTGCCATTATGGAACTTCCCCAAGATCTGTAAGCTTCCATCAATCCCCTTCCTACATAACTGTGTCTGGTCTGGAGGTTCATCTCGGTGACCTGAGGCTATCTGCTATGGTGACCATCTTTTCTAATTTAGACTACTGCCTCCTGAGTCTTTGCACTGGCAAGAGAAGTCAAGGTCAACGGGCAGCTGCATCCGGTGCATCCGTGTCTCATAGCCCTTGGCTTGTCAGGGACTACTTGCGTCGCTTTACCCACTGTGCTTGCTCCTCAGTGACTTCTCTTTGGGTCTGATTGGGGCCCAGCTGCACAGATGGTTAGAATTCAGTTCTGCCTAGCCTAGGGTTCAGTGCTCAGGGTCCCCCACTCCAACCTGTCTTCTGACCTTCATCTCCTCACCCACCTCCACTCCACCACCCTCTCCTGCTTTCTCTGCCTGCACTGCAGCCTAGATGGGGTTCTTTGCCTATTTCTTCCTCATTCCAGAATTGTGGCTGTTGGGGTCTTGCAAAGTGTGAAGTATTAGGAACAAGTATATCAGGGTCTGGAACACCAAAGATTGGGCCACAAAGCAACACAGAAAACTACCAACCACCAAGTGTCATGAAAGAAATTCCCAAAAGGAATTCACACACAGAAGTCTGCTGAAGAAAGAATATCTAGGGGACTGGGAAGACGGCTCAGCAGTAAACAGTATTTGCTTGCAAAGCCTGAAGGCCTAGGTTCAATTCTCCAGCCATCCACAAAGGTTGATACAAAAAGTGGCACAAGAGGCTGGGTAGATGGCTCAGAGGTCAAGGCACTTGCTTGCAAAGCCTGATGATCCGGGTTCTATTCCCCAGGACCCACATAAAGCCAAATGCACAAAGTGGTGCATGTGTGCGGAGTTTGTATTGTATTGTCCATACTCACTGTCCACCTGTCTCTCTAAAATTAATTGTTTTTAAAAAGTAAAAAGCACAAGCATCTGGTATTCATTTTCAGCAACAATAGACCCTGGAGCAAATAAATTTTTTAGAAACAAGATTATTTCAGGAGCTGGGGAGATGGCTCTGAGGATAAAGTGACTGTCGCACCAGCATGAGGACCAGACTTCAGATCCCCAACACCTATGTAGACGTTGGGGGGGGGGCACAGAACTCCACACATAATCTCAGTGCTCTGGAGGCAGAGACAGGGGGCCCAAGGGGGTCCACAGGGCAAAGTGGCAAGCTGGGCTAGCCAAATTAGTGAGCTCTAGGCTCAAGTAAGAGACCCTGCCTCAGTAAGTAAGTGGAATGTGATTAAAGAAGACATCTGACATCATCACCCCTGACCGCCTCATGCATGTACATACACACGCATGTGCACCCACATGCAGATGCATGCAGAAAAAAGAGGGAATATTCCGGATTTGTATTTATCTACCTCATTTAGCCACAGGAACCACATAGGGTGGGCAGAGATGGTCCTACAAGGAACTCTTTGTATTTGCAAGAAAGGGTCAGGCAGGCAAGCTTCCCAGCATGCTCCCGGTGAGGAAGCGCTGAGGGCTTGTGGGAAAAGCTGGAGGTTTCCCCGAGGAAGTAAGAAATGAAGTGTGGGTGCTTTGTTTGGATTGATAATGATGTCAGTTTCAGTTATGGCCTCATTACAACAAACCTGGGACGTATTAACGGCTCTTTAATTGAATTTGGAAATGAGGAGGGCTTTGAACAGTCTTGTAACTGGTGGATGCTCAGAACCCCACAGTGAGATGGTCTTCAGTACTGAGCAGAGAAGAGAAGGGCGTAAGAGATTTCTCATGGCGTCCCCTGTCACCCTCCACCAGGTCCCCAAACGCCGACTGCAAGGTAGTTGTCGCCAAGCTTGAGCTCGAGGGTCCTAGGAAGAAAGTTTAAGCCTAGAGCAATTCCCAGAGAGTGACATGTGAGCCCCAGAGATGCAACATATTGTTTCTTATTCCAAATCAGGCGCAAAGGAGGCATCACTGACTGCCCAGCCCCAAGCAGAGGCCTGCCGGAGACCCTCCAGGGCCCAGGACGCTCCCACCAGGAGAGGCACCAAGATGCCTGGCCTCCCTGTTAGCTCTCCACACAGGAAGGTGGGCCCCCACGAGACAGAGCCTCTGGCCACAACCTCCGAGGACCCATAGGACCTGGTTCAAATCCCATCACAGGAAGTCTGGAAGATCTTTGGTAGCTTCCCACCAACAGACTTTCTCTTCTGTCTCTTTCATTTTGTTTTCTTTCCCTCACACCTTTTCTTCTCCCCTCAACATACACTCTCCTGTCTTGCTCTGTGTAGCCCCTTCCAGAAGACATTCGTTAATCACCTCTGGATGCACTCCTCATCCACATGACCACATATAAAACCACATACTTACTTAGACAGACAGACAGACAGACACATATATATATCATGCACACACATGCATCTAAGGGGAAGAGAAAGCTGTTAGATTTTGTAAATCAAAATGCAGGACATCCAGTTAAATTTGAACTTCGGGACTGGAAAGGTGGCTCAGTGGTTCAAGGGCACTTGCTTACGAAGCCTGCCTGTCCTAACTCAGTCCCCAAGCCACCTACTCATTCCGGACAGAAAAAGTGACACAAGTGCCCAGCATTTGTTTGCAGCAGCAAGATGCTCTGGCATGCCCATATATACACAAACACATACAAATAAAGGAATTAAAATTTTTTTAAATATTTTAAATTTAATTTCAGGTAAACGAGATCGATTCTTAACATGATTTCTTCTTCATCTGAAACTGAAATTCAAGTTTGTTGAGTATTCTACAGTCCATCTGGCAACCATGGGTGGAGGATGACTTTTTTTTTTAACAACTGATCACATCCTGCGCACTCCTTTCTTTCTTAGGTTCCTGGCAGTAGCTCTCCAGAACAATAGGTTTTCAGTTTGTTTCGGCTTGATTTCTTTTTTTTTTTTTTTTTTTGAGATGGTCTCACTATATATAACTTAGGCTTGCATAGAACTCACTGCATAGCCCAGCCTGGCCTTGAACTCTGAATCCTTCTGCCTCGGTTTCCCAAATGCTAGTATTATAAATGTGACACATGATACTCAGCTAAGCTTGTTTTGAATGGATACATAATATTCCACAGTGGGGAAGTTGTTCTATTTCCAGGTAACCACCTCTGTGTTGGAGTAACTGCCACTCTACAGTGTTGCTTAAATCCCCACCCCGACGAATGGAACGGGAGATGGCCAGCTCTGTCTGGCCTGCCTCTTTAAATTTGCTGTCATGGTACAATCTGACCCAAAGTCCACAGCAGGGGAACGCATCCCTCCCAACAGCATCCCCAGAGAGCCTGGGCTACGGCAGACATCCCACACGAGGAGGGGGAGATGACAAACAGAATTGTGAAACACCTCTTTCCGACAGGAACATAACAATGGCGTGGCTGAAATGCTCCTGGACTCGAAGCTTGAAATAGGAAATGTGTGCAAATGTGGAAATTCACACCGAGTCCTTGACCAAATCCCACACTAGCATAATTGTTTAAACGCACACCCATGCCGCACGCCTTCTTTGACCGCTTGGTTGTATTTCTGACTTCATCCTTGTTGAAAACACAACAGTGGAAAACCCATCGCGGCGCCCTTGCGTTACAGCAATAGCAGCATGAGATCGTTTTACCAACCATTTAACTCCCTCTAAGGACCCCGCTCAGAGACACCGGCTCGTTGATGGGCGCTGTACAAAAGGTCATTGATTTGGAGGCTCTTTCCGACAATTTGCCAGGATTTTGGCATTTGTAAGCATCCATAGGACAGCTCTCTAGCAAGCTGACCTTGACAGCGAATGGGATAAATAAACCTTCAATTTACCCCCTCCAGCTCTCCGCGAGCCAGGCTGGTCCCCGTGGAGCCTTCACCTGTCCATATCGTTCAACTGCCGGCAACTTCGAACTGACGAGCATCCGCGGCTCGGCGGCCCAGTGACAAACACCATCTAACACATCAGCCTTCTACAGAGTCAAAGCCAATACCGCTTCCATTGAAAATTTAATGCCGGCCCCATCTTCGCCCATCATTCTTGCCACTGTTGCACGTGTCCCAAGAGACCCTTGAAGCTCACGCACCGCTCTATAACAGGTAATGACGTGGCATTTAATGATACTGTCCAAAGTGATCCCGGGCTTTGGGAAGTAATGTGCTCTCATGTAGTAGATAAGCACTGTCAAACGTACTGAGCCGCCGTATCTTTCACCACCCTGTCACCAGACACAATGTGACACATCCCCGGCCATCCTACCTGCTATTCCTCCTCCGACCCCTGCCATCAGACAGAACGCCCCGTTTGCACAGCAAGCTCCAACGCGTTAGGGGAATTCGAGGAGAGGTAGGCTAGCAACATATCTGTAATTAAGTATTCACAGCCTCTTTAATACTTCAGTGCCCCTGGATTCACTACTAAAATCTGTGAATTATACCTCATTGAAAAATGTCCTTAATCGACTCTGACATGTTTTATTGGAGGCAGAAAAAATGTTTCAGTATGATAGATAAGGTTAAAAATGTTACCACTCTCATCATTTACTGTAGTGCCTGGCAAAAAGAAAGAAAAAACTGTGCAAAGCCAAAAACCATTTACATCATTCATGGGATGCAGTGGAGGACGCGGCGCCTTATCTGACAGCCCCTTTTAGCTGATGGGACAAAGTGCACATTTTCAATTTTCTGACAAAGTTATGTTGTTTATGTAGATAAAGAGGAGAACAACTGTAACGTTTCTACAGCGTGCCACGAGGCCTGCAATGTGACTTCAGCTGTGAAGTGTCCCAAGCCACAGGGAGCGGCACACAAGCCACGTCCATCCGTTCTTCCCTCCTCGGGCGCAGCCGGGGGGGGCGGGGGTTGAGCTGCTGTGCTGGGACGTCATGTCACAAGGCCACAAGTTCAATGTCTTCCTTGCCTCAGATTGAAGTCCCAAGAAGTTAGCAGGGGAAACATCCAAAAGAATGACAGGACCAGGCTTCTCAAGCTGGTTGGTCACAGAAGCATGGAGTCTCACTGCTCCCCCCCCCCCCCGCCCCACCGTCCTGTGGCTAATGCCTGGGATGTAAATCTAACTTCAAAGCTACAGTGGGTGTCACCCAAGAGGAACAGCCTGAGTGACAACCTACAGGTCAGGCTGAGCCTCCACCTTCTCCCACAGCGCACACACACACACGCACGTTCTTCTTGGCAGACCCACTACAGCCCCACACGACAGTGGCCAGGACCCTCTGCACAGCACTGTCTTGGAGCTAAATCCTAAACTAGATGGTTGGAGACATGTCTTGGATGCAATGCTAGATGTCTGCCTGATAACCTGATTCTGAGAAAGTGACTCAATCCCACTGTGCCTCACAGTACCGATCTATAAAAGGAGATATGATCCAGGGCAACATTCCTAAGCGTTCTTCTTTATAACCAGGGCTGGCAGCAGGGGGGGGGGCACAGTTATACAAGTCTCAAAGTAAGAGCAAACTAAAACTGGCAAGCCGCTGCTACGAAGCATGTCACTAACATTTCGCTGGTGTTTTCTGAAAGCGAGTCTCTCTCAGACCAGTTACAGACAGGATTGTTTTCCAAATAGACTCCTGTCCTTTGGGGTTGGCGTTCATTATAAACCTGACTGATGCTCACCTGACCAGTCTACGTCTTGGGAAAAGAATGTTGTTTCTGGTCAAGGTTACCAGGGTCAGAACACATGGGAAAAGGGTTACAGATAAAACAAGGTGATTAAACAATGAACAGCACTCTCCTTCTTTCTAAAGGTATTGTCCTGGGTGTACAATGAACACTCAGCGTCTCTGACCTACATGGCCAAAGTCACATGGCTGGGCAGAGCACAAACATTTGCTCTGACATGTACGGGGAATATATTTTCAAAATGTTTAGTCTCTGATCACCAACTTCACTTTAGAGGGCAGCATCCTATACATTAATGTGAATGGCACGTCTCAGGTTAGAGCAGTAATTACTTTCATAAACTACAGTTGGGTATCACTTGCCCAAAATGCTTAGGGCCAAGATTTTGGAATTTTTTTTCCAAGTTTCAGAACATGTGCAGTTAATTCTATCACCTCTGGGAAGAAGGACTGACTTTGCTGCTGGCTTCAAGGGGTTCCATTCATGGTCATTTGGCCTCGGGCACTTGGGCAGAACATCATAGAAGTCGGATAGCCTATGGTAAGGGTTCTGAACTTCTGCGGACAGGTAGCGGAGAGTGAGAAAGACTGTAGACCAGGAGGAATCTTCCAGATCATACCCCCAGGGGCCTACTTCCTTTCTCTAGGCACCCATCTCTTACAATCCAGAGCCTACCGAGATGGTACCCCCATATGGGAACTCTGTTCCACACATTGACCTGTGAGGGGGGTTTATATTCAAACCATAACATGCATGCGCGTAGCCAGATACCCTGGAGAAGGAAGCGTGACTAAGCACGAGCTTCACTTAAGTTTCTTATACATACAACGCTTGTAGCCTGGTAGTAATTTAAGCAATATTGTCTGTAACTTGTTGATCTCGAAATGAAGTTCTGTGACACAGAATTTTCCACTTGTGGCATCATGGGTGGCATTAAAAATGTTCTGGATTTTAAAGCCTTTCAGACTTTGTAGTTTTGGATAATACATAATCATCTGGAGTAGATGGCATTTAAAAATTAATAACATTGGGGTTGGGGATTTAGCTCAGTGGATGAGCGCTTGCCTAGCAAGCGCAAGGCCCTGGGTTCGGTCCTCAGCACCAAAAAAAAAAAAAAAAAAATTAATAACATCCAGGCTGGAGAGGTGGCTTAGCAGTTAAGGCATTTGCCTGCGAAGCCCAAGGACCCAAGGTCAATCCCCAGGACCCACATAAGCCAAATGTGCAAGGTGGCGCGTGTGTCTAGAGTTCTTTGCATTGGCTGGAGATCTTGGCGTGCCCCCCTCTCTCTCCCTCTCTCAAATAAATGAATAAATAAACTAATTTTTTTTTAGTTAATAAAATCTACATTTAAGCCGGGCGTGGTGGCGCACGCCTTTAATCCCAGCACTCGGGAGGCAGAGGTAGGAGGATCGCCGTGAGTTCGAGGCCACCCTGAGACTCCATAGTGAATTCCAGGTCAGCCTGGGCTAGAGTGAGACCCTACCTCGAAAAACCAAAAAAAAAAAAAAAAAAAAAAAAATCTACATTTAAAAACACAATGGTACTTTGTAAAAAACCAAGAGACTTTTCTAGATCAGGTCTGTCCAGGTGAGAAAAACCTTCTACACACCTGAGTGGTGCTGGGGGCCTGAGAAGACTCCGGAGCTAGAGAAGGAGGAAAGGGGGGGAGTTTAAATTTATATTTATTTATTATTTGGGGGGCAGATAGAGAGAGAGAGAATGGGCACACCAGGGCCTCCAGCCACTGCAAACATTCCAGATGCATGTGCCACCTTGTGCATCTGGCTTACGAGGGTCCTGGAGAGTTGAACCAAGGTCCTTTGGCTTTGCAGGCAAATGCCTTAACCACTAAGCTATCTCTCCAGCCCCTTTTTTTTTTCTAAGGTAGAGTCTCACTCTAGCCTAGGCTGACCTGGAATTCACTCTGTAGCTCCAGGCTGGCGTCAACTCACAGCAATCCTCTCACCTCAACCTTCCAAGTGCTGGGATTAAAGGTGTACGCCACCACGCCTAGCCAGGATGATGAAATTTGACATGGTATCTGGAACTGGATCCTGAGAAAAGGAGGAGTTAATGGGGAAACAGGTGAAATCTAAATAACATCTGGAATTTGGCGACATGAATGCGTTAATGCGGTGTTTAATTCTTGACAGACACAAGCTGGCAGTGGAAGTTGGGAGCATTAGGGAAACTAGGGGAAGGGCTACATGGGAACATTCAGTACTTTCTTTTTCAAGGTTTCAGTAAATCTGAAATGATTCCACAGTAAAACTTTTGCCGTTAAGTAAGAAGAAATAAACCAAGAGAAGTCTTGTTATCCATCACTTTGCACCCTGACTTCAGTGCCTACACCTTGGAGCCTTTTGAAGTTCAGCCTCCTCTCCTCTGCCCTGCAGAGTAAGCCCCCCAAGTGATACCCTGTCTGTATTTTCTGGTCGGAGCATCCCTAAACACCCCAATAAAAAAGATGGACCTTGGGCTGGAGAAATGGCTTAGCAGTTAAGCACTTGCCTGTGAAGCCTAAGGGCCCCGGTTCGAGGCTTGATTCCCCAGGACCCATGTTAGCCAGATGCACAAGGGGGTGCACACGTCTGGAGTTTGTCTGCAGTGGCTGGAGGCCCTGGCATACCCACTCTCTCTCTGCCTCTATCTGCCTCTTTCTCTCTCTCTGTCACTTTTGAATAAATAAATAAAAATAATTTTAAAAATTAAAAAGAAAGATGGACCTCTTCCCTTGGTTTGGGGTCCTTGTGATGGGGCAGAGGAAGGGACAAGACAAGGAATGCCCCCTTTGATGTGCATATTCCTCACACCCGCCACTGCTGACCAGAGCAGAGGAATTGAACATCCCACCTGCTCAGTGGCAGTGTGATCGACCCTGCGACCGCTCTCTCATTGACCACAGCCTGCTTCCAGCTGCTCTACAGTGATTCTCCCTCTCGTGGCCTCCCTGATGCAGAGTGCAGCGAAGCCAGGCTCCCTCTTCCGCCCCTGCCCAGAGCAGGCTGCCAACACAGGTGGAAGACGGTGCTGCAGGAAGCTGGGGGGGGGGGGTCAGGGGCAAATGATGGGATTCTAGATGGCCAGTGATCCTCAAGCTCTCAACTGGAGAGCTTGCTCACACCTCTCCCCAGAGGCACTCGCTCAGCAGGCTGTGAGGTACAACTTGAGACATAGCATTTGTCAGTTTCCAACTGTTGCGGAGTTGTGGTTCTGAGCTCCCACTTGGAGAAAAGCTGTGATTTATCCAGGGTTCTCCAGAGGGACAGAACCTGTAGGATAGATCATAGATAGATGGGTGTGTGGTTAGGTAGTTAGATGACGCACAGACGGAGAGACGATTGTCTAACTGATAGGGGACAGACAGGTAGCTGGCATGTTAGCCACGTGTCTCACACTGTGACAGGATGTCTGTCATGAACAGCTTTAAAGAATTCATTTTGGCTCAGGGTTTCCACGGTTTCAGTCCATCCGCAGCTGGGAGGGCGTGGTAGAACAGAGCAGCTCACACTGTGGTGGAGAAGAGAAATGTGACATTCTCGTTTTTCTCCTGCTATTTTTTTTAATTTAATTTAATTTAATTTTTAGAGAGAGAGACAGATTGTGTCTGAACCATAGGTCATGGGTGGTGTTTCCCATAGTCAAGATGGGTCTATGCCCCCTTCATTTAATCCTTTCTAGAAATATGCTTACAGACATATCCAGGCATGTGCCTCACTAACTCCCAAGTGATTTGAAATCTAGTTAGCAATGAATATTAACTATGAAAAATGAGTAGGTAGGCAGATAGATACATAGATAGATACAGTATAGATGGATAATAGATGTTATATAGCTAGAAAGATAGATAAATTGCAGATGATAGATAGATAGATAGATAGATAGATAGATAGATAGATAGTTGGATAGTTGTGGTATGAATATGACCCATAGGCTTACATAGTAAATGTTTATTCCCTAGCTGGTGGAATAATTTTGTAAGGTTCTGGAAACTCTAGGAAGTGGGGCCTCGCTGGGGCTTACCTGTGAGGGTTATGCATGGCCCCTTGACCCGTCCCCTCTCTCTGTATCTTGTCTTCCATGAGGTGAGGACCATGCACGTGGCTAGCATGGTTCAATCCACCTGGGAAAGCCTGAGACCCAGAGGTCTCCATCCAAGGGCAGACAGTGAGAGCAGATCTTCCCGACTCATTCTTCTAACTGACACACCCATCCCCTCCAGAGACGCCCACCAACAATTATTTACCACTATTACTTATTATTGTGAACCGCACACCCGAGAGAACATTCATAGCGTCGGGAAGTTCGGTCCATGGTCACTTGGCCTCACTCTTTCCTCCCACAGAACGTCACTGAGCAGGCATGTGGGGCAGAAGACAGCTTTGCTTCACTTCCCATTGCCCAGAAAAGCAGAGTGAAGGGCATATAAGAAGGCATGCTCCAGTGAACTGCTCCCCCAACCAGGCCCCTTCTCTTCTCTCTCACCACCTCTCACTGAACAAGTGTGAATCTATCAGAGGATAAGCCAAGGAGGAGGCCAGAGCCCTCATGAGCAAGACATCTCAGAGGAGTGCTTCATTGTCCCCAAAGGAAATGTTCCACCCAATCAAGCTGACCATCAAGACTGACCATCACAGCATGAGCTAGGCACCTCTTAATCCAGTCGAGGTGGCAACTGAGATGAGCCATCCAGAGAGGCCTACTCAACGTAGTGTCCTTTTGCTCTTGTTGGTCCCCTGAGAACCCTCAAGAGAGCAAAATCACAAAGGGGATGACCTTGAGGACAGGAGTGCTTTTGCCTGTTACAAATGGGCCATGGCATCGTATATAAGTGCACAGGCCTACCAGTGGTTAAGAAGAGCAGAGTAAGGGGCTGGAGAGAGGGCTCGGCGGTTAAAGGAATTTGCTTGCAAAGCTTGCTAGCTTGGGTTCGATTCTCCAATACACATGTAGTAAAGCCAGGTGCAAAAAGTGGCACATGCATCTGGAGTTTGTAGCAGTAATCCATTCTCTCTCTCTCTCTCTCTCTCTCTCTCTCTCTCTCTCTGCCTCTCTCTCTCTCAAATAAATAAATCAATAAATATTTTAAAAAAATAATAAGGACTGGAGAGATGGCTTAGCAGTTAAGGTGCTTGCCAGCAAAGCCAAAGGACCTCAATTCAACTCCCCAGGACCTTTCATGCCTCAAGGTTTGAAGAATAACCATTAGGTTCTAATGGGGAAGTACATATGATTGCTGCTTGCAGGTCTGGTATACAGAAAAATACTCATGAATGTCAGTGAGGCACTGAGCAAAAGATGGGCCTGAGAAATGATTCCAGTAAAACAGGCAGCAGGGAGTCTGGGCCAACAGGGACTGCATGTTCAAGAAGACCAGAGCTGAGATTCTCTGAGTAGCAGCAACCTTATAGGACTGAATCAGGGGAAACCATCTATGACAACTCAGGCTGCTTTGCAGACATGAGAGGCATCTGGGCTGGTGGCAGATTCCTTGATGGGCAGCTGAGAAAGTAAGGGACCATTTGCAGCACTGCCCCCCAGGCTGCTCGCCCATGCCACGCTGGCCTCTGCACATCTTTCCTGTGTGTCTGTCAATCACACAGACCTGGTTTTCATGGAGCCTGTTCTTTGTTTTGTTTCTGGACTATTGTGATAAAATGAGTGTACCTTCCTGGTTATTAATTTCCTGACGTTCTTGCTTATTAATCTAAGTGGAAGATATTTTATTTCCCAGACAGCTGCTATGTGAAGTGTGAGGAGAGTTGAGAGCCTCGCACCTGATAGGCTGAAAATGTATCAGCTGAGGCTGAAAGAAACATCCATTCCCATTGATGGAAAGAAAAGAAGGAGAGAAGAAAAGAGGGAGGGAGAGAAAATAAGGAAGGAAGGGAGGGAGGGAAGAGGGAAGGAAGGACGGCCCAAACTTGATTGATTCTCTTTCCCTCACCCATTACTCAGATACAGTTGGCAATTTGTACCCACAGATTCTACATCCACAGAATCAACCAATCTCAGACTAGAAATGCTATATTCACAAAAAGAATTGCAACTAAACATGTACAGACATCTTTCTTGTCACCAGTCCCTAAACAACACAGTGTGGTAACTCTCACGTAGCACTGACACTGTAAAAGGTAGTATAAGTCGTCTAGAGATGATTTCGGGTATGTGGCAGGGTTCTGTACACAGGAGCTGGAGCATCCGCAGAGTCTGGTATCCGCGGGGCAGCCTGGAATAAAGCCCCCATGGACACAGAACAATGACTCAAATTGCCTGCTTGAGTCAGAAGTGTGTGATGGGGCTTTATCTGTGTGAGAAAGACCAGCTAGGACACTCGGTTTGAATCTGAGAGCTGCCACATGCCTATCTGCCGTAATGGTGCAGGAGATGGAGACAGCCCTGTGACCCAGTCAGGGGTCTCTGCAGGGGAATAGAGTGGGACTCAGGACTTGGATGGGGGATGAAGTCTAGGTCCTCCAAGGGACCTGAGAGTAGACATGTCTCAGAGTCCATAGTCCCAATGGTCCCAGCCTCTGAATGGAATCCAGCTTATGGCCCCAACCTAGACTGACATATACACCAACCTTGACGACCCTGGACAGAGAAGAAACCAGCAAGCTCCCGGCATCCTGAGGTACCCTCCACTCAGCAGGTGATGTGGAAATGTACTACAGTGGATGGTTCCTCACTGCCCTCATCTTACAGACGAGAGAGCTGAGGATGTGGTACTCAAACAACACCCAGTTGTCATTCAGAAAAAGAAAAAAATCTTGGCCTGGATAATTTCTGCTTAAGAAGCTGGTGTGACATTTCCTTTTATGTGTCAAGTTGACTGGGCCACAGGGTGCCCAGATATTTGGTCAAACAGTCCTCAGAGATGACTCTTTAGTGAGCAGACCTAGTAGAATATCCTTCCTAATGTGGGGGTGGGGGATCTCATCCAATGCAACAAAGACCCGAATAGAACAAATGCTAACCTGAGTCAGAGAAGTCCACCACTCTGTGGCTTTCACACTAAAATATCAGCTCCTTCTAGATCCCCAGCAGATAGACAGGCTTCAGACTCGAACTAAGACATCCGCTCAGCAGATCCACTTGTTAGAGCTCATGATCACAAGCCAACTCCATGCGTCCATAAGGGGTTATATGGAGATTATTGTTTTTGCTTCTCTGAAATATACCAACAGTCGTTAATAGACCTAGACCTCTGAAAGTCATAGGTAGTGCCAGGTATGATGGTGCATGCCTGTAATCCCAGCATGTGGGAGGCCCAAGGATATAGAGTTTGAGGCCAGCCTGGGCTACAGAGCAAGACCTTATCTCAGAAAAGGTCTTGCTGGTGGGAGAGAAAAGGGCTCTGGGTCCAGGCATTCTGAGACACTATACTTCTCTCAGCAAAGTCTCTAAAACTAGGGACTGTCACTTCTGAGGTGCTAGGTAATGCACAGCACCAGGGACAGGACGAAGCCACAGAGAAGAGGGCCTCCTTTCCAGAGCTCACTTTGTGTGATGCAATGAGGCTCAAACACTGTGTTTTACGACAAAGCAGACATAATATAAATATTCATGATAGAATGGCACGGCGTTTTCCAAATGTCTATAAGAAGACTACAATCCCAGTTGCCGTGGTGTGACGACAAGATGCTTTTTCTCTGATGTGGAGAGGCTTTTGTCACAAGAAGGTTACTCAGCTTTTTCTATCCGTGGAAAAACCCTGTTTGCCATCTTGACAAGATTGAGTGCCTAGGGGACTAGGGAAGCCCACCTCCATGTGGATGTGACTGTGAGGCAGCTTCTAGAGAGGGCTAGGTCATGAGGACTGTGCAGGATCAATGGTTTCACCCATTTCTGGCTTCATAATATGATGGCATTGGGTCGTGGTGCTCGTAAGAGAGGAGGTTGGTCCTGGGATGTATCCTTGCCCTGGTTCCTTCCTGCACTCTCTTTCCTGCTTCCTGCACACCATGATGTGAACGGCTCCACTCCACCATGCCACACCACCACCTCTAGATGTCACTTCTGAAATCATGAGCCAAAATGAATCTTTCGCCTCTTAAGTTGATTGTCAGATCTACGGTCAGTTATGCAAAAGGAACGAATGCATCTCCAATTACCACCTAGAACAACAAGGGCGACTTTGACACGTGCCCGTAATCTCTGTTCAGAAGCGTTTCTCATCCCCACCATCTCTTCTCACCTGTAGGTATTCCCTTTGCTCCCACGGTCACAGCAGAGAAGCCTCCGTGGAGTGTAGACTCAAGCGAGGCAACCTCTATTTCTAGCTCGACCTCCCTGGAAGGATCTCTTGCCTCCTCGGGCTTCACTTTCCGCATGTCTCAATGAGGTTGACCCTGGTTTCCCTAACGCGTACTTCTCATAGTGATGAGATTGGGGGAGTGAATGGGCATTTTGTCATCTGTGAGCCCAAAGATCATTGAGGTGGGCTGGGAAGATGGCTCAGTGGGTAAAGTACTTGCATGAGGACCTGAGATCAGCTCCCTAAAGCCCACGTGTATCAGTCACCTCCTCAATGCTGGGACAATATGGCTGACAAAAATTAGTTGAAGGGAGGAAGGATTTACTTCATCGTACAGCTCCCGGTTACAGTCCACCACGGCGGGAAGGCACAGGGACAGGAGCTGCTCACTTCAGTCCCACAGTGAGGAACAGAGCGGAGCCATGGATGCTGCTCAGCTCCCTTCCTCCTTGTCAATGTAGCCCTGGAGCCCAGCACATGGAATGGCATTGCCCACAGTGAAGGCGGGTCTTCCCACCTCAACTGACGTCATCTAGACAATCCCTCATAGGCATGCTCCAAGGTTAACCGCATCTACATCATCCCTCACAGGTCCTGGCAAGTTAACAGTCGATGTAAACCCTCACACCAGCAGCACACTAGATTCCGTGATCCTGCTGAGATGGGAGGTGGAGATAGGAGAAACCCTGGAAGTTCACGGGCCAGCTGCCTGGCATACACAGTGGCAAACCACAAGGGACCCCGCATGAAAACAAGGTAGAAGACAAGGGCAGATAGCTGTGACCTGCATACACTCTGTGGCATACATGTAATTGCACACAAACACACACACACACACACACACACACAGAGAGAGGGAGAGATCATTGGAGTTAATTCTCTGTAAAAAGACACACACTGGGTCACCATGGAGATCCTGTGGTTTTCAGGATACCACACTGCCTGTTGACACTCAGCACTATCATTCCTCCTTCTATGTTCTCCCAATACCCCAGGGGCCAAAAGCCTGAAAGCCACTTCCTGTACCCTCTCGGAACATGGCAGGGAGAGATACCTGCCCAGAGAGGAAGCAGCCACCTCCCCGGCCCTGTCACAGCAGGGGCAGAGCGTGGCTCTGCAGAGGGATCCTGCGAGTGCCCGCATGGGTTCTGGATGCAGGTGTCACCATGGTCAGGTGCTAACAAGTCTCTCTGAAAGCTAGCAAGTGCCTGCAGGCTGTAGCCAAGCCTCTGCCCTGACCTTCGCCCATTCAACCTTCCTGATGCCTTTAAAGCCTCGAGTTGCTTGTGTTAAGCCATCCTGCTTGAGGGATCTAGCATGGTATCTGTTTTTGTCTCTGGTATATCTGGTGAGGAAAAAGAAATCCAACATTACATTGACTTAATTTCAAACCTGAAATAGTGGCTTGCACAGGAAGCACCCCAAACGCTAACATAAAACGAGGAATGGCCGTCAACAGAGGGCTCTGAGCTCTGGCATGGACACCATGGCTAACGGTCGTAGAGGTTCTTAGTACTTTCAGTTTCAAGCTTTCTGAAACATGTTTCCTCACGTCCTGTTTCACCCAGTATATCCCAAGGCCCTGCACATACACTAGAAATACCTTTTTTCCTGATGTACAAGTTAAATTCTTGAATAATAAATTCTAGATGATGAGTTAAATTGCAGGTTGTGCTATAACTTTAGCCTGTCATATATTGCTATTACTACCAAACACATTTAACTCTTAGGGAATCTGATCATGGCCACTGTGAGGGGACAGAGCTGGCTTCCCAGTGACCCACAAGTGTTGAGGACTTACAGCAGATGAAAGCCAAGTTGGCGGGGGTTGCCCAGTACCAGTCAGGAGCACTGGTCACTGCTGGTCCTGCCGTTCAACTTGACAACTCTCACTTTCACTCCTATGAGACACTTGCATCTCCTTCTCTGAGATAACGGGCACAGTGCACCGTTTTTCCAGAAAATATTCTGGGAGGGTGGGTCAGTGGTACAATGCATGCTTAGCATTCGTGAGGCCCTGGACTCCATCCTCAGGACCAAAGTACTTGCATGCATCTCTACAAACATGCATTCATGTATACATGCAAACATACATTTAGTTTTCTGAGATCATGACCAAGCCAAATCAAGGGTGATGGTACTCCCCTGTGATCCCTGTACCCAAAAAGCAGAGTGCAGGAGAATCACAAGTTCCAAGCCAGCTTGAGCTACACCAGCTCCAGACCAGTCAGGGCTACAGGATGAGACCTTGTGCGTCAAGGAACACAAAAAAAGCGACAAGCCAAGTTGTTTGCACTCCATCGGTGGACGAGAGAGAGAGAGAGAGAGAGAGAGAGAGCATTTCCGCCGGCGACATCTGTGGCAGAGCAGACAACAGTGAGTGCCTCGGGCAGCTGGCGGGACGGGGAAGAGCAGGCAGTGGCGCTCTTCATGAGCACAGGCAAGGGCAGCGCTCAGGCGGGGACAGGGGAAAAGCCATCCACACGCATGGGAAGAGCTCCAGGAAGCAGCCGGGCAGAGGATGACCTTGGCGTGCTGGGGAGATGGCGAGGAGGCCAGGGAGCCAGAGCCCAATGCGAGAAGAGGCTGGCAGCAGGATGAGGCCAGAGCCCCTCAGACGGAGAGTATGTCCATGCACAGGTCAGTGGAAGGAGTTTAAGAGCCTGGAGGGTTTTAAATGGCTTCCAGGAGAGTCAAGTGTCTGTCCTCACTCTCCACATACAAGGCTCCTACCAGCAAATAAAACTCCACTCCACCCTGAGCCACTATTTCCTACCCTCACCCATGGCTCTCGCCCATAGCTCCCCAGTCCCCTTCACCACATCTTGAGCTGTGTCATGGAGCCCTGTGGCTGCCTGGTGAGCCTCTCACCGACCTCACAGAGCCCAGAACTGAATGCACTGCCCAGGAGCACGTGTGCTGCAGCCCACACAGCAGAGGCCCAGGGGCTCTGGGCAAAGGCACTCTGCTGTCTGTATTTGTTAGGAACCCTCAGCATACTGAATCTCCCTGTGAGCTAGCAGGCGATGAGAACCTTGTGGTTGGCTTTGCCACACACTCCAAAGCACACCCTTTCTCCTTAGCCATCACGCCTCCACCATTGCCTTGCTAAATGAGCATTTATTAACAACCTGCTAGGAAGCAGTCTGGGCAGCCCCTGTCTAGGTAGGTAACCTGTGACAGCATCAGAAATCAGTGCACAAGGTGGCTGCTGAAACACCCACACGTGACCTCCTTGCTCTGGGCTGTCAGGAGTTCTGGGCAAGTGGGTCTCAACTGGGTCCTCTGCAACAGATCACAGTGTGGGTATTGACCAAGAATTTGATCTTGCCTGAAGCCAGGAGCGCTATTCCAAGCTCACTGGATGTTAGGGGCACTCAGCAGTTTGCTTCTTCAAGAAAAATGGGAACCGGCCACATATCTGACCGGCCAGGCCTACCAAGAATAATTTCCTGCTAGGTTAACTCAAAGTCAAGTGACTTGGGACGTTAATTATGTCTTCAGAGTCTCCTTGTTATGCATCACACCACAGCCCCAGGTCTTGCCCACTTATCCAGACACGGGTATGCCCGTGTGTGTGTGTGTGTGTGTGTGTGTGTGTGTGTGTGTATACACTGTAGATGAAGAGCCTTGAGGCCACTTCCACATTGTCCTAAAGGGATTTCCTGTCCTGCCACATAGCTCAGCCATCTTGTGCCTGGGAAGGCACAGCATCCTGGACTAGGGTGCATCACAGGGGTGCTCCTGCTGCACCCACCACTGCAGGTGGGGGGGGCTAGTCCAGGGCTATGCCCCACTCCTCACCCCCACCTACCACCAGCCACCCCAGAAATACTGTTCAGCTTCTTTGCTGAGACATGACCTTATGACAACTGACATTTCAAACCACAACTTTCTGTTTTCTCAGACGCTCACTCTCATAGCCTGACACGTCTGCTCTGCCCAGAACGTTCTGTCAGCTGCTCACCTGTCCCTCTCACATGAACAGCCTTTACTGTGTTTTCTTGGCCCTTCCCCTCCCCGTGTGAGCTGCGTGTCAAGAAGCCTCTCCCTCTGCACACCTCGTAGTTCCAAGAAGGGCTGCGCATGCCCAGCAGCGTAATGAGCCCCGCCAGGGGCCTCACAGCAGAGGCTCCCATCTCACAAGAGCGATGGAGAAAGCAGCCTGCACTGGATTTTGTTTATGCACCTGGGCCCCTCTCTGCCCTTTCTCGGTTGTCACCAGAATCTGCAGGTGCGCAGAGTTTCCTGACATGCCCACGTAGCTCAGCTGCGCTTCTATCTGCCCACCTCAGACTGGCCTGGTCCACCCGCCCTGTCTGCACCCTGCTGCCTCTCAGCCCTCACCACTCATCCTCTGCATCACTGTGCAGCGTGCAGCACAATGTTATGTATTTATTTTTCTTTTTGAAGTACTTGGGATTAAATCTAGGCCACTCTACCACCATGCCAGGCCCCTAGCCCCTCACTGGTGGATTCTAGGCAAGTGTTATACTGCTGAGTCATGTCCCAGCCCCTCACTGATGAATTCTAGGTAAGTGTTATACTGCTGAGTCATGTCCCAGCCCCTCACTGGTGGATTCTAGGTAAGTGTTATACTGCTGAGTCATGTCCCAGCCCCTCACTGGTGGATTCTAGGTAAGTGTTATACTGCTGAGTCATGTCCCAGCCCCTCACTGGTGGATTCTAGGTAAGTGTTATACTGCTGAGTCATGTCCCAGCCCCTCACTGGTGGATTGTAGGTAAGTGTTATACTGCTGAGTCATGTCCCAGCCCCTCACTGGTGGATTCTAGTTAAGTGTTATACTGCTGAGTCATGTCCCAGCCCCTCATTGGTGGATTCTAGGTAAGTGTTATACTGCTGAGTCATGTCCCAGCCCCTCACTGGTGGATTGTAGGTAAGTGTCATACTGCTGAGTCATGTCCCAGCCCCTCACTGGTGGATTCTAGATAAGTGTTATACTGCTGAGTCATGTCCCAGCCCCTCACTGGTGGATTCTAGATAAGTGTTATACTGCTGAGTCATGTCCCAGCCCCTCATTGGTGGATTCTAGTTAAGTGTTATACTGCTGAGTCATGTCCCAGCCCCTCATTGGTGGATTCTAGGCAAGTTCTCCACGATTGGGCCACACCTGCAGGCCCTCCTCAGTGAATTCTAGACAAGCGGTCTCCTTTTGGACCATAGCCAAGCCCTCCAGGGTAGATTCTAGTTGAGCCACACAGCCAGCTGTTTTTGTATTTCCTTGTCTCCTTTTAGACAGGGCCTCAGTAAGTTGACCAAGCTGGCTTTGAACTAACTCTGTAGCCCAGCTGGTATTAAAGTTTCAAGCCTCCTGCGTCAGCCTCATGAAAAGCTGGATGGCAGGATGGTGCCCTCGGCCCTAAGGCACAACCTTCTTAAACACAATTTGTATCACTGCTCCATGGATGCCCCATAAGGGACTTCCCACTGCATCAAGAGCGTAATCAAATCTCCCTTCCTACTCTGCAAGGCTGGGCATAGTCCTGCTCCACATAGCTCGACTGACCTTTCCCAGGTCCTCCTGCATGCCAGGCCCCGGGGGGGCTTCCTTTCAGATACTGTGGTTCTTTTCCCTGGCAAGAGGGGGGTATGTGCAGCTCCTGTCACACAGACCCCTCTTACTACAGTGAGGAAAGGATTAATTCTACAGCAGTAGAAAGGGAGGGAGGGAGGAAGGAGGTAAAGAGAGAGGAATGTGGGGAAGGAAAAAGAGAAGGAAGAAAGAACAATTCCGTGAAGGAAAACGTTGACTTTGTGATAATGAAAGGGTGAATTCGTTGTGTAATTCCAAATGTACAAGAGCAGGAGAACAAGTCTGGTCATCCCTCTATTAGCTGAGAGCAGGCATTCAGAGTGGTATAGCCATAGACACACCTTGTGTTAGAATGTCCTTCAAAGGTATAGGAAACCAAGATAATGTGGCATTTCCAATGAAGAATAAATTCCCTCCCCCCCCCCCAAAAAAAATACCGCATGGACTAGAACTTAAAAGGCAACTGAAAAACACACCACTCAGACTTTAAAATGTCACTTCTTCTTGTGATGGTTTTGACTAAGGATCTCTTGTTCCGTAGGCTGGACTCAAATTCTCTGTAGCTCAGGCTGACCTGGGACTCCTGACCTTCCATCCTCAGTGTCCCACGTACTAAGATTACAAGCATATGCTACCACATGGGACCTTAAAAGTGGTTTTCAAATCAGCAGGAATGAAAAGATTTCTCAAAATTTAGAATGGGATAATACTCCCAACAAGAAGGAAGAGTACCATGAAATAAATAAGTGAGCTTGGCTGACCCTCACAACTTGAAATAAACTCGAAATGACTAAAAATCTCTTACTTTTTGGAAGCAGAGTCTTGCCCAAAGCCAGAGCTCAACAGATGGGTTAGACAAACCATCCAGTGAGCCCTGGGGACTTTCCTGTCTCTGCCTCCCCAGTGTTAGCGATACAAGAGCAGATTGCTATGTCCAGATTTTTAGATCGTGTTGGGGATTTAAACACAGGTCTTCAAGCTTGTGCAGAAAGTACTTTATCTATTGAGCCACTCCCTCCCCAGCCCCAAGAATATGTTTCATATAATTTTAATAATAAATTTTTATTTTGTAGAATAAGATACTTACTGATAATTACAACATAATTTTGAGATTACAATATCCTCATGGTAGAACCACGTGGAACATATTTATATATTTAACCATGTAGACAAAAAGCTCAACATCTGAAATATTGCGGTAGGCTTTCCAGACATGGTATAAGAAAGACACAGTATTTCCTACTACAAGACAAATACATAAGCTGGGGCAAAATTGTCCGAACTAAATATTCAGAACTCTAGGAATTGATTGCCTTTCTCCATTGATGCTGCTATTACAAATTACCTTAAACTGAGAAGCTCATAAGCAATAGTAGTTCTACTGTCCCACCCTGGACAGCCTGAGTCAGGGTTCTGGCATGGTCTGGTGAGAGCCATTCTCCAGGCTGCAGGCTGACAGCTTCTCCTTGTGTCCCCATATGGTGGAAAGACAGCTTTCTTGAGGGACTTTCAGAAGGGCTCCAAACCCACACATGTGGGGTCTCATTCTCTTGGCCTAATCAGCTCCCAGAGGTCCCCACCTTCAAATGACATTCCATTGGAATTAGGCGTTTTATTTGGGAATTTTGAGAGGACACAAGATTTGTCCCCTGATATTGATCAAAAGCAAACAATGGGACAGAACAGTTTGTGGAAAGCTGCGAGAACTTGGATAAGAGTGGTGGGAGTCAGCGTCTTGCCTCAGGCCATCCCTAATTCCCTTTCCCAGCTTGGCTGGCACCCTGGCTCTGTCACAATGACCCTCGCTGGGACACAGCATCTACCAACAAAGAGGGCTGACTTGCTTTGGAGGGGAGGCAAGACACACACCTGGCGGTGCTGTCAGGAAAAATTGCAAACTCAGAAGAAAATAGATGGGAAAACTCACAGCTCTGCTAATGTGAAGTTGAAGTCCCAGATGGGGTGAGTGATGGAACAGCTAGAAATTTAATGGGGATCACGGAAGAGCTAACTAAGCTTTCCACGCACCCCTGGCAGCCAGGAGGATCTCTGATGTGTACAGGGAAGACTTGAGAGAAAATAAATGTTGAAACCACTGGATCATGGGACACACCTTCCAACCCACATACAAATCCACGTCAGCCTGTGACCCTTTCATTGCTCAATTTGCTTAAACATGACATCTTCCCAATGATTGGCAGAGGACCATCTACGCAGACCCTATCCAGAGGCAATCCTTAGAAAGCCAGGATGAAGAGTAAAACAAATGAAAAAAAAAAAACCCATAATTTTAAAACCTAAATAGACACACCAATAGGCACACATGCTTACAAGATGGATTCTACAGATTAAGTTATTAAAAAGAAATACTGAAGAGAAATATCACCACGCAGAAAATGCTGCAACGGACATGTTAGCCCACACTCTCCAGAGGGAGAAGCCAGTGGGATCCGTGTCTGTAGGCACACCTCACGTTACTGAATGGGGCAGGTGCTGTGCTACTTACAAACTGAACATTTGTAGAAACCCTGTGTGGAGCAATTCAGTTGTCCCCATATTGTTCCAACAGCTCAGATAACTGTTAGCATTTTTATCAAAAACATCTTTTTAATTAAGGTATGCACATTGTTAGTTGGGCCATATATAATACTATTGTACACTTAGAATACAGTATAGTGTAAATGCAAGTTTTCTATGAACTTGGAAAACCAACAAAGAAAATCCTTAAGCAACTCATGGTCTAACCTACTTAGCAGCAAATAACCTGTCGTGATGCTCACACAAGTGCAATAATGGCACACAGCCATGGTGGGACACCAACTGCTCTTGATTTGGCCAACTGATCCTCTCAGTGGTATGGGACCCATAGCTGGAGCTGGGAAAAAAAGTCAGAACCATATCCAAACATAAGCCCACTCTCCATTATTGAGCTACTACCAATCGTGGGCTACAAGAGGGCCTACACCTATTAAATTCTCTATAAAAAAGTAAGGGTTATCTCATTTGTCTGGTGCTAACTTACTCTCCATTGGAGAATCTGCTTCTCTTTTTCAGATAGATGTAGATCCTAAGGAGAGAGCCACCCCATCCTACCTCAAAAGGGCCCCAGCTGAAACTAAGAAAAATTGGTGAAACAAGCAAGGTTGCTGTTTTCTTGGTGAACTGGGTACCAGCACAAGGGTGAAAGAGATCAACACAGAGAAAAATCAACTCCTACCAAATCAGAGAGCCAGAGATCCAGAGGCCCCGAACACCTCATCACTGAAGCAGACCAACAATGAACCCAACATGGCTCAGGGAAATTTTGCGGAAGAGGGGGCAGAAAGAATGTCAGAGCCACATGTTGGGTCATGACATGCAGAGACATTTATCCTACCCATAACTTTGGGCTAACTCCACAATGCAAGACCCATATACCTCAACAAGGAGGGGCCAAGGGGAGGGGGTAGGTCATGGATGAGCCTAATAATGGTACCAAATTGACTGTATTCACTGAGTACAAAACTAATTAATAAAAAAAATGTTCACATGAAAACATAGCATAAAAACTAGAATAAACAAAAAAGAAAAAGGAAAATCCTTTATCACTCTTTGGTGATACTTTCTTTATTGCAAGGATCTGGAATCCAACTTGCACTGGGTCTAAGCTATGCCTATAGATAGAGGAAAGGGCGCTCATAAGGAGAGCAGACTCGCGTGACTGTGGCACATGAGCAGCACCCCAGGGGCTCACCTGTGAGCTGCAGACCTGGTACAGTGGTTACCTTCTCGTTGCTGCAATGAGCCACCTAACAAGAAGCAGTCATGGAAGGAAAGGGTTTAGTTTGCTTGCAGTTTGGAAGAGAAGTTTCATCATGGTGGGGAAAGCATGACAAAACAGACCACTAGCGTGTCATATCTTGGCACATCAGGAGGGAGGCAGCAGCAAAGTGAGCCAGTTCTGAGCATCCAGTGGGTTGGACTCATCAAGCTCGAGATCTGCCCTCAGTGGCCCACCTCCTCCTGCAAGCCTTCGCCTGCCAAACAGCTCCATCCACTGGGGACTAAGTAGGAGGCGTAATCACGCATACCTGAGGTTACGGGGGACATTTTACATTCAAATTATTATGCCTGAGATCCCAGGGACATGGCTCTGTCAAAGTGTGAAGAACTTAAAACTAGCGAGGGCGATGGGGAACCCTCAGTCTAAGATCAAAAGCCCAAGAAACTGGGAGACACTTGTACATGACTGTATGTGGTCACATACTTGTTGAAATGTCTGTTCTGAAAGTATTTTAGCTATACACATGCAAGTGGAATTGCTGGGTCATGGGAGGGGCTGCCAAACTGGTTTCCACTCTGTCAGCATCAGTGGCATTCCCACCAGCAGCATAGGAGTGATAGCGTGACATGGTGCAGACAAGGGAGGAAGAGGAAGACCTGGGTCCACGGGCCTGGCGCCCACTCCTGTAGCAGGAGAGTGAGTCTCTCCCAGCTCTACTTTCCTTCTGTGCCCCCAGGTGAACGGCTGACTTGATGATGGCTGTCTACTTAGCCCACCTAGATCCTTCCAGAAACACCCTGTCTCCAAGTCTTCTTTAATCCAGTCAAGTTGACCCCTGGAATTATCCATCACAATAGTGCTATTTTCAGTGTCCGCTCATGTTACAGCAACAACAACAGTACAATACATATAGAGTGATGGAAAAGTAGAAAATATTCACAGGAGAAAGTGGGATCTATACAAACTGACATCGTGTGGACTCAGATGTTGCATTGGATTTTGCAGACAGAAACTTCAAAGCAGTTATGATAAACATGATCAAAGAACTAAAGAGCAAAATGTTCAAAGAATTAAAGTAAAATCCATGCTCCACACAATATACAAAATTAGCTCTAAGTGGATAAGCCGCCTAGATAGAAGAGCTAAACCCATAAAGCTCTTACGAGAAGTCGTGAGGTAAATCGCCATGATCTGGCACTTGGCAATGAGGACACCGAAAGTATGAGCAATAAAGGACAAAAAAGTTATAAATTGGGCTTTTGGACAACAAAGGAAAGTGTCACAAAACCCATAGACTGCAGAATAAGAAATAATACTTTCCAATCATATATCTAATAAGAACCTAGCATGTAAAGAAATCTTAAAACCCAACAACAAAACTTAAACACCCATTAAAAAAGAAATGGGCCAGAGGCTGGGGAGATGGCTTAGTGGTTAAGTGTGCTTCCTGCATAAGCAAGAGGGCTGGAAGGGGCTTGAGACCGCCCAAGTTTAAATCTCCAGATCCCATGTAAACAGTGGGCTCAGCCACAGGTGCCTGTAACCCCAGTCCTGCAAAGGGGAACAGAGACCAGGGAATCACACAGGCTCATAAAAAATAGCAAGATCCTATGTCACTTAGAGACCCTGGCTCGTAATGAGAATAGGTAGAAGAGGGCCGGAGACATGGCTTAGCAGTTAAGATACTTGCCTGCAAAGTCGAAGAACCCAGGATCAATTCCCCAGTACCCACATAAACCAGATGCACAAAGTCATGCATTTGTCTGGAGTTTGTTTGCAGTGGCTGAAGGCCCTGGTGCACCCATTCTCTGCCCCTTGCCCCGCAACCTCTTTCTATCCCTCTGTCAAATAAATAAAATAAAATATTTTTTTAAAAAAAGAATGGGTAGCAGAGTGATGGAATGGGACCTTGACACTCCGCCCACCACAGGCTGGTGTCCTCGACTCCAGGAAAGCACATGGGGCAATGAAAAGACACACCATACCATCCAATACCCCCACACACACACATCACATTACATATACACAGTACATAAATAAATAAATGGCAAGGTACTTACATAGGCCTTCCCCTGAGGAACAACATGGGCAACAAGCACACAGAAGAGGCCAGTGGGGAAACGTCAGTCAAAACCACAGAGAGATAACACCTGACACGGGAAATAACATGAGGGCTCTGTGAAGAGCCCAGAGCCCCCTGCACCATGCTTGTGGAATGCGAGGGCGCAGATTCCGCGGCAAACAGCTTCATGTTTCCCTCAAAAGCTATGCAAGGGTTCCAGTAATTGCACTTGTGCAGAATCCTGACAGGATTGAGAGAAGCTACCCAACCAAACGCATAGATACCCATTGGAAGAGCAGCACAGTTTAGAAAGGACACTAGGTGGAAACAGCCTAGTGCTCATGCACATGAACCCTGAAAACACCCAAGGAAGCCCCACACAGCATATGAGACACTGTGTGATTCCATTTCCAGGAGACATCCAGAATGGGTAAGCCCACAGGACAGAACAAAGATGGGTGATGTAGGAGACAGGTGAAGGGGGTTAAGGGACAACCATGAAATCCAGTGTAAAGCTTCTTTTTGGAGTGAAGAAAGTATTTTGGGACAAGACTGTGAATGTACTAAAAGCTGCTGAATTTATACTTTAAAATTGTTAATTTTCTGCTATAAGAATGTTACCTCAATATCTTAAAATCAGAAAAATAAGGGGAGATATGATAATGATTCCAACTGAAATCCTACATAGACATATAAATGCTTTAAAAGGGAAATTATAGATGAAAATACAACAAAACACACAATGAATATTCCTTAGAATATTATGGGTTCAGTGGCTCTGAGATGGCAGAATAGATTCAGGGAACTTCAATATTGAGAAGCAAAACTTATCTTAGGTGAAGAACAGAGAATTTTAAAAATGAACAGAGGCACAAAGGCAGTCATCAAGCATGCCAATACGCATGGTGGGAATTTCAGATAGAGAAGAAAATAAGAACATGGAAAGGATACGATAGCTAAAAGATTCCCCAGTGTGATGAAAATGGTGATTTACAAATTCAAGAAGTACAAACCAAATATAAGATATATACACAGTCAGCCTCCTGCAAAAACAACTGATACAATCTAGAGGTGCTGGGTTCATTTCCTCTGATGATTAAAGTATTAAAAGGCAGAAAAGAGCTGAAGAGATGGCTTAGTGGTTAAGGCACTTGCCTGTGAAGCCTAAGGAGCCAGGTTCGACTCTCCAGAACCCATGTAAGCCAGACACACAAGCTGACACATGTGCACGAGGTCACGCATGCACACAAGGTGGTCCATGTGTCTGGAGTTTGACTGCAGTGGCCAGAGGCCATGGCATGCTAATTCTCTCTCTCTCTCTCTCTCTCTCTCTCTCTCTCTCTCTCTCATTCTCTCATAAAAAAAAAAAAAATTAAAAGTCATGAAAGAGTTTAAAAGAATGAAGTTCATTTCAAAGCAAGAGGAAAAGAAAGCAGAAAGAACAGACTCCTTGGGGAGGAGGGGATTCTAGAGCTAGAAAATCAGCCAGCCCCCGTGGGAGCTGGATGCTTATCACATGAGGGAAGTCTGCCTGACCAGAGTCCTTGACTGGTCAGCTTAAATGAAGGCGAAGACACTGACTGGTCTATGATATGTCCACAAAGCCAGCTGAAAATAGGAATAAGAAAATAATTTTTAAACCTATCAAACAAAAACCTGGTTCAGTGAAAATATAATAAAACTGATTGACTTTTAGCTATATGGTCTGATAAAAAAAAAAATGTAGCCTGGTGTGGTGGTGCACGTCTTTGATTCTAGCACTTGGGAGTCAGAGGTAAGAGGGTTCTTTTGAGTTCAAGGCCAGCCTGAGACTAGAGTGAGGTCCAGATCAGCCTGGGATAAAGCAAGAGCTTACCTTTAAAAACACAGAATATGCCAGCCACTGAAGTCAGGAACAGAAGAGTCAGCGCTCTTGACCTTACACCAGAGAAAAGATGACAAAAACAAACTATGAATAACTTTAGAGCAACTAGTTAGATGGCTTATATAACGAACTACCTCCTGAATCAGATACAGGTACTAAACTTTCAAACAACAAATAATGGATTAATGATGTACAGTCTCCATAAAAGAAAAGCCCAAACCCACATGGCTCCACCCAAAAACTGTGTCCATGCTATAGAAATGGAATGAACCCATGCAAACCCGCTCAGAAGAGACAGGAGGAAACATCCCCCACGTTATTCTCTAAGGCTGGCATCACCCTGGTGTCAAGACCAGAAAGGGGATGTCACAAGAGAGGAAAACCTACAGACTCATACTCTCCATCACAATGAACAAGATCCTTGATACAATATGAGAAAACCAGGCGCATCTACGTAAAAGATGCTCATACATAGCATCACAAATGATGCAGAGGGTCTCAGCATCCTAACGTCAATGAACACAAAATGCAACATTCATAAAATAAAGGACCAAAACCCCACACCCAAATTCATTATTGTTCCCTATTTAAAAAAAAATCAACTTCTATTTACAAAAAGTACCACAGCAAAAACTATAATACCGAACTGGGAAAAATATAAAAGGAGATGCATGTGGCCTTCCCCAAAGTCAGTTTACATTATAGCAGCTTGCTTTTTCAAGTCAGTATGGACTGAATACCAGCAAGTCTGTCTCGTGTGTGTGTGTGTGTGTGTCTGTGTGTGTGTGTGTGTGCACGCGTGCGCGCATAAAATAGGTATTGTTATTGTTTGAATGAGTATGAAATGTCCCCCACATGTCATATGTTTGGTCACCACGTGGTGATGCTACACTGGCAGTCTGTGATGCTTTTAGAAGGCAGGGTCTGTTTGGTGGTCTTGGGCTCTTAAGGGTCACAGTCCACATCTGGTCCCCCCCCACACACACACACTCTGTCTGTCTCTGTCTCTCTCCCTTCCTCTCCCTTTTGGTCCAGCTACACCAGGCATCATAACCTCCCACGACGAGGGACAAAGGCCATTCCTCCCCTGCCATGATGGACTGCATCTCCTGAATTGTGAACCAAAACACACCCTTCCTTCATTAGGCCGGTGGTTTCTGTCAGGTATTGAGTCATAGCAAAGGGAAGAATTACTAATACAATCATGTATGTAAGAGTATACTTGTACACAATTTTAGTAATATGCCTGAAAGAGATATGCAAGTGAGGATACCACACACAGGAATGTCCATGTCCACCTTATCTATTGTACTGATATGACACATGACCTAAATGTCCATTAACCACATAATGGAAAAGCACCCTGTGGTGTGTGTGTGGTCAGACCACAGAAAACTGAGAGAACCATAGACAGTGGACTAACAGGAACACACTACATGTTTTCAATGACATAAGTTGGAAAACTAACAATCTACAGCAGAGTCTTTAGGTCTCATGCTTACATGATATACTATAAAGAAAGAGAGGGCTGGAGGGATGGCTCAGCAGTTAAAGCCAAAGCACCCAGGTTTTATTTCCCAGAACCCACGTAAGCCAGATGCACAAGATGGCACATGCATCTGGACTTGGTTTGCAGCGACTAGAGGCCCTTGTGCACCCATTCTCTCCCTGCCCTCTCTCAAATAAATAATTTTTTAAAGAAAGAAAAATAAATTTAAATAAAGTAGAAGAAGCCAGGTGTGGTGGCAAAAGTCTTTAATCCTAGCACTCGGGAGGCAGAGGTAAGAGGATCACCGTGAGTTCGAGGCCACCCTGAGACCACATAGTGAACTGCAGGTCAGCCTGGACCAGAGTGAGACCCTACCTTGAAAAAAAAAAAGAAGAAGAAGAAGCAAAAGGGGCTCAGTGGATAAGATGTTTGTCTGCAAAGCCCAAGGACCAAGGTTTAATTCCCCAGTACCCACAGAAAGCCAGATACACAAAGCAGCACATGAGGTTTTCATGCTCATTTGCAGTGGCTGGAGGCCCTGGCATGCCATTCTCTCCTCCACACTCTCTCTCTCTCTCTCTCCCCTTACAAATAAATAAATATTTTTTTAAGAAATGAAAAAGCAAGAAATACTATAAAGGAAAAGCAAGAAAGGCAAGGGAGGGCATGCAGCTGACATTAACAGCGTGTTCTGGATTAGGGTTTCCTGGGTTTTGGTCACTTGTTTTCACTGAGGAAGAGGAAGAAACAGAGCAGACTGCAGGCTGGATGGTCGTGGCTTGGGTGTTTGCAATCACATTATGATTTAACTGTTTATTTCTGTGTGTACGCTTTCTATCTGCCTCAGATTTCATAACAGAAAGGTTTTGACAACATGAAGAATTTGATTGCAACACAGAGAATAAAACTTAATTCTTTTACTATATAACCTCCTTTGACAAATCAAATATTTTCAAATGGAGATATCAAAAATCAAAAAAAAATTAGAAAAAAAAATGTGTCCCATAAAGTCACACGGTAGTCAAGCACAAAAATCAAAGGCTCATGTCATTACACAATAGAAACGTTCGACACGAGTGGGATGTCCACACAGACAGGCAGCCAGTGGCCATGCAGAGGGTGTTGCCAATGCTGGTGTGACGGGGAACCAGAGCCCCGCAAAACAAACACGCAACAGAACGCTACGGGAATATTGGGGAAAGGAAACTGATGTAGTAAAGGAAAAGCTCGTGTTATTAAACTGAATATAAATTGTGATCCATTTGCCTTGTCTTTTATTCATTTATTTGTCTGTTTAGTGTGCTGGGGATGGAATCTAGACCTTTGCACATGCTAGGCAAGAACTCTGACATCGCTATGTCCCCAGGCCCACCAGTGACCACCTTTGAAAAGAAATTTATATGTGAATATATATATGTACGTATACATATACATATATATGAGAGAAAGAGAAAGAAAGAGACAATGGGATAATAGATTTCAAAAAGTTGAGCAAGGCTAGTGGCACACACCTCTAATTCCAGCATTCAGGAGGCAGAGGTAGGAGGATTGCTGTGAGTTTGAGGCCAGCCTGAGACTACATGGTGAATTCCAGGTCAGCCTGGGCTAGAGTGAGACTCTGCCTCAAAAAAAAAAAAAAAAAAAAAGTTGAGTTACTATCTCTGCTGGCATTACACTTGATTCTTATCTTATAATTTTCTTTGTGCTATAAATATTTATAGTATGTATATGTTATTTATAAATGTGGAAAAAGAACATTCCTTTCATATTTATTCATTTATTTTGCACATATGTGTGTAGGCATACATATGGGAGAGTGCACATACATGTTGTGTGCATACGTGTGGAGTCCAGAAGTCAACATCAGATGTCTTCCTCGATTGTTCCCTGCTACACTTTTCAAGATGGCTTAGCAGTTAAGATGCTTTCCTGCAAAGCAAAAGGACCCAGGTTCAATTCCCCAGTACCCACAAAAAGCCAGGTGCACAAGGTGGTGTATGCATCTGGAGGACATGTGAAGTGGCTAGAGGCCCTGGCACACCCATTCTCTCTCTCTCTCTCTCTCTCTCTCTCCCTCCCTCTCTCTCTCTCTGTCAAATAAGTAAATAAAAATATTTTTAGCCAAGTGTGGTTGTACACACCTTTAATCCCAGCACTTGGGAGGCAGAGGTAGGAGGATCACCATGAGTTCAAGGCCACCATGAGACTAAATAGTAAATTCCAGGTCAACCTGGGCTAAAGTGAGACCCTACCTTGCTCAAAAAAAAAAAAAAAAAAAATAGGTCTCTTACAGTTCAATGATCCAGCTAGACTGGCTAGCCAGCAAGCCCCAGGGGTTCCCGGCTCCCCCCACCCCCCGTGCTGGCATTATTTGCATGCACCACTGCGCCTGGGATTTTGACATGAGTCCCAGAGACCTGAACTCAGAGCCAGCACTGCTGCCCCCCGAGCCACCTCTTCATCCCCAAGAAGTTCTTGTCACGGACTTTAGTCAGGCTTAGTGAGTTACAGTCATAATCCCAGCGACCGGGAGGTTAGGACAGGAAGAATGTGAGCTCCAGGACAGTTTGAGCTACAGAATGAGACTGTTTCAAACAGAAAAGTCCTAGAAAGGCCTGACGGGTTCCTGTCATGGGAATAGATACGTACTTTTCTATCGCTTTTGGTTTTCTTGTTCAGGGTTCTGTCTTAAGGAGACACCATCCTGGTGACACTAAAAACTTGTTTTGTTTGTTTGCTTTGTTTAATCACTTTTCCAGGGCACTTGTAGTCCCCACTGTCCCATGGGGCAGTTTGGGAATCGGGAGTTGGCAGTTTACATTCACATAGACTTTATTCCTTGCCCAAAGGATACGGACCCATTAGTGACAGCAGGGTGGTTTTCATGGTAGGATAACCTATACGTTTTGAACTTTCTTTGTCAAAAATTCAAATGATTAGATCATGCCAGAAACTCATTGAAATAGAAGTTTTACTCCCAAAAGCTCTTAGATAAGGCAGTCCAGTTTGTGCACTCATGGAGTATCGCCAGAGCGCCCCCAAGAAAACACAAACAGGTGAGTTCACCTCCCGGACAACGTCAAAGACCAGAATTCAAGTTGCTTTGAGAGTTGTTGACAATTTCGTTTGTTCTTGCCACGTGTGTGTGTGTGTGTGTGTGTGTGTGTGTGTAGGTCAGAGGACAACCCCAGATGTTGGGCCTCACCTTCTGCCATGTTTGCCGCAGAATCTCTGCCTATCAGCTGCTGTCTTTGCCAGGCTAGCTCCAGGCAACTCTTCTATCTCCATCTCCCATCTCAGCACATGGGCCCACTTGAATTACAGAAGTGCAGAAGTTGGGTTCTGGAGACCCAAACTCAAGTACTCACACTTGTGTTACACAAGCTTTGTCCACTGATGCCACTCTCCAGCCCAGAACTTACACACTTCAAAAGTGAAAAATGGGCTGGAGCGACAGGTCAGTGGTTAAGACACTTGCCTGCAAAACCAAATGATCCAAGTTCAATTCCCCAGTACCCATGCATGTAAAGCCAGATACACAAAGTGGCACAAGCATCTGGAGTTTCATTTGCAATGGGTAGAGACCCTGGCATGCCCACTTTCTCTTCTCTTCTCTTTTCCTCTCTCTCTCTCTCTCTCCCTCTCTCTCTTTCTCTCTCCTTCTCCTTCTCTCTGCTTGAAAATAAATAAACAAAAATAATTTTTACAAACTTGGAAAATGTTTTTGGATACCTGAGCTTTAATGTTTTTGGATACCTGAGCTTTTCCAGGCTAAATGATACACCAGGTTTGTAACTCATTTGTTCAGAACCAAAAGAGAATTGGGACTTGGGGACAACTGTAGGGGGGAGGAGGCTCAGGACAGTGACGAGCTGTAAATGAGGTGACCATTGTCTGCATCAGCAAACGTCTCTTCCCTTCCAAAGCACTGCTTGGTCTGAGCCACAGAGACGCCTTGCCTCTAGCCAAGTCCATCCAGTAGAGCCGCAGCCCGACTCTGACAGTCATCCTTTTAATACAACTGCAGTGAAGTGCTCTTGCAGCCCTGACAATATTCTCTTGTGCACCAAAGGAAGTGAGCAGTAATTAAAGGGCCCTTTGGACAATATCCTTCCATCTGAGGAATCATATACTCAAATAATCTAATTTGTAAAACCCCTTCACTACCTTACTGCCCAGCTTCCATTTTCTTTTGCATACATTTTCAGCACTCAAGTAATGATGGATAGAGGGAATTAAGACATGGTTGATTGCATCTCATAAAGGCACTTGGAGGCATTTAAGATCGCTAGCATCTTTTTTTTTTTTTTTCCCTTTCCAGCACCTTCTAATGTAATGTCTTCTCGGAACACATGTGTGAGACACACACCGATATTAAAAGCTGTATTCCACACAGCCTTGTAAAAAGAGTGCCACATCAAAAGCCATGGTGAGCGTCGGACACGTCTGTAATGGCTAAGAGATTAGGATAAAGGAATGTGGAGAGTAGAAGCTTGTGTACAAGGAGGTATCTCCAAAAACTGCTAGGGACCCAAGGTCTAGTAGAGGAATAGAAATGGAAAAACTTGAAATTTATTTGTTCATGGAAATAGTAATTGGTGATGATTTTAAAAAAAAAAAAAAAGAACCAGGATTAGAAGTATGGCTTTAAAATTAAGCTCCTACCCCTAGAAGAAATCTTGTGGTCACTCCTACCACCCAGGAGGCTGGGCACAGAAGCCTGAGTGGAAATCCAGACCCCACAAGTTCAACTTAATGATTAAACCTTCCATCCCCCCTGACTCTCAGAGCCCACGCCCCAGCACCCTAGAACTATTGTCAGGCCTCAGTGCTGGCCACGGGAAAGCACTTCGCCCACTTTCCTTCTCTAGAGAACGGTCTCAATACCGACCAAACCCGGCTTGACTGTGACATGCCATGGGGTGATTTCTGACCATTTGACCACTGCAAAACCCACTGATTCTTTGTGTGTGTGTCTGTGCATGTGTGTGTGTGTGTGTGTGTGTGTGTGTGTGTGTATTTATTTATTTATTTATTTATTTATTTATTTATTTATGACAAAAAGAGAGAGGGACAGACAGAGAGAGAACAGGCACACCAGAGCTTCCAGCCACTGCAAACAAACTCCAGATGCATGTTGTCACCTTGGGCATCTGGCTTACGTGGGTCCTGGGGAATCGAGCCTCGAACCAGGATCCTTAGGCTTCACAGGCAAGCACTTAACCACTAAGCCACCTCTCAGGCCCTTGTGTATTTTTGGAAACAGAGTCTCACTATGTAGCTCAGACCGGCCTTAACCTGAAGACCCTCCTGCCTCGGCCTCCAAATGCTGGGAGTAAAAGTATATGGTGACACTTAGAATGAGGTCCTGCCAGCCCAAATCTGTCAGCCAACAGCAAGTCCAGAGTCTTGTGGAGGGACAAGAGCAGCTTCATTTCCATAAGTCTACAGGAAGCTGTGTACGGTGGCCGTGGGGGCACAGTTCTTGATGACTGCTTTCCAAACAGTCTCTTGTCATTCCCCAGAACCACACCGAGTGCTGAATGCGTGGTACCATACTGCCTCATTCATATATACCAAACAGCTTCTGTTGCTTTTAAAATTGCACTGGAAAGGAAAACAAATATTCAGTGTAGAGAGACACATGTCCTATCTGAACATCCTCATGCGTTCTCTATGGACTTCCCCAAGTTCACCCAAATCAGAAAGAAAGATGCTCCTGAAACGAGCTTGTTCTAAGGACACCTCTTGCCCTCCAAGAAGCCGAGACAATTATACAGCATCGGAGTTTTTAAGTCACGAGAAGGGCACGTCCTGACGAGCAGAAACGGGGATGCCATCCCCTCCCCAACTTCCAGCGTTTCCCCAGATGAAGCCAATAAGACTCTGAGGAGGCTGTTTCTTTACAAAGCAACACATCTTCCCACAAAAGAACCTGTGCCCCGATTAAGACATTTCCCAAGCATTTGCTAACCTAGTTGCAGGCATCATTGGTCCCTTGGGTCTTGGGACCCCTCCACCTTCTTGAATGGAGTAGCTGACTAGGTAAATGGGTTATATCAGGCCAGGAAATCAATGTGTATACTGTGTTCTCAGGCACAGATGAGCACGTCGAAGACATTTTATTATAGCTCTAGGAGCTGTATTGATCCAGTTGTAACTACTTGGAGGTGGCCGGCAATCCAATGAGGACGCATCCCCTGTCCGTCTGCCTGCTACGTCTACCCAGCCCTGCTCAGAGAGTAAGTGTTTGCAGATTGGATTAATTTAATGTTTGCTTAATCAAAACTGACTACCCTGGAACTTAAGTGCTATTAATTACTACAAGAATCCAGAACTAATCCTCTAACGCTGGGAGGCCAGCGAGGACCAGCCGTGGTGCAGAGAAAAGGGCCGTTCTCGGCGAGATCCCGTCTGTCTGTCCTTCCAGATGTTCGTTTTCTTTCCTTCTCCAATTCCATCACCAGACACATTTCCTTTCTTTAAAAAAAAAACAATTACTTGCTGCTTTTGTTTCTAGCCCCTTGTGAGTAGTGGTGCCGTGTACATCAGCATGTTCTGACTGGATAAACAGAGCCCAAGGCCCTCATGTCCCAAAGCCAGCTCCGTTAATTTCTCGGATCCATTCTGGTCAAATGGCACCATGTGTAGGCTAGTTAGTGCTGTAGCTGGCTCTCTTTCCAGAGCACAAAGGCTTCTCACAGACAAAGCCTATGCCTTGACCATCTGTAACACCCCAGAACCTAACACAAAGGGCACCCTTAGGTAGTCACTGAAATTAATTTTGAGAGAAAACCATAGACCTTGTAAGATGTGTATGTTTACAGAGTTCTCTGTCATACTGACACTTCTCCAGGGACAGGATCCTGTAGGTTTCAGTTCAGCTGGCATCTCTACCTGGTGACAGCTTCACCCACTTCCCTGTCCGTGGACAAACAAGACTGTTTCTAGACCAAGATTCAATGTCCCCTCTTGTTTCCTCCCATCCCAGGAGGAACTTGAGGGGTTCTATCTGCCTCAAAATCTTATTTCATTGCTTTGCAAGAGGGTCATCTGGGACCACAGCAATGTCACAAAGTTCATCCAGAGGGCTACTGCGAACCAGGGGGAGCACTGGGCCCCAGCAAGCCCAGGGACTGTGAGTCAAATTCCCATGCCTGTGCAGTTTGGCCAGGAGCATGTGCCATGTCCCCTGAATGTCTCAACAGTAAAAGTGAGTGGCCTCACCGCCAAGTTCATCTGTGCACTGTGGACAGAGAGCCATCTACACCCTCAAAGAACTTCTTTGTTGGTCAGGCAATGATGACCATTTCTCAAAGCAGATGCCAATCCACAGGTGGTATTGTTTCTCAGACTGTGGATAGCACTGGGGACCTGCAGCTGTGGTCACAAGAGTCACAGACTCAAGTGCCTACAGCTATACAGCAGGCCAGGTGGAGGCTCCAAGCAAGTGGGGGGTGTGGTCAAGATGGAGAGGTGAGGACCACAGCAAATTCTGGAGTGTGAGCTCCTCTGTAAGGTGCCTCTAGAGTTCAGCTCTTAGCACTGTTTGCCTGCAGAACACAGGCTCGGAATGCACACAGCTTTCCTCCGCATTGCACAGCCCTAATGTGAGCTGCTGGAAGCTAGTGAATCTTTGGAACACAGGCATGACTTTCAGATAAAGTTCTATGGTTTAGGCAATGATGTTGTACCAATGTCAGTTTTCCTGGTTTTGATCATGTGCTGTGGTCATGCCCAGTGGTGGCATAAAGAAGAGGAAGAGAGGTGCACAGGAACTCTTGGGTGGTCATGCACAGTGGTATTCTAGGGGTGAGGGGGGCACAGGAACTCTTGGTACTATGCATTCACCTTTTCTTATATCTTATTACTTCAAAAGCTGAAGTTAAGCCAGGTGTGGTGGCGCATACCTTTAATCCCAGCACTTGGGAAACAGAGGTAGGAGGATCGCTGTGAGTTCGAGGCCATCCTGAGACTCCATAGTGAATTCCAGGTCAGCCTGGGCTACAGTGAGACCCTACCTCAAAAAAAAAAAAAAAAGCTGAAGTTAAAAGCATGTGTACACACACATACCTACACATAAAGTGAAGAGAGAGAGAGAGAGAGAGAGAGAGAGCAAGCCAAGTTCCACACTCCCAACAGCCCAGAGCACCCTCCTCTGTTGTCATTCCTTGTTCCGCTCATCCAAAGGGGCTGGTAGCAACTGTGCCTCACAAGCCAAGTGGGACAAAGAAGTCAGGACCTGAACTGAGACCCCCCCACTCCTGATGGGTTGACCTGTCCAGTCTTCCATGGGCCATGTTCCCTGGAAACGCCACCTGCTACACACTTAGCTTGCCGAACTCCCTCCTTTGCCAGATTTCTGAAATCAGCTCACCACAGCCCCACACAACACTTCCTAATTCACATGTACTTTGTACCCATAATTCTTCCTTGATTAATAGAGAGCTCCAGACTTACAATTCAGCCATGTTGTAGTAAATTATTCTGGCCAGATTAACTGTATAAAGAACATGTCTCAAAACAATGATTTCACTTCAAGCTAAGGAGAAACAAGTGCCCTTTCTTTCATTTCTAAATTACATTTTCAATCATAAATATTGAAAATTACATTTCTGATCAGTCCTGTCACCCTGTGAGTAGTGGTGCCTGAGCCCTACCGACACATGGGTTTTTACAAAGGGATGCAAGGGCCATTAGAACACCCAGACCATTTGAGTTTTAAAGGGTCTGTTCTCCCAGCCTACAGATTATAAAGAGGCGGGACCCTTCAGAGCTTGCTGAGGCAGAGGGTGGGTCATTAAACATAAGAAGTTACTACTCTGGGTGCATTATAACACTTTTTGTGTCTGAGCTGCCCCAGATGTTTACAGGTAGGTATGGCACAGCTGTGGAAACAAAATGTCTTGCTTCAGACCCCTGAAATGTAAGCTTTTGACTACCTGCAAACAAAGGTTTTTGGGTTTTTTTTGTTTTGTTTTCTTTTATTTTAATGTCAAAGGTGGGTAGAAACCTCACCTTTAACTGCAGAAGTCAAAGCTCTAAGGAAGGTGCCCCTCAAAGGTCAGGGGATGGGAGGTTCTAATCCTCAGCTGAGGCATAGCAGGAAGGAAAGCTGGCTCCACAGTCCTGGCTGCGAAAAGAGAAGGATGGGAAAGCCTATAGCAACGTGTGACTACCACATGACCCAGCTGTAGCACTCGGGTGTGCGCCCAAAGGAATCAGAGACAGCATAGATAGACACACCTACACTCTTTTGTTTCCTGCAGTGCCATTGACAATAGCCAAGTTATAGAATAACCCACATGTCCATCAACAAACAAGTGGATTAGGAAAATGTGGTACATACATAAATACATACAATGAGTTGTATTTCACTTAACCACAAAGATGAATGAAATTATATTTACAGGAAAATCAATGGAACTGGAGATTGTCATGTTAAAGGAAATAAGCTCACTTGGAAAGACAGATACGGAATATTTCCTGTCATGTGGAACCTAGGATCTGTGTGAATATACATGCATGTGTACATGTGTGTACAACATAAGAGGAGAAGGAAGATCATTTTGAGGAGGAAAGGGACTAGTAAGAGAGGGGACAGGACAGGGTAATGGGGTGAATGTGATCAATGTGCATGACAGACTTGCATGAAAATATTATGAAACTGATCACTTTGTACAATGAATATGTGCTTATAAAAAAAAAAAGTCTTACAAAAAGGAAATGTGTGACTAGATGGCAAAGTCAGTCTGGGAGACTTAGTTTAGTCACAGTTATTTTGAAATTGGAGTGAATTCATTCTGCCCACAAAGGAGAAATCAAGCACCTACCTCAACCAACGAATTGCATTATTCGGAACGCCCTCCACCACAGCGTCAGCTCCAGGTCTGACTCTTCTCTGTGTCCTCGTGGCGACCAGGCGAGCAGATGACCCACTACAGACAACATCAGTCTTCCCATCCTACCTCTTGTCCCCAAGGTCGCACTGGCCTCTCCTAGGCCAGATCAGGGCAGGTCTAAGCCATGGCGCAGTGACACCAAATGTCCACAGCCTAACAATAAAGCCCATAATATGTCCTGGCAACCCCATGTCACAGAGTCCTCTGAGTGCAGTGTGCCATTTCAGAGGACAGAGGATTCTGCTTTCCTATGTAAGTATGAAGTCTTACAGACCCTAACGTGGAATCATTTGAATACTACCATCTATGCCCTATGTGCCTGTATTCTGTCCTGCTCACATTCAAATGCACGCATCAGGGACATCCCTGCCGTAAAGTTCTGCACTGTACCTGGTCCAGGGAAACCCCTACGAGTGGTAGATAGGAATTAGTAGATTACTATCCAAGATCTCTTCCTTGGGTGGAATGACTCACTCTGGCACTGCACGGCGCACACGCTCGCAGAGTTCTTATCCGTCCAGAGCAGAAAGCTTCACCAGATTCCTTCCCTTCTACTTCCTGGCCACATGGAACAGGGATCTAACAGCTGCCTGTGTCAGACAGGTTCTGCAGTGAAACAGAACCAATAACGTGTGTTCGGAGGGGGCTAGAGAGATGACTTAGTGGTTACAGTGCTTGCCTGCCAAGTCAAAGGACTCAGGTTCAATTCCCAGGGATCCATGTAAGCCAGATGTACAAGATGGTTCATTCATCTGGAGTTCATTTGCAGTGGCTGGAGGCCCTGGTACATCCATTCTCTCTCTATATCTGCCTCTTTCTTTTCTCTCTCTCCTAAACAAATAAAATAAAGAAAAAGTTTGTGAGAGAGAGAGAGAGAGAAGAAAGAGATTTATTCAGAGGACTTCATCCACCTGGTCCCGGAGGACAGGAAGCTCAGAACCTGTAGAGTGGGCCAACAGGATGGAGCCCAGGGAAGAGCCAGGGTTGCAGTTCAAGTCGGACATGTCTGTGGGCAAAATTCCCTCTTGCTCAAGGAAGCCCATCTCTGGGGTTCTGTCTTTAGCTGCTTCAGTGAGGCTCACCAGCATTACGGAGAACAACCTCTTTAGTCAAAACCATCGACTTACATGATCGGCTTATCAAAGAAAACTCCTTGAAGAAACATCCAGAGCAATTTGAGCCAAATATCTGGGCATCATGGCCCAGCCAAGTTGAAAAACAAACCAGTGACATCCATACTGCCTGTTCCTGGAGCGTCTTGAAATCACCACCGCCAAGAGTCAACTTACACTTCGTCGCTGTAGCAGGGTCGGCTTCTGGGGGAACAAGCTTCAAGTGCTTCAGTACGTGGTTTGGAAAACAAATGCAGAAGTCTAAGTTGCTGGTCATTTGTCTAAGGCCCAGTGACCCAGGAAAGTGTTTGTCCCAAAGTTTAGGAACGGCTACATCACAAGTGTTGGGGTTTGATGCCTGGGAAAGCCTGCACAGTGTCATAGGCACTGTAAACACATGCTTTCAAAGCCATCCAACCCATCATGATTTCAGAAAGCTCACAGCATGCCTCAAAGTGATGTGAATATTAGGACCATCTTGTCAAAGATGACCCTGTCATGCCTTCCCCTGCCCTTCCTCCAAGCCGTCAATGCGCCGGGCAGTTACATACAGTCTTCCTCTGACGCCCATGCCAGCGCCCAAAGCATCAATGATTCATTTCAAAATGACACCTTTATCCAGGAGATGAGAAGAGATTCACAAAAAGAAAACACATTTTTGACATCCTACAAAGCCAAAGGCCCCAGGTTCAATTCCCCGGGACCCATGTAAGCCAGATGCACAGGGTGGTGCATGCACGGGGAGCCGTTTTGCGTGATCATATTCGCTGTAGCAAAGATGCAGCCAAGTGACTCGCTGAAGTCACTGCAAATCGCAGCCTCGTCGTCTCTGAATGAAAATTGCCAAGAGAGCCGCACCTGGCTGTCTTGGTGCTCCTTGGGCATGCATGGGCATGCAGCCCTTGCATCGCGAGATCCGATGAGCTAAAGGTGAAAAGGATCCTCCTTGTGCATCCTTAGCAGAGAACAGGTGAATACAAAGTTGAAAAGCTGACTGTCATCCCCCTGAGGTTTATTAACCCTCCTCCATGGGGCTGGGCGGGGAATGGCGGCCGACACACTCATTTCTCCAGAGCTCTGTCTGTCACCTCCCTCTGTGGTCCCTGAAGTCTGCCAATTAAAGACCTCTGAGATGACATTCCGCTGCTGAAGTTATGCATACATAAATCACTGTAATAAGAGAGGACTGTTATGTTAACCTTCGCAGTGCAACCTTCTCCTTTTGTGAGAAATACGAAAAACATGCATTTGTCTGGCACCAAAGAAAACCATTTCCCAGCAGATCCCTGGGAGGCCTGGGGAAGTTCCCCTTCCTGTGGTTACGTAGGAGGTGCCTGGTGCACCAGCAGCCATTACTCAAGTCCAAGAGCAGCAATGAGGCCATAAAGCAGGCGGCATTACGTCAGCGACAGGATGCTCTGAAATAAATGGGGAGCCACTTCGATCTGGAGGAACATTTTTCCATGTTTAACCAAGCAAAACTAGAGACATTACTGAGCACACAGTCTCAAAGGTCAACGCATAAGGAGACCGGTTCTGGGGAGGGGAGACCTGTGCCTTCCTTCCACAGCCACGGAAGAACCCAAGGTGCCTTCAGTTTCACTATCAGACTGTGCGGGGAGGGGGGGGGCAGCAACTGTGAATTCCACATAGATTGAAAGATCACCTCCTCAGCTGAGCCCCTGGGAGCAGACAACCAAGGCAGCTTTGGGCCTGAGGCTCCAGGTGGCCCACCCCTGTCTGCCCTGTTTCATCTCACTGAGCGACTCATGAACGGGGCTCAAAATCCCCTACAGAGTCACCCACAAAAACAAAGTCAGAAAGACAATTCTTTTTATCAACAATGAAATAACTATTAATGGTGCATTAATTACTTATATCTACACATTAACTTTAGACCTTATTAATTGAAAGATTGGAAAAAGAAAAGTCTAGCAGGAACTGAGTTGATTTTATGATATATATATATACATATACATATATATATGTATATATATATAATGTATCATGATCATGATATATATAATATTGTATATGCATACATATATATATATATATATATATATATATATATATATATATATATATTCAGCCACCTCCAAGGAGCTAGCCCAAGACTGAGACATTGCCCCCACCCACCGGCTAATGGCTAGAGGCTACTTGCCACTCAGAGGCAACTAGCTTTCTCTGGTTGTCCAAATGGGGCCACCAGTCTTGGTTAAAAAACCCTGCATTAGTGCATTAGTTAGGTCTGTGTCTCTGTGAACAAAAAGCTGACAGATACAATGTAAGGGAGGAAAGATTTATTTTGGCTCACAGTTTAGAAGGACTTCAGTCCCACAGGAGGGGAAAGGCAAGGTGACAGGCAGGGGTGGCAAACTCCTCGCACGTGCGAGTGACCCTGGAAGCAAGAATACAGATCAACACCAAGGGTGACGATGACCTTCAAACAGTGACCCACCAACTTAGCCACTAACTTCTGCCAGCCACGCCCCTTCAGACTTCATACTAGGGCCACCTGCTGGGGAGTGTTTAAAAGGCGAGCTCACGGGGAGCTGGCATTTCAGATTCAAGCTACAATAGACCCCTGAAGGCCTACCATTCAGAATGGCAAACCAAGCATACCTATCAGCTGAAATAAATAAATAAGACAAAATCCTGGAAATTCCCTCTCAAACCATGTTGATCGAATGGAACTAAGTATTTCAAGAAATGAAATAAAATCATGAGTGTTCAAGGAGTTGGTGTGGGGGGAGGCCAAACAGATATTTTCAACACTTATTTCACAATCAGATCGAAAATTTGACCTCATTTAGCCCAGATCCGAACACTTGCTATTGGTATATTGGTAAGCCCTATAAAGAAGCTTCTAGAAATAACCAAATGTGCCTGATTGTACCAAATGTAGTCATTCTTTAAACCTCGTCATCTTATTTCTTGTTTTGTCCCCATTTGGAATATAAAGGAGTGGCATGCCATTCTGAACATTCACCTTGAGTGACCAACCTCCTTGGTCTGCCTGGGACTTGGGGGTGTCCAGGATATGAGACTTTCAGGGCTAAACCCAGTGAAGTCCCAGACAAAGGATGGTCAACCACTTCTTCGATAGCTCAGGCTGGCCTTGAACTTCTGATCACCCTGCCTCGGCCCTGCGCGGATTCCAGAGCTGTGCTTCCAAGCTTGTCTCGGTGATGCCCTCCGGGTGATCAATTAGAGCTGAGCTGGAGTCTGCCACACACAGCTTCACGGCTTGGCAGTGACAGGTGACAGCAGGTTCACAGGAAGGGTGGGGGAAGGTCCTACCAGGTTTCTGCGCAGAGATGAGACCACCACGTCAAGAACTATGGAAACTCAGTGTTTGCCTCACACTGGAAGGAGCAGACGGAAGGCCTCAGAATCTACTGTGTTGCACAAAGCAGGAAGTGAGAAGCACTTGAACAAGGGCACAAACAAGGGGCCGAGTGCTCAGCCTGTTCCCTGCAGATTGCCAGGGGTTCCCAGCCTGCCATCTACGCAATTCCCGCAGGTAGCCCCACACCCACCCACTCTCCAACATGGATGCCACCCTATCCCTGACACACGTCACCAGGGCTCTGGCTCACTGTGGTTCTCTTCCTACTTTTATTACGTGTGTGTCCCTGTGTGAGTGCGGGCAAGAGTGTGTCACAACACGTGTGTGGAGGTCAGAGGACAAGTTTTAGGGGTGGGGCCTCTCCTTCCGCTTCATTTGAATCAGGGTCTCTTAATTTCATTGTTCACTTCCTTGCTCACCAGACCAGCTAGGCCACAAGCTTCCTGGAAACTTCCCTATCCAGACACTTTATCCACTGAGCTGTCTCAGTGAGGGCTAGAGAGACTTCTCAGTGGTTAAGGCTCTTGCCTTCAAAACCTAAGGACCAGGGTTGGATTCCCCAGTTCCCATGTAAAGTAAGATGCACAAAGTGGTGCATGCATGCATCTGGAGTTTGTTTGCAAGTGGCTAAGAGCCCTAGCGTGCCCATTCTCTCTCTCTCTCTCCTTGCAAATAAATAAATGAAATATATATGAACAATGAAGAGTACAGAACCACATCTGTGGAGATGGTTTGGTGTGTAAAGTGCTTGCTATAAAAACATGAATGCAGATCCCAGCACTCCTGTGCAAGCCAGGCAGGGGTGCATGCCCACAGCCTGTGAAGCAGAGACAGGAGGATCTTTGGAGTTTGCTACTGAGCTCAGAGCCAGTGAGAGCCTGTCAAAAATAAATAAATAAAATAAGGTGGAAGGGGTTCCATGGAGAGGGATGGGGAGGATACAAAGGAAAGTGGTGGAAGGGAATTATGTAAATTTCTTTAATAAAGTATTTTTTGAGGCAAGACTAACAGACTGCCTTTTTTATGCAAGAGTGAGAGAGTGAGCAAGCGAGAGAGACCGTGAAAGAGAAAATTGGTGTGCCAGGGCCTCCAGCCACTATAGCCAAATTCCAGATGTGTGCACCCGCTTGTGTGCATGTGCAACCTTGTGTACTTGTGTCACTGTGCATCTGGCTTACGTGGGATCTAGAGAGTCGAACATGAGTCCTTAGGTTTTGCAGGTAAGCACCTTAACTGCTAAGCCATCTCTCCTGCCCTAATAAAGTTTTCTATCCTAATATTAAAAAAAATAAGTAGCAAACAACTAAGGAAGAGACAAAACATCGATCTCTGGTTTCCACACACATGTGCACACACATGCGGGAACCCATGCACACACATATACCAATATACCTACACACATACATGCACAGACCACACACACACACGCACACACACACACATGCAAAACAACAAAAGAGGATAGAATGAATGTATCTCAAAAGTACATTTTATGGGTTAAAAAAATCCGAATTTGGGATTGTGTTAGCTCAGGGGCTTTGAGAATCAGCAGGCCTGTGGTCGTTTGAACGTGCAGAGTCTTGTGAGGACTTGCATGCTGACACAGCAGGCTGCGTATGTGGAACCTGGATCGAGGCAGGCCCATAGCCATCACCCACCCTGCTGGGCCTTCAAAGACAGCCTAAGAGGCCAGAATTGGGCACCACACATGGGAATTGGGCTGGAAGCTTCTTGACTAAAACACATTTTTAAAATATTTTTACTTGTTTATTTGAGAGAGAGGGAATATGAGTGTGCCAGGGCCTCCTGCCACTGCAAAGAAATTCTAGATGCATGTGCCACTTTGTGCACCTGGCTTTATGTGGATACTGGGAAATTGAACCTAGGCCAGCAAGCTTTGCAAGCGGATACTTTTATCCACTGAGCAGTCTCCCCAGCCCCAAATAGTTAATTTATGCTTTAAGGAAATATTAGTTGAATACCTGAATTTTTTTTCACTTATCTCTGAGCCACACCAGACTGTACAGCTCTGAGAAGGGCTGTGCTACAGGGTGGAAAATAATGACTAATGCCGAGTGCTTAGTGTACATGAGGCATTTGCTGAGCACTTCTCATACTGTGCTGTTCTCTGGGAAAATGTCATTCTGTGAGTGGAATCTTTACTGTGATCTAGTTCAATATATCTCCTATTATCGCCACAGCTATTGTCCTTTTTTGTTGTTTATTTGTGATTTTTTGTTTTATTTTGAAATATTTTATTTATTTATTCAAGAGAGAGAGAGAGAATGGGCACAACAGGGCCTCTTGCCACTGTAAACTAACTCATAAGCATGTGCTACTTTGTGTATCTGGCTTTACATGGGTACTAGGGAATCAAACCCAGGCCACCAGGTTTTGCAAGCAAGCACCTTTAACGGTTGAGCCATCTGCCTAACCCCTGATATGTTTTGTTGTGTTGTGTTTTGCTTTGTGACAACACCTCACTTTGTAGTCCAGGTTGACCTCGAACTCATGACCCCTCTGCCCCAGCCTCCACAGTGCTGGAATTACAAGCATGTGTCACCATATTCAGCTCTGTCATTATCCTCTTTTGACACATGGGTTCACTGAGGCCTTAGAAGACCATGGTGGCTCAAGTGTATATCTGAGCCCACCTTGTTCCAAGTCTGTGTGCTCAACTACACCCCTTGAGTGACCCCTGAGGATCTAACCCCCCGGGACCTTCCCTAAGCTGCCTGCGACTCAAAGGATGACGAGATGGTGCTAAATGCATTCTGCTATGCAAGCGACCACATGGACAAGGGACAGTGTGGTCCGACCACGCCCTGCCGGGCTGGGAGGCTGGGCCTTGTCCAGCACGAGGGGATGTGGGTGCTCAGGGCAGAGGCAGGACTGACTGCTCGTCCATGAAAGCACCAGCACCCCGAGGTGGAGGATGGAGCTGGGAAGGATACACCGCGACCTCAACCCGGGCCTTTCCTTCCAAGCCGCATGGCTGACCGCGCGAGCATGGAGGCCCACGGGGAAAAGTCTGATGACAGGGTGGGTCACCACTCTGTCTACTCCTGGTACTTAAGTTTATTTACCAGTGTGGGCCTTGCCTGTTCAGTCTCAAAGCTATCTTAGCTATGCATGTACTCTGTCTTGATGAGCCTCCTCGGACTCTGTTTATGATTCTCTTTGATCGCACGCATCATGCGCATCCATCTCCAGAGAGTACCAAGTGTCCTCTCCTGGGGGAGGGGGCTGGGGAGCACACGAAGCCATTCAAAGCATGCCTGAGCCCCGCCCCCTCCCCATTTCCAACGCTCTGGTCGGTTGGTACCACAAGGTTCAAAAATGTAATTAAAAGAAGACTGACGATTTCACTATTGTCAAAACGCGATGTCACTCCCCACCCCCCGAAGGAGAGGCTCACTTTCGTCAATTTCCCCACCCGTGCCAAAGTTTCAGGGAGACCCTTCACTTTATAAATCAGCTCACAGCTTAGCACATCCTGGCAGCCCCTTCAAGGAACCGATCGGCATGACAGGGAATGAGAGGATAGCCATCATAGCTTGACTGGATACAGGTGTTTGCGTTTACAGACAAACCGCAAACGCCTGGATCTTTGACAGGCGTTGATGCTATCAGTGAATCGCAGCTATTATTGGCTCCGGTCGCCAAGGGCTGGGGGGGCCCTTCCCTTAGCAACATCTCCGAGGCTGATAACATTTGGCTGAACTTTTCAGATCGTAACCTCCCTTCTGACTTTGCGCAGTCAAACCCGCCTAAACTGATCAGAAGAAGAGACGCGCGGTGGGAAGACAAGTAAAATATTATTGACTGCGCTGTTTCATGTCTATTAGGGAGAAAGAGCAGAGACGGGAGGGAGAACCTTGCAGTTTGACAGGCTTCAAGATAATCAGGGGAGGAATCGGGGCTGCTCAGTAACCCTCGGTGAGGCTGGAAAGCGCTGGCTTACAAGAGGTCACCGTTCTGTGCCGGGAACAAGCAGGGCACCAAGCAAACAAGGGCCCAGCTGCATTCCTCTGTGAGAGCCCCGCTCATGCGGCAGAGCAGGAGATGAGGTGCAACACGAGGGAACCTCATGGCTGGAGGAAGAGGTGGGTCGCCTCATCCCATCTGAAGGCTTTGGTCTCTGAATACAGCAGCCGCATGCACTGGCCAACAAGACGCACCAAAAGTGGCTTTGTGCTGGGACAGGGGCGGCTCTCTAGAGAAACTTACCCTTGGCAGATGATTCTTGCTTGCTTGATCGCTTTCTTCCTTTCTTTCATGTTTGAGAGATATTCTTGCTATATAGCCCAGGGTGGTCTTGAACTTGCTATGTAGACCAAGAAGGCCCCCAATTCACAATCCTCCTACCTTAGCCTCCCAAGTGCTAGGATTACAGACATGTGCCACCAGGCCCAGCTGGCACGCGATTGACACCTTCCATGTGCATTTCAAGTCCCTTCCCTGCCCTGCTGTTTCACAGCTGAACTTGCTTGTTCAAGTGCACATCTGGGGGGGGGTGCCTCAGGCTCAGGGTGTGCACAAGTATCTGGATGTGTGTCAGGGCTACGGTGGCTAGAAAGGCTCTGCTCACACTGGGTGACCCCGATGTTAATTACCCCAAACTCCTGAGCTCCGTCAATGAGATTTTTGTTTGGCTTTTAAACACTTCTGGAATTCTTTTATTTATATTTATTTACTTGAGAGAGAGATAGAGAGCCAGAGAAAGAGAGAAAGAGAGAGAGAAAATGGGCTCTCCAGGGCCTCTAGCCACTACAAAGGGCCCCCAGCCATGGCAAATGAACTCCAGATGCATGTGTCACCTTGTGCATCTGGCTTACATGGGTCCTTGGGCTTCATGGGCAAGTGCCTTAACCACTAAGGCATCACTCCAGCCCTGGGATGTTTGATAGAAGATATGTTCGCTTCCTTCTGGGAAGGAAGACCCACTTAATAACCAAGCTGCAAGATCAAGTTTGCCATTCGGAGCTCATGTCAGGGCCTCAGACAGTGACTCCAAAAGTGAAACCGGTGAGGCCCTGTCCAGCGCTACCCACCTGCCCTTCCCTAGCCCCGCATCCATGGTAGCATCCCGCGAGAGAATTAATAAATAATGGATACTGTCCAAGACGACCCCCCAAAATCCTTCACAGCTATCCCGTGTCACCCTGGGGGTATAACTCACTGGAGACATCCTTCCCCCTTTGGGGAAAGGGTCCGTTTTCCACTGGCATAGTCCCATTCGTATCTCAATAGCCTTGATCAGGGCAAACGTTCAACGGTTTGCTTGTGGTCCTCGGTGAGACACTGCCCTTGGCCTAGGGCACGAATTCAAGGTCCCTAGAGCTAAGCACCTTCAGGAAGAACAAGCAGGATGATGTTTCCACAGGGCACCAGAGAAGGGAGGTGTGGAGTCACAGGATGGAGATGCCAGGGAGGAACCAAGAAGCCATTGTTCCTTGTCCCACCAATGGGAATACTTGGGCATGGCTCAAGGAAGAAAGAAACACTGAGGTTTACACAGACATAGAAATTCCCAAGGCCCGTCCCTGCTTCACACATGCAGGCCTGCACCCATCCATGTTCCAGATACGCCGAGCGGCAGCACCACCGCCTCCCCAAGAAACCCTCAGCGGCGCGTAGATCAGACGGTCTGGGGTACACAAGCACCCGTCTCAGTATCACAAGCAGAGGGGCCTGACATTTCTCCTGCACCCAGGTTCGTATCCGCTTCCTGCCCTGCTCTTCCTCCCTCCAAACCCCTTCCCTTCGGGAGCCTCCCTGTCTAGGTTCCAGGGCTCGTCACGGTGGTGGAGGCGGCACTGACCGTGACAGCAGCGATCATTTATTAAGCCGTGTCCTCATCGAAGGCTCCACAAGAATCATCCAGTCCCTAGCACACCTCTTTGCCTTCTAGCAGAGGTAAGATTACCCGCGTAAGTACCATGGCTTCTCCCATTTACATCCAGAGAGGTGAAGTCCCTTGCTCAAGTTCTGCTAGGAGAGCTGGGATTCAAACCGCCCTCCCCCAAACTGCCCTAGCACAATGTCGTATCACTGCAGGCGTGGCTGAAATCCACACTCCTCCTTGCCATGACCACCTCTCTCCACAGCTTCCTCTCCTCACAGGCTCCAGGCATCCGGCTTTCTTCCAGGAGATCTTGGGGAACATGGTAGGAACTCCCCGTCCCTGACAGCTGCCCCCTCTTAACTCTGCTGCTTTCCATGCAGCACAGGACCCAGACTGCTGGGTCTGCAATCGCTACTTGCCTGTGAGCACTGTTCTCCTGCCTTCTCCATCTTTCCACTGCCCCCAGCCTACAAAGTTTATCCCAGTGCATGCTATTCCTCCTCCCCCGAACCCATTGACTGAGCACTTGTGGCAAACAGCCTAGCACCATGCAACAAGGTGCCATGCCCTTCGATGATCCCCCTTGGCTATGTCCTTGGTCCCCCGCAGGCCTTTCCACTCCCCTTCTACCTCCCTTTCTTTCCTCAGCAGTTCTTGCTGGCCCCGACATTGCACCCCCAGACTCGGCGTTGTTGCTGACAACACCCCCTCCCATCAGGCTTAGCTAAAGTCCCGTTGAATGCCAACTTCCAGCCCTGTTCTTCCTTGCTCCTGTGGCCTCCTCTTTAATTTCCTTCCGTTGCCATTGACTCGAGGTCCTCCCACCCAAACAGACTAAGAAAAGCTCCCTCAAGGGCTGTAGAGATGGCTTCGCAGTTAAGGCACTTGCCTGCAAAGCCAAAGGACCCAGGTTCAATTCCCCAGTACCCACATAAGCCATATGCCCAAGGTGGCGCATGTATCTAGAGTTTGTTTGTAGTGGCTAGAGGCCCGGGCACACCCATTCTCTCTCTATCTTCTCTCTCTCTCTCTCTCTCTCTCTCTCTCCCTCTCTCTCTCTGTTTGCAAATAAATAAATAAAATTAAATATATATATATATGTATATATATATACATATATATATATATATATATATATATATATATATATATATTTAAAAACAAAACCTCCTCAATATGCCAGCCATGTACCCCTCACTTGAAAGAGTCACCAAACACCTAGCCACGTCTTAGGTATCCTCTTAGTGTGATGGCTCAACATTTCTGCCACAGTTTTCACACGTGACCACTCCCACCACCTTGAAATGGCCTACCTCCCTGACCACGTGAGCTCAGCTTCGTCCATTTCCTCCTCATTCTTCACTTGCCTGTTCCGAAAATAAACAAAAATATTTTAATTTATTTATTTACTTATGGGAGAGAGACACAGAGAGGCAGAGAGAGAAAGAAAGAGAGAGAGAAAGAGAGAGTGTGAGAGAATGGGTGCATCAGGCTTACATGGGTTCTGGGGAATTGAACCTAGGTCCTTAGGCTTTGCAGGCAAGTGACTTAACCGCTAAGCCTTCACTGGCCTTTTGACAATAGTGGCCCCTAGGCTTCTAATGATGAACTCCCTATCATCCTTCCAAACACACTCCTCTCTCCCAGTGTTAATTGCCACCTGAGACGCCAGCCCAAACTCTCCCTGCACACTGAAGGTTTAGGTCCAAATCAATTGGATACCTCTAGGCACTTTCAGACAAAGAATGTGTTCTGAGAGGCCCCAGTGCCTATAGTTTTCACGGGGTTTGGATAATGGGGTTTTCGTGAAGTGATTGACGAGAGGGGCAGAGTGCACTGGTCGTGCCAATGGGTGTATTTCCAAGTCAGCTTGCCACATTGCTCTGGGCAGTTTAGTGGGAACTTCCACAGCACCCGCATGCAATGAGGGTGGCCTCAGCACTGATGACATAGGCTCTACAGAGGGTTTGACCTTGGGCTTTTGAGAGAAAAACAAAGTCAGCCACGTCTCTCCTGTGACACTGTGTGGTCATGTCAATCTGTCTACGCTGACTTCTCAAGGTGCTTTCTCCTCGCACTCACGCTAACCCTGAGCCAATAAGTATGCTTGAGGCTGGTCTGGCACGTGAGCCACCTGTGCTGTAAGATGCCCACTCCCTCACACTCTGTCAGAAGGGGGTGGCATTGCAGTTGTGCCAAGTCTGATGTTGCTAGTTGCTGCCTCTCGTTGGTGGCACGATGGTGGAGATGACACAGAGTCATCGCTTTTTGCTGCAGCACCTCTTGGAAACTCCTCAGCCTAAAAGCACAGGGAGGGGGTTAGAGGAAGGCTGCCCAGGAAGCCTTCAGTCACATGTCGCCTCTGTCACTCACAGGCTGCGTGAGACTGGGAACATGACTGAGCTTATCTGAATCTCAGAATCCTTGTGTAGAGAACTTTCTTCAAATCCCACCCTCAAGCTTGTTCTCAGAGTAAGGTGGGGTCAAAGGGTGCGGCCAGTGAGGTGATGTCTTCACAGCCTTATCTCAGCCCACCTGATGAGACCCCCCCGCCCCCGTGATGCAGCTCCCATCTATTGTCAGCTAGCTCTTTCCAGACTCCTGTGAGTCTCTTCCTTGGAGAGATGGTCCCACCTCCCACACTAGGTAGCTCCCAACCCGAATCATGTTCTCAGTAATTGTCCCATCATAACTTCTGAAAGAAGTGTCAATCACAGCTGTCACAAACTGTAAGGTTTAGTTTATCAATTATCATATCTGCTCTGTGAGGTGCTATGCACAAACTAACTGAGAGAACAAACTTGAAGATGAAAATTTTACTTGGCCTCTTGATTTCAGAGGGATCAGTCCATGGCGGTTTGGACCCATGTACTTGGACAGAATGAGTGTGTGGTAGAAGAAAGATCTAGACATTGTAGATGAGAAATAGAGAGAAGAGGAATAGAGAAAGAGGCCAAGGGAAGACGTAACCTACAAGACACCCCAGCCACCCACTTCCTCCGAAAGCCCCACCTCCCACCTTCCCCCACCTCCCAATAACCAGCGTGTTATGAACTTGCCAACGAATTAATCCACCCATTAGGCCAGAGCGCCCCTGATCTAAGTGTTTCCATAGACACCCTCACAGTCATGAGTGGACGTGCGCTGCACTCACACTAGGCATTTCAGGATCCGATCACAGTCACTGTCACAAGCTTGTCCGAGACTCGGGGGAAAGAAGAGGGCAGGGAAACCAGCAGAGACAAACCACCAGCTTGCTGCAAAGAAGCCGGGTTGTTTTTTTTTTTGGGGGGGGGGGTTGGTTTTACAAGGTAGGGTCTCACTCTAGCTCAGGCTGACCTGGAATTCACTATGTAGTCTCAGGGTGGCCTCAAAACTGGTTTTTGTCCACGAATAAGTGAGAATGTATGAGCTGAAAGTTACATGGCACTGCCCACTGAGCCCAGGGACATCATCCCACTCATCCTGCCTGCTGGCCATTGCTCTGTGCTGCAACTGTGCACAGCGTTTTCTGTCCCAGGCAATCAGCAGTCCAAAACTAGAAAAACTGGGGCTGGAGGGATGGCTTAGCGGCTAAGGCATTTGCCTGCAAAGCCAAAGGACCCAGGTTCTAGTCCCCAGGACCCACGTTAGCCAGATGCCCAAGGGGGCGCACGCGTCTGGAGTTGGTTTGCAGTGGCTGGAGGCCCTGGCACACCCATTCACTCTCTCTCTCTCTCTCTCTCTCTCTCTCTCTCTGTCTCTCTCTCTTTGTCTGCCAAATAAATAAATGAAAATAAGATATCAAAACTAGAAAAACTCTCCTCAGATACAATTACAGTTATCAAGTGATGCCACCCTGACTGACGCTTTCAGAAACCTGGGCTGCTCCAGCCTCCAGCTGGACGTTCATGAACGGACACGCCCCATGCACCTATGTTTTTGACATTTGGTCCCCAGCAAAATGGTACCATTTGGGAAGGTTGTGGAACCTTTAGGAGGCGAATCCTTGCTGGAGGAAGTGTGTCTCTGAGGACAGGCCTTGAGGTGTTATAAAAAGTTGACCCCACTTTCTCTTTCTCTCCCTCTCTCCCTCTCTCCCTCCATCTGTCTCTCTCACTTTCTCTGTGCTGATGTGACAATGTGACACAGGCTTCCCGCTCCCACCGTGATGGCCTCTGTCCTCTGGAACTATGACCCAGATTAAACTTTCCTTCCATAAGCTGCTTCTTGCCGGGGATTTTGTCCCAGCGATGAGAACATAAGTGGTAAACAGAATGAGACGCTCTTAGACCTTTACCAGCACACCTCTAGCCCATGCCAGGCTCCTGAAGAACCAGGGACTTGAAGTCAGAGAGAAAAGCCTCAAGCCTGATGGGGGGGGGGGCACCAGGGGCAATCTGATGTCCCCACATGACATCGTTCTGCATCTGAGGGAGATAACGGGCAAGGGACAGCAGAATGGAGGCCAAGTGTCCACTGCGACCTCCACGAACCACACCAGAGTTCAAGTCTAGACTTTTGCTTCAAAATCCCAGAAATCCCTGCAGGGGCCCCATGCCAGTCCCCCTGTCAATAGAAGTTTGCCCTTTTCTGAATGTTTGGAACGCATTTTCATGAACGCAGCTTCCTCCATCAGCAAGTTTGAATTAATAAACAGTGACTCTTATTCAGAAAACCAGCGACCAGCGCTTTTCTATAAAAGTTACATCTCCATTTAAGAAAGAATATATAATTCCACATTCCACTGTCCCTCGAACTTTATTCCCGTTTATGTAGATCTTAATACAGTTATATAGTCGCGGGGCTAATGTCCCCTCCGGATGGTAATGGGGTCCTGTAGAACCCTTTAGCTGCTATAAACTATGCAGAAGTTAAATGCACAGATGGAAAAAAATTTGTCTCAATTTTATACTTCTGCAAAATGGTAATTTTGTACTTAAAATGTACAAGATGGATGTTCAGAAATATAGGCTGATAGGCTAAATTATATTTGGTCATAATTTATGTAGTACAGTCCCAAAGAGATACAAAAAGGCAGAGCATAATTTATCTACTAGAATCAGCGATAGCTTTGCTAAAACTCCCATTTATTCCATCCCCCATAGTTTTAAGCAGCCTCTGTCCTCAGGGCTCACTCTATTTAAGTTCCCCATACTGCTGTTTGATCACATATTGTAGTCTATAATTTGCCTATCGTCTGAAGCAAATTTAGGTCCCAGAAGTTATGATCTCTACATAGCAACCACTTTATTTGGTAAATGCAAAATATTTATAGCAATATAAAAACCAGATGAAAATAAAATTTCTATAATCATCAGAATATACACACTTTATCATTGGGGCTCATAAGACCATTAGTGTAGGACTAGCGTGTTGCCTAATACAATTACCTTTGGACACGCACTTGAATTTGCTGATGCTTGGAAACCAAGGAAACTTCTCCTTTGGCATCCCTTCCATCTTGCCAAGGGGAGGCAACATCTGGGCACAGGCTCCAGGTGAGTTCCTGCAGAGAAAATCAGCAGAAAGGCAAGGCCCAGGTGAGTCATTGCAGGGCCTCTGTCGTGTAAAGGAATTTCCAGGTAGCAAGAAACCGTGTGGTGAGGGTGCTGCGTGTGGACAGGTCCCCCTTTCTTCTCACAGAAACACATCAAACCACAACACACTGACAGTGACCACATGTTTAAGTCAAGGCTAGTGAGTCCCTCATTAATTGATCGCTGTAGCTCCTTCTTTGAGCTTCACATCCCTCTCATTCTCTCACACCTCCAACTTCTCTTTGTGCTTAATACACCCCGGAGATGTCCAGGCTGTTGTGAGACTGCGGCCATCATCCGCTCCTTCGAGATGCAACTTGCTCTTCCAAAGCGTGTGGGGAGAGGCAGAGGAGTCCAGGAAAGGATGGAGCCCAAACAAAAATGGGCATTTGAACACCAGAAGGCATGATTTACCTATGGCGAAACTCAAATATGTGCAGAGGCCTGCCTGTGTAAGACTGTAGCAAGATGTTCACTACTGCCCTCAACCATCCCACAGGGCGGTGCTCCTTATTCCTGCGTGATCTATACTCAAAAGAAAAACTGAGGCCCAGAAGGGCCACTCAGACCAGTAAGTGACAGAGGTAGATCCACATAGTAAGGAGGACCATGCCAGCCTGCAGCCTCCCCTGCTGCCCTTTGCCGTAAGCCAATGAAGGACTGAGTTTTCAAGCCACCTGCTCAAGGATATTGCTCCTCCATCCAACACAGTCCTCTCCCGCCCACCCAGCCCCTTTCCATCCAGCCCTCAAGGTTGCCTTCAGCTGAGCGAGGATGAAATAAAGTCTCAGACACATCTCCCTGATAAAAACTTCAACAGAAGCCTCATATATTTTGTAGACACTAAAGATCTCACGGCTCTTTGAAGATGAGTGTTCGTATTAATCATGATGGTTCTCAGATTTCTCCCTCGTTTTTAACACCATCCAAACCCTCCCACCATTTCCGTGTCCCAGGCATCCAGCCCCTGCGCAATGCCCTAGATGTCCCCGGAACCCACTAGATGCTGTGTTACACGTCTGCAACCCCTTACTGCAATGTCCAGATGGCAGGTGGAGACAGGAGAATTTCTGGAAGCTCATGGGCCAGCTAGCTTGGCATGTGCAGCGCAGAATAACAGAGTTCCTGTCTCAAACAAGGCGGGAAGTGAGGACCAACACTTGAAGTTGTCCTCTGACCTCTACACACACGCCATGGCACACATGCACTAGCTCTCTCTCTCTCTCTCTCTCTCTCACACACACACACACACACACACACTATTGTTTTTAATAACCTGAGCCTGCATTTGAATAGATTTCTTCTGAAACACAGATACTACTCTATAAGGTCTACTTAAGCACTTTTTTTTCATGCACTACTCTGGAAGGAGGACAAGAGGGATAAAGGAATGGAGGAGGCAAGGAAGGGAGAGAGGGATAGAGAGAAAGACTGAGAGAGAGAGAGAGAATTATGACCCAAAATAAATGTGTAAAACATGTTCTCCAGAGATCCTGGAACACTGGCTGTTCTCCCCTGAGGTGATTGATATGGGTCAGAATCAGAAAGGACTCCTCCAGAGTGGAGAGTGAGTAAAGGGAGGAGTATGAACAAGGGTTTGTAGCCCAAGCCCAGAGGCTAGCAGGTACTTGTGCCTTTAAGACCTGGGCTTTCGGGCTGGAGAGATGGCTTAGCGGTTAAGTGCTTGCCTGTGAAGCCTAAGGACCCCGGTTTGAGGCTCAATTCCCCAGGACCCACGTTAGCCAGATGCACAAGGGGGCGCACGCATCTGGAGTTCGTTTGCAGTGGCTGGAAGCCCTGGCGTGCCCATTCTCTGTCTCTCTCTATCTGCCTCTTTCTCTCTCTGTCGGTCACTCTCAAATAAATAAATAAAAATTAAAAAAAAAAAAGACCTGGTCTTTGCCTGCCTCAGGCACTGGCCAAATACCATCCGGGCCAGGCCCCCACTTCTTTAAGAATATAGCATGAATCATGGTGCTGGAAAGAAGTGACAGGAGTGCCCATCACTACAATATCTCTATCACACCTTCCAAGGCTCAGGTCTATTGCGGAAGGGGTGGAGGGAAGAGGTGGCAGAAAGAATGTAAAAGCCAAAGGAAGGGTAGGACTCCTTACAACGTGCTCCCCCCAGACACAAAATGGCCTGGATATCCATGACCTTACAGTGCCTGATACTACCTACACAAGACCTTCATAATAAAAGGAAAAGATGATGACATCAAAATAAAAGAGAGACTGAGAGGGGCAGGGGATATGATGGAGAATGAAGTTTCAAAGGGGAAAGTGGGGGGAGGGAGGGCATTACCATGGGATATTGTTTACAATCATGGAACTTGTTAATAAAAAAAAATTTAAAGAAAAAAAATAAATAAATGTGTAAAACATAGAATAAAAGATAGAGAAAATACACAGGTACCTTTTATCTCCCGATGCTATGATTATTTCCAGACCCAGGCCCAGGTCTGTCATTGCAGCATTTCAGGGGGCTGCGGCAGGAAGATGAGAAGCTCAAGGCCTGCCTGGATAGAGAGTGAATTCAAAGCAGTTTGAGCAATTCCCTGAGAGTTTGTCTCAAAATAAAAAGTGAAGAGAGGAGCTGCAGAAATGGTTTGGCAGTTAAGGTGCTTGCCTGCAAAGCCTAATGACCCTGGTTCAGTTTCCCAGTACCCGCACAAAGCCAGATGCGCAAAGTGGCGCATGCATCTGGAGTTGGTTTGTAGCAGCTAGAGACCTGGTATGCCCATTTTCTCTCTCTCTCTCTCTCTCTCTCTCTCTCTCTCTCTCTCTCTCTCTCTCCTTTCATATAAATAAGTAAACATTTTTTAAAACAGTGAAAAGAGTATTAGGATATATGTCAGTGTTCAAGTGCTTAAAAGTAAAATCAAACATAGACTCTTGAGGAGCAGAATGGGAAAGAGCCCTGGTGCATAGGAAGTGTTCATTTTGCAATCGAGGGACAGAGATGTCACATATCAGTAAAACATGCGTGCTTTTACTTGGGTCTCAAAGGTAATGTGTTAACAATGTGCATGTTCCCCAAAGCTTTCCAATCCGGTTGGACTCCAAGACCACATGACACAGCGAGGCATCCATGATGAGTCACCTGGTATCCTCCAACCTGAGAGAGAAGGAAATAGAAATTGAGAGAAAGAGAGTGAGCTGGGAGTGGAGGCGTACGCCTTTAATCCCAGCACTCAGGAGGCAGAGGTAAGAGGATCACTGTGAGTTTGAGGCCACCCTGAGACTCCGTAGTGAATTTCAGGTCAGCCTGGGCTAGAATGAAACCCTACCTGGAAAAAAAAAAGAAGAAGAAGAAGAAGAATGAAAGAAAGAGAGAGAGAGAGAGAGAGAAGGTAAGAATGAGGGGAGGAAGAGAGTGTGTGCCACTGAGCACCCTCGTTGAGCAGGGATGCGGGGAGCAAAGATGGGTGCTCACTTAGTTCAGAAGCCCACCTCCTGGCACTGGGGTGGAGTGCTCTCTCTCCTGTTTTACCAACAGACAATCTTGTGAGTGGTCCCACTGCACAGATAAGGCTCAATAAAGCCAGTTATTTCCCCAAGGACAAACGTGCTACTGTGCACGTATAATTACAGAATGTTACCATATACCATCGCAAACTCTAAAGGAAGAAACCAGGAACTCTACCAAGGGGAACGGGAGCCGACATCTCTGGCTGAATCTTGCAGGCTGAGATGAGATTTCCACACCGAGGACAATGTGTGGGCAGAGTGTCTGAGACCCCAATAATGATCACAGTCCAAGGAGGGAATACTTGTCCAAAGTCCCAAAGGAGAGAGGTATTAAAATCCACAGGCCATTCTCCTCCAAGTGTTTAGCAAACGGGATGACTGTTCTCACCTTCCCAGCGGTTATGCCAAGCAGCCCTGCCTCTCACCCCCCCCCCCGGCAGCCGCAAGCTCTCCATATGCAATATTATGAAGTGTCGGGATGTGAAAGGCACCACAGAAAATCCAATTCTCTTCTATTTTAAGTTGAGTGGTGAGCCAGTTCAGCTTATAAACCTAATTTCTTAAAAGTTTCAGGGGGGTGGTGGAAATGTTCCTTTGCTATTGGAATGGAGTCCCCATAAATTAACGGACCACCCCTACACATCCATCTTTTGGAACCTGGCCTGATGGCTCCCTTTCATCAAACGGCCCACGCTCTGACTTGTCTTCCCTCACTACTGATGACACACCAGTGTTAATTCCATTCAAGCTCAAGAATCAGCCAACAAGGGCCTATGCTAAAGACCCCTAAGCAAACACACACCGAAAATGAGGAGGAACTAAATGGAACTCCACGAAGAGATTCAAGGAGACGGAAGGCTTTGGCCTACAGAAACTCACATGCTTCTATGCACTGCTAGGTTCTTGATCGGCCTGAGCTAAGGGTGCGATTGATTGATTCCTAGATCTAGGAGGAAACTCACATATTGCCTGAGCCATGCCCAAAACAGAAGAACTAGCTAAACCGTCTCTCTCTCGGCAAAGGAGCCTTCATAAAATAGAAAATAATATGTATCTTTTTGGATAGGGCATCACTGTGTAGTACAGGTTGGTCTTGAACTCATGATCTTCCTGCCTTAGCTTCCCAAACACAGTGAGTGTAGGCAAGAACCACCACACCCAGCTCATCTTGACTCTTTCTATCACTTAATAAGTATCAAAAATAGTAGGGCACATCACACACACACACACACACACACACACACACACACACTTTAACTTAGAGGCTTTTGTTAGGTCTCAGGCCCATGGCTCTGGTCATGGCCCCCAACAGAAGAGGATGTCACCAGTGCACAGTGTCAGCATAAGTGTGACAATAGGTCAGAAGTGCTCCAACAAGGTATATCTTCTTTCTCTAAAGATTTTATTTATTTATTTATTATTAGAGGCAGACAGAAAGAGAGGGAGGGAGGGAGAATGGGCATGCCAGGGCCTCTGGCCACTGCAAATGAACTCCAGATGCATGTGCCACCTTATGCATCTTGTTTACGTGGGACCTGGAGAATTGAACCTGGGTCCTTAGGCTTTGCAGGCATGTGCCTTAACCACTAAGCCATCTCTCTAGCCCAAGATTATATCTTCTACTCATAATAACCAAGTATGGATCACACTAGAGCCCATCAACACATGGATATGGTTTAGATACACATTCAGCCAGAAAGAAGAAAGAGAGGCTGGAGAAATGGCTCAGGTGGTAAAGCGCTTGCCTTGCAAGCATGAAAACCTGAGTTCCATCCTCGGCACCCATGTAAAATGCCCGGCATGGCGGCCTGTATCTGTAATCCTGAACGGGGGCTACAGAGACAGGGAGAGGAGCCCTGGCATTCACTGGCTAGCCAGTCTAGCTCCAGGCCAATGAGAGACCCTGTCTCAAAGGAAGTAGACAGCAATACTGAGGATAAACCTGAGGTTGTCTCTGCCTTCCACACACATGTGAACACACGCATGCATGCTTGCACACACACCTCTCATACAAAGAGAGAGAGAGAAAGTAAGAGATAAATAATCTCATTTGCAGTAAAATGGATGGAAGTAGAAATTATCATATTAAACACAATAATAAGCCAAGCTGAGAAAGACAAATATCTCTGGCTCTTCTCGTGTGTGGAATCATATTGTTTAAGAAGGGCATGAAGGTAGAAGTCTATTTGGAAAGAAACACAAATGAGAGAGGGAATGAGAAAAAGAAAGGGTAATGGAGGGGTAAATACATGTATGAAAATGCCATAATGAAACCCATTATACTGTACAAACCATACACACTAATTTAAAAAAGGACTTGTGCCCTTTGGCAGAGCAGTGGCTGTACCCCAGTAATCCTAACACTCAGGAGGCTGGGGCAGGGGCATAGCAAATCAAAACCATCCTGTACTACATAATGAATTTGAGACCATGCTAGAGTACATAGCAAAACTCTATCTTTGGAAGAAAAAAAAATGTGTACTTGAACGAGGAGAAATCATCCAAGTTCATACGTCTTCATGGTTTTAGTTAAACTTGTCATGTGTTGTTTTGGCTCCCATTAAAGAAAGGAAGCACAGTGTCTAAAGAGCCCCACTACATCCCCAGGCCCACAACAGAATGTGTTTGAATATTTCTGAATGAAATGACAGAATTCTGGTCTGTTCCCCAGCAGGCTTCTCCAAAGCAGGAGCTGTACTCACTCGCAAAGCCTCTGGACATAGAGGTCAGGGGTCTGAGTGTTCCTAAGAGCTGGAGAAACAGCCCTTGAGAGTCAATCCAGAGGCATGTAGTCCTTAGGATCTGGGATGGAGGCCTCGCCCCCGGATCATGTAAACAAGCCATCAGCGGGTGATGATCACCAGTTTCCTGGGCTCATCAGACCAAACCCTTCACAGAGACAGCCTATCTCTGGAAAGAACAGACAGCATAAAAACAAAAGAAGAAAAGAAGAGAAGAAAGGAAGAAAGAAAGAAAGAAAGAAAGAAAGAAAGGAAGGAAGGAAGGAAGGAAGGAAGGAAGGAAGGAAATGCAGCTATCCCCTGACCAAAGACCGCCAATCTTGATACATTGGTACATGTTTCACTTGGCTTATAATAACCACGTTCTGTCTTTTACCCCTCAACGTGTTAAGTGTCGTCATTTCCTCTGGGGATGGAAAGATCTAGGGTTAACAACTTTCTCTTTAAAAAATTCATAAGGCGCAAATAAACAGCACTACAGCCAGTGAGTGGAGGAAGCCAAGGGGGAAGCAAAGAAAAACAACAGTAACAACAGCATCACCCCCCACCGGATCCCTGGCAATTAACTCCAGCTATGTCAGCATTTTTTTTGAAAAATATCCTAACCATGAAGAAGGCTCACCCTCACCATATGAAACACAAAAGCCACTGCCGCGACTCTCCCATGCATTACAATGTGTGTGTCTTACTTCTTAACCAAGCCGCTAATCACGCAAATTATTGCAACTAATTACATCTGAAGGTCTAATTAATTCCTTCAGTACCACATCATTTAGTACGCATTCACAACACAGCACCTGTTTTGAAAATCCTTGCAGTTAATTTGTTTATAAACAAACACTATTTGCATAAAATGTTTAATGAATGGTTTAACAGTTACTACAATACTCCTAGTTTTGTCTTAGTAGATTGGAGGTCATCAAAGGCCATGATAAATTAATTTCAAACTATACAAATTAATTTAAATAGAATGTGTGAATTTCTCATTAATAAAGAAAACATTTCCAACATGTTAATTAATACCTCTGTAACAGGCTAATTACTCCCAGCACAACAAGTGCATTTCGAAAGCAAACCTTAAAGATTTGGGGGGCAGAGGAAGTGAGAATATTTTAAATAAAGCTGGGGGGGAAATGTGGAACTCAAAAAAAAAAAAAAAAAAACCACCACACACATACAATTGTGGAGGAATCACCGTGAAGGACCAGGCAAAGAAGCAATCTTCTCATGTAGCTCATTTCAGTCGTCAAGAATGGGAGAGTTGAGAAACGTTTCTTTCACAGGTGCAATTACTCTGCCAGGATTCTTAGAAGGATGCTTGCCTTCTGATAGAAACAACGCGATTAATGTAAATATTAGTTCTTCCAAAAGTAAAAGACGCCTCCCGTGAATTTAGGGTACAATCAGCAGTGCTCATGCCCCAGTGGTAAGCATGGATTTCATCAGCGAAATCTACATCTCCAAACCAGAATGGCCGCTCAGCCCCCGTCACTCTTCCTGGAGCATGCCACGGGAAGACACTTCACGCGGGAGCAGGAGCAAGCCCAGCCCTTGCGAAAGCCATCACTAAAATATGTCCCTAGCCCTAAAGTTTGTTTCTGATTTGCAAGCATTCTCACATTTGATAAGCACCTGTTGTAAATTTACATCCACTCAGGAAGCATTCTCATGATGGGGAGCGGAGCACCATAAAGCTTATTTATATGCTAACCCTTACGTGGTGTTGCCCCTTAATGCACAGGCTGATGAAATGACTAGCTAGCTACACGGGATCCTGTGGGATGGACCATAACCTGGTTGTTTGGGCATCCACCCCCAAAGGGGTCACACTGGCCCCTTCCTTGTGGAAAGCATTTTGTCAGCATTGATCTGCAAGCACTTGGGTGTTTTTTTTTTTATGTCTGATAATTTGGAGAGAGAGAAAGAGAGAGAGAATGTGTCTTTGCATGCATAGGACATGGGGTAAAACAACAGGAAGACAAAGAGAATGAATACAGGCTTCACTTCCCAGGATGTCCAATGAATGTCTAAGAAAACAATGGGAGTCCCATGCTCACAACTCTAGGTAAAAACAGAGACCTGCCCAGCCTCTGATAGGACCCGGATTTCCAGAGTGGTGATGCAGACCTTCAGGGACACAGGGGCCATCGTCACTCCTTGGTCCTAATAGTTCTTTGAAGACCCAGGAAGAATGACACTGTCCCCAGCAACCTGCCACTAAGCTGTCCGCTGTCTGCATGGGCACAATGGGGTCTGAAACCACCTGGCTCTGCTCTCTGGCCAAATAAATGCCAGCCAGTGCCCTTGTCCCGGAGACTTAGAGAGGTCTTCAACCCACCTAGGTTTTCCTGTCCCCTTAACTCAATAAGAAACCTGTGGTGTTTTCTCTAACCCTGGGCTCCAGGGTGATCTAGTGGAATGACAGACTTCAGGAAAGGCAGGCACTTCCCACTCCTTTGAAATTCTTTTTATTCTTTCCAAGTTTCCTACCAACAGCACGGGCCAATAAAATGCAGTCCTTGTAAGACGAACGCTTCATGAGCACAGTCTGTTAGGAAAGAAAGGAAACCACTCCACCTCTATCGGAAAATCGGAACACAGATGTAAGCTGCTTTGCCCCCAAACACGCAGAGGAAAAAACAAAGCAACTGTTGGCACAGCGCTTGGGAGCACAGGCCCATTGCCATGTGGATTTCTTTGTGAAAACAATACGTAGAGAGCCTCGCTGGGAGTCGCTCTGACTTTCAGCCCCACAGCCAAGCAGGAGAATCAAGCCTGGGACGGGGGTGCTGGCTGTTGCCCCAGTAGACACAGATGAGGGTAGAGATGGGGGAGACGTGGGGCAGCTGTCAGAGAAAACACTTCCCTCCCAGAATAAGCGGGATGAGACACTGCGCTTTACGCCAGAGCAACGGCTGGGCAGGGAAAGGCCTGGTTTAAGCCCAACGTGCTGACTAACTTCTCTCGAAAGTGGCCCTAGATGGCCTACCTGAGACACCCCCATGACAGGCCAGCAGGGCTCCCCTCTCCCACGAAATCATCTCCGGATCCGCAGCCCAACCTTTCCTCTATCTATTAAAAATCACCAGCATTTCACAAATAAAGGCGATCACCACGTGAAAAATTATCTTTTAAGATGGAGTTTTAATTTGCATATAAGGAACGAGAGATTTATGACAGGCAACATCGTCCGGACCTGCATCTGCCTCACATCAGCGATAATTCAGATTGTTTGTGTGACTGATCCTAAATTCTGGGGCCGGAGAAGATGAAGCGCTATGCGGCTGTATTATTGTCAGGAGTCTAAGACTTACCAGAGATTTATTAGTAATCTTATCACAAACATGTCTCAAGTTTTTGCTTTTAATATGTGCCAAGCTCCTCTGAGGAATTTTCCTCGCTGCAATTATAGTCCTCGATGCATGCGTTCTGAAGCTGGGTTGATTTCCTTCCCAAAATAAGACGACCTATCACCACGCCACAGCAGCCCTTGTACATTTTTCCTCTGCTACTTAATAATCAATGTATTCATCATTAAAATCTGAGCCCTGAAGCAATGGTTTTTAGCATATTCTAATGACTAGCGACTTGCAAATTACAGTGACCTTTCATGTACATTCTGTAAGCACCTTGTTCTAATGTGTACTGTATTTATAGTTTGCCAATACAAACTAGCCAAAGATTGGATAATTACTGTAATCTATTAGCTCGATTGCTTTCCCTGCTCATTTATAGCATGTGCCACGCAGGCCATTTTCAAAAGCTGGCCTATCTTTCATCTCCCGCAAGCTCAGAAAGTGAGGGACACTCCATCTTCACCACACACACACACACACACACACACACACACACACCACACACACACACTTAGGAATGTCTGAGTAGCAACCCATCTCAGCTCAAGGAGGTTTCAAAAATAAAGATTCTCCCTTCCTATTAGTGTCATAATACCATTTGTGACTGACGAAAACCACCTCTCGGAGAGTGTAAACTTTCAGGAAGAACGTCCCATTTTCCACCCACTGCGCTGACCTCCCAATAGCATTTAATAAGACCTGCTTGGTTCCTCAAAAAGATCAAGGAATTTCCCGTTAAATGAAACATTTTTTTTTTCTCTAAGTAAATGTTTCAAAGGAAGCATTAAACTTTCTTTTTCTTTTCTCCTTTTTTTTTATTTTTATTTTTTAGCACACTGCTATGATTAGGGTACGGATAAGAGCTATGCGTGAAAGTATAGGCTCAGGTGGCCTCTGACCCTCGGTGACGGTCTATTTCAGGCAGTTATGGATAGATAACATTACAGACACTGGTAATTAAAACAACACTAATTTTGTCTCCATGGCCACGCTTTGCGGATAGACACCATCTATCATGGCCTTCACGTGTCACACGATGAGGAGACATTTGTCTACATACATCGCGCCTGGTCAACGGTTCATGGATATCTTCCTGTACCTGGATGCCAGGGCACTTTTAAAGACACACTGCTTTCATTTCTACTCTATTGCTCTGATTAATAAAACATTTTGCATGCTTAGTCAAAACACACTACAATCTTTTCACCCAGTATATTCATGGAGGAGGGACAATGCTAATTTCTTTCCTTTTAAGTAGAAAATAACAACAACAACAAAAAGAAATTTGCTTTTGGTTTGGAAGAAAGGGGAAAATATCAAATATGGAGGTCTCTGCCCTCACCATAACAGAGAGCAACTTAATGGAAATTTCATGTATGTGCAACCACGTATGTAGCTGATTCTTTACATGCATCCATTTGTTCAACTTACAGACATTCTGTTTTACCTCATCTTTTACTGTAAGGCCTACAGAGCAACAGCAAGTCAAATGGTTTTATATTTGGGTAATAAACATGAAAAAGATCTACCCCACAGGCCTTACGGGAAATTAGGGATGGTTGAAACACAAGGTACCTAGTTCGGTCCTGTTTGTTGTAAACTAAAAGGAAATTGTGGTGGTGCGTTTCAAGAGATCTTTAACAAGTGACACCAACAAGAAAAGGGGCAGACAGGACCATTTAACTTCAAACTCTGCCAGAGAGAGCCAAACTGTGGGCTTTCTGCAGCAAGCCTGCTGGCTGTGCTGTAGCTGTCTTTATTTCCCTGCGGAAAAGTCACCCCCTTGAGGCCCTCCAGGCACCCCCAGTTGCATTTTTTAAATCAGGTGACTAAAAGGTGGGAGCTGTTAGAATCCTTTCCTCTGCTCACCAGTGATCACAGGTCTTCCTGCCTTCTGTGCAGACACACGTGGAGCTTCAAATATTAGCAAGAGCAGCAACCCTCACCAGCCCCTAATTGCTCTCTCAGGGAAAGCATCATAAACGCAGGTACGGATGACACAGATGTAGCTTCGACTTTAAGCAGGCAAGAGTGCTACATCAAAGCTATTTGCAAAGTGACATAACCGGTTATTAAAAAGTACATTTTTATTATATTCCCTGGAATTTGCATTCTTCGAGAAACCACGTGTATTTTTCTTTAATGCAGCCATGGAGACATTAAGGAACAGGCCATTCGTGACACCTTGCAAAGGCAAGGCCCCCAAATATTTCCCAAACCCTTGAAGAAGTTTGAGTGTGTCTGTCACTGCAGGTAGCCCCTGCCCCCGTCACTCCAAATCCCTCCTGCTGGCTGCTGCAAGCCAGCCTGCTGCTGTCACAAAGCAAAAAGACGAAGACCATGTGCGTTTATCTGGTCCTTCCTACGTTTTTATTCCTGATTCTACTGAAACGAATGGGAAAGTGAAACTTACTGACTTTTGGCAAACTACAAAGGTTAAATCTATTCATCACGGAGGAACCAATGCTATGTGCTGTCTGTCCATATATTTTATAGATTCAGGAGCACCTGTTAGCGTTCTGGGGCGAGGCAAGCGCCAGGTTCATTTTTTGGACTATGCCGAGTGCCTACTCTTTTTCCTCTTCCCCTCTCTGCTGCTACTGAAGTCCTTACACTATAGAGTTTGGGAAACAAGGTTATTTTTCAATGCAATGAGAAGAAGAAGAAAAATAAACCAGTCAAAGTGTTTCCTTGCTTCGGCCATGCCTGAGTCTTTTAAAGCAGGTGAGAAGGTTGGAAGTCGTTCTGTAGTTGTGATGGGAGGAATAGAAACCTCATCACAGTAGAGCGTGCTTCTCCTGATACCAGTACAGCCGAACCTGCGCACGTGCGTGCACACACACACACACACACACACACACACACACTTCCAGATTGTCCAAAACGAAGGCAGGAAACGCGAGGTGAAAGAAACCAGGAGGCCTGGTTCTTAAAGGGATAGCTGGGAGGTTGCGAGACCCGGTGACGATGTGCCACATAGCCAGACAGGGAACGGGCTGAAGAAGTTTGGAATCTGACAAACGTCAAAGCACTGTGGGAGTGTTTCCCTGCGCCAGGGCCCACAGCACACACCAACCGAATCTTTCCACGTTCCATAACTCATTTGCATGAAATTTACTTTTTTGCCTTAAGAGGTTGTTGTAATGTGTGTTAAAACACACAGTGCAATTTTATCTCTATAATATCACAAAAGAAATATTATGTTAGTATAAAGTTGGGGGGAATAAAAAGAATGCTGCAAGATCTGCGGCCAGGCTAGTGGCAAAACATTGCTCAAAAGCGCCACCCAAAGGCAGGAAGGGGTAAAGACATCCAGGGAAAGATGGGAGGGTTTTTTTTTGTGTGTGTGTGTGTGTGTGTGTGTGTGTGTGTGTGTGTGTGTTGTTAATTTCAGCAATACGAATGTTTTTAAAAAAATGACAGTGCCACGCAAGTTGATGGAGGCTTTTGATTGAATTGACTGATTGCCGGAGCTGCACCTGCGGAAAATTGATGACAATGCTGTCTAAACCATTCATTAGGGTTCGGAACTTCCCGCAGATGAATGCTGGATTCATAAATTTGCTAGACATGTGTTGTAGATACTATGACAAAGTACTGTTTTCAAATGAACATTTCTTTGACCTAATTTTATCAAAATCATGCAAGGGAATGAAAGAGCATTTGTGCCTAACTCTTCAAAACAGCTGCAACTGGGTTCTCTCTCTCTCTCTCTCTCTCTCTCTCTCTCTCTCTCTGTCTCTCTGTCGCTGTCTTTTCTTTTAAATATATTTAAGTGAAATTTATTATTTGAAATACCTGTGCTGTTTTGGTTTTAAATATTTGTCAAAATGACAACGCATTCAATTGTTTAGTTTCCACAAATTTCACTCTCAACCAGATAAAGGAAAAATAATTTTGAGGTTTTTTTTTCCCCAAGCCCCAAGTTTACTAAATTGGACACAGGCAAAAACCAGATTTTTAAAACAATAGTAATACCATCCTCTCCACAGACGTCTTGGGCGGAATCATTTCCGCATCAACTGACCATGCACTTCCAGAAGCATTAGACTGCCTGCAGGCTTTGAAGGGAAATGAGATCCCTTTAAAATATCGACTCTTCTGGACAAAAATGGTGAGAATGACATCTATACACATTTTATATAAGAATTCTGAGTTGCTCTCAGTTTTAATGTATCAAAACCCAATCAATATTGAATGAGGCTTTTTCTGCATGTCCAGAAAGAAAAGGAGGAGGAAAAAGAAGGTGGCTGGGAAGGAAAGAAAATGAGGGTTTTATACCTGGTTTGGCTTTGCTACAGGGGGAAGGAGCAACTCTGGCTGAATCCGCCTCCCTCAGCGGCCGTCCCACTGGAGGTGCGAATTGCTAGGAAGGAGTTACATTTAAAAAAAAAATGAATACCTGGTACTTAAGAACCCGAAATGCTTGCTATAGAAATAGATCTTACTTTTTCAACAAGGGCTCTCTGCCTAGTACTTGGACTCTCCCCCACAAACACAAAATGAATATTTATTCATGTAAGAAGGACCTGGCGCAGGTTTGCCCACGAATCCCAGTCTGCCAGAATGCTTCCAGATCTTTTCCCTGGCATTTGAAAGAAATCTATTTTTATATATTCTCATGCATTTCGGTTTTACTACCGGCAAGGTAATTTCTGATGAGGCATCTTAGATTTTTCTTACTTTTCCTAAAGAAACCCTGCAAAATACCTGAGGTACCTGGGCTAACCCCACACCTGGATGAGGAGAAAATGCAGGTGTGAACAGTAGGGCTAATGGGTCTGATATCGCCAAGCATTTTCTTACTGCTCTTGCGGTTATGTTGAACTGGGCAACATTATCAGACAAATCCAAACAAACCTCTTTAAGATGCTACAACCAAGCTGTACAGATACAAAATTATTTATCAAATAAATGCACAGAAACCCATAAGAGCAGAACAATCCCAGGCCAGTTTCTGATTGCCATGTTTCATTTTCTAATGGGGAAAATGCGTAAAACCAATAACTGCATGTCCAGAGAAATGCAGAGAAGTCCCGCATTTCTGTAAATCATGAAGCAGGGCTTGGGAAGCCTCTGGCTCCAACCACCCCTAGCCTTTTGGGATCCAGTGTTTGCTTCACAACGGGGCAATGTGTGAAGGCCAGTCTCTGGGCTCTGATGTTGGTGCGCATTAATGTGGTGCTGGAAATGAAGCCAGGGCCTTACACGAGCCAGGCACATGCTCCATCACCAGGCTACACGTCCAGCCTGGACGCAGAATCCTGGTTTAATGTTGATGGCTTATAAAACTATTGAGATCCAATACCTATTGACCTAGCCAGCCGACCAACAAAGGGAAAGATACAGGGACATTCGCCACACTGCACAGTCCTGGGGAGTGTGGAGTGGGGGACAATGATACTTAGCCTGTCCCTTAAAGACGTCTTAATGTGGGGGCTGGGAGATTGCTCAGTGGTTATAGGCACTTGCTCGCAACACCTGCCAGTCTGGGTTCAATTCCCCAGTACCAACGTAAAGCCAGATGCACAAAGTGGCACATGTGTCTGGAGTTTGTTTGCAATGGCAAGAGGCCCTGGTGCACCCATACTCATTCTCTCTCTCTCTTTCTCTCTCTCTCTCTCTCTCCCTCCCTCCCCCTCTCTCAAATAAATAAATAAAGTAAAAAAAAAGATGTCATAATCTGGTCATCTGTGTACATGTATGCAGAAGGAGGGAAGCATACTGGGGGAAGGATACTGTTAATATAAGGCGAGAAAATGTAGGCCCCTGAATGGCACTCACCATGGGAACGGGCCTAGCTTTAGCAGGATAGGGGGCTTGGGTACAAGGTCATTTTCCAAATGCTCCTGGGAAATGGCTAGCAGAGAACATGCCCAGCAAGGAGATGGGCAACTGTAAGCCTCTAAGGATGGGCCTGGTCTAGTCTGGGCCTGCTCCTCCCTGCTCTCGTGCCAACCTTCCAGCTGCTCTGCTGGGGTTCAGCCAGGCAAACACAAGGAGCGTGGCCCCCCTCCCCACCACCGGCCTTCAGTGCGCGCCCCCTACCTGGCCTGGGCAATCGCCAAAAGCTATGACCCATGGCAGAGATGTGCCCTCAGCTTTCTGTCATCGTTTCCAATGCCTTCACAGTCTCAAGAAAGAAGGGTGTCCTCCAGGGCCTTCTGCTAATAACCACAGCTCATCTGATACATTTCAGTCATTTTCTTTACAAGCTCCTTGTTTTGGAAGCCCTAAGGTGGGGACATATTTAAAGAGATGGCTCCTTCCACCTAAACCTTAAGTCAGAGGGCCTTTTTGTTCTCCATACGCCAAAGCCCTTTCTTACATGGTCTGAGTGGAGTCCTTTCTGAGGGTTCTGTCACAAGACAGGCTTTGTCCCCACTTGGGTCCCAATTGCTTAGCTAGTATGTCTTTTCCCTTCTGCACAACAAACAGAACTTTGGATGATGGGTTCCCAGGAAAACTCAGCCCAGCTTGGGTCTGCTGTTCTCCAAAGCATCTCAGATGGAACTAAGCACTTGGCAGCTGTGAACTTTATGCTGGTGTCTTGATGGTCAGCCCACAGAGGGAGTCAGGCCCTGCCAAGGACCAAGGGCCAAGAGCACCTGCACTGAGTCTAGGTGAGGCTGCTCTGTGGAGGGTGCAAAAGGAATAAGGCAGAGCAGCTCACTATTGTTGGTAAATAAGGACAGCTTTGAAGTGCCCACTGCCCACTGATGGAGGTGTGATAATCCCTCAAGCTCTGATCAGTGTGAGGTCTGAGAGGCCCTTCAGAAAACTGTACTGTCCCCCGCCCCCCAGAAAAATGAATGACTGATAGGTAGAGGAATAAATAACTGTTCCAGGGTCAAGTCTGGCAGCTACCCAGGGCAGACACCCAGGGGACAGGGAGACAGAAGAGAGAGAAAGAAGAGGCTCACCTGGCACAGTCGCTCTGACCCAGCGGCTCCTTCACTGAGAGGAGGAAATGGCTGGGAAGTGGCAAGGTCAAGGCTGAGACCTGGGCCTCGTGGATCTTCTTGGTACATTATATCCTGCAGCCCAGGCTACTTCTCAAGCTGCCCAGCAAGAGGGTGGCACTGCGGCAGATGAAGTGGGCTTCCCACCCCAGATGCCTAGACCAGACACAACCAGCCTGCCGTGAACTGTCCTCCCAGGCACTCAGGCAGCTGGACATGTCCTAGAAGTTCCTAGATGAAGACTGCGTGGGCCCACAGAAAAGAGCAGCGGTGGAGGGGACTTTTGAGCCATATGCCGGCGCTGGGAATGGCCTTGTGCAGAGCCAACTACGCTCTTGCAGCCACCAACAGAGACCCCCACCTGGGCTTTGTTGGCCTAGGGCTCCAGCCTACTGTGTTCTGCAAAAATGCACATGCACATACTCATGCACAGACGTGCATACACACACAGACACACATACTTACACACAGACATACACACATACTTACACACACATACAGACACACAGATATACACACTTACACACAGACATACATACATACACACATACATACACGACATACATACACACACAGACACACAGACACATATACTCACAAACAGATATATAGCTACACACACACACACAGAGAGACATACACACACAAACAGCACACATACACACAGACACACATGCACACAGAAGCACATACACACAGACGTGCACACACACACACACACACACACACAGAGGTCTACCAGTACCCAGAGAGAAAACAAGAGAAAAAGTTACAGGTAGAAACAATAGCATTGCCAGTATGAGGAGGCTCCGGATCCCACAGCTCTGCTGACAGAGCCCCCACCCCCAGCATCTCCGGGTGCCCTACCAGCGGACTCCTCCCTGAAGCGGGTGCCTTAGAGGACCCTCCCAGGGCAAGAGGGAGCCACGCAGTCAGCCCTTTGCCCATCAGCCTCCGAGGACCGGAATTTCTGCACCCCTGGAAGGCTGGGAACAATCGTGCTCTCGAAGGTTGTTCACATGCTGCAAGAACAAGGTGTCATGGGAACGACCCCACCTACAAGCAGTGTGGCTGACCTTCTGGGGCCCAGGTGTCACTTGTCACTAACTCTAACTTGTCACGTGGTCAGGGGTGACAAGGCTGTCCCAGGCCATGCTCAAACCATTCCAAGAAACAGGAAGATGGTCTCTAAGAAGACAACAGTGTATCAGTGGCAACAACCCAGGAGTGTTTGTATAGATCTCTACCAGAGCCACGCGGAGCAAGGCACGGAGGAGTCTGCGCCGTGATCGCTCCGCGTGGACCAGGGGCCCAGTGACCTCAGCACTTGCAGTCACCCAGATAATCATGTGACTGTCCCAAGTATTAACATTGGAAATGAGTTCACATTTCATTTATATAATCTGAGAACCAAGCAAGACACATCTCGTGTAGAAAAAGGATAGTTGCAGGTCTGAGGATGTAGCTCAGTGGCGGAGTGCTGGCCTTGCATGTGCCAGGCCCTCAGTCCCAGCCCCAGGTACAAACACAGACACATTTGCACACTTAACTACTTATGCTAACACATTATTGTACATGGGTGAACTCCCCCTCCCCCAGATACTCATTCTGAGACTCTGCAGTAAGCCCTTCTCCGAGGATCCTGGGAGCCCACACAAACCCCTTTGTCATATCCTTTATCCCAAGATAGGTGGCACCTACCTTGGGACAGAGCCACCGAGCGGGGAAAGATCAGTGTGGCTCCAAGCAGGGGAAGCTGGGTAGCAATGAGAGGGTCTGCAGGCCTGTGGCGTTAGGTCACAGCATGGTGGCCTTCCCCATGCAAGTGACTCTCAGAGCTGGTGACATTGGGGGCCACGCTGCTCCGCAGAGTCCCCCAGCATTCCTGTCGGGTCACTATAAAAGTAGAACTGGCCCAGCTCTGCACGTTACTCCCCAACCTCTTGGACACAATGGCTTATATGAGACTCACTTCAATGGACCAATTTCTGGTTGCTGTTTCTCTGCGGAAAGAGAAAGATTAGCCTACTTGGGAAATTCTGATTTTAGTTTATGTCACCATTTGCTTTCATGGGACTACCCCTTTTACAGATTTATTTATATTTGCAAACATATAAATACAAGTATATTAAAGTGTCTGTATGTGTATATAATTCTTCTTATTTAATATATACATGATATTTAATAGATGCAAATAAATACACATATGTTATTTATTTAGACATATAACTTCAATATATACATTTAAGTACATGTTTTGTTCTTTTCTATGTTATATTCATATGTATAATAGATATTAAATAAATATAGCTATATATAAAGTTTTGTCTTTAAGTGTTTTATATATGCTTGTTTACATTTATTACAGATATTAAATAGATATGATTATGAATATATTAAATATATTTTATTTTAGATATGATATATTTTTATTTATATGTAGATATTAAATATATTAAAATATACATATATTTAGCTATGTATAGTATAATTTTATATATTGTGTACACATATTTATACATAGGTAGTAAACAGATATAAGTATACTTAAACATATTTATTTAAGTATATATATTGTATTTTGTATATTAAATATTTATTTGTACTTCTACATAGATATTAAGTAGATATAAATCATATATTTAAATATATAGTTAAGTACATATATTGTTCTTTTATATGTTATATGCTTACACATATTTTTATATAGATAGAATTAGATCGAGAGGCATTAAATACATATTGAAATATTTAGGGGTATAGGTTAGCCCTTTGTATATATGATATACTTATTTACATCTGTGCATAAACAGTAAACAGAAATGAATAGGTTTAAGCATATATATTTATATATTACATTTTTTGTCTCTTCTATTTCCTTGCTCAGGAAATGTTTCTGCAGGTTGAGCCTGATGCAACAGTTAAAATATCACATTTCTCCAAATGGACTTTCCTTCATGGAAATGTGATCACCAGAGGCCACTGGGAATCAACTGGCTCTTGAGTACCCCTGATCCAGCACCCTCACATTTCACTGTGAAAGCAAGGAGCGCCCGACATCCTCCATCAGATGCCTCCACGGAAGCCCTTCCGAGCCCTTCACAAAAGAGAGGACAAATTCTTCTTTCTTCCTGGCCTGCCCCTGTTTGTGTGTGTGTCCAGCAGGGCACCTCAGCCATGGACCTGCAGATCTGTTTAAGGATGCGAAGGCCCGTGCCGTGTCATTGAAACAAATGAGCATAACCCTTTGGTCATCTAGGTGAAAGCATTTTGTCTTTTTCGTTTTTTTTTTTTTTTTTCCAAACAGGCTATTGCTATATATAAATGTAACATATAGCAATAACCGTAGAAAGATACTGTACCCTTGTGTGTGGATAATTAAAATAGGAACATCTCTGGACTAAATTAAAATGTGTAAAAACCAAATCCTTATAGCATCCATGAAATTACAGACGTTACAAGTGAATCACTAGCCCAGGGCCGAAGCCTCTTCTCATTACTTCATGGACCTTTTCTATGATCACAGTTCTACATTTTCACAAATCTACACGGTTCTTTTTATGTCACTGAATATCTCACTTTTACTGCCCTCCTTGTGCATAGGCTACTTGGTTGCAACGTGCAAACGATCTCCACTCTGTTGAGGAAAACAGCATTTCCAGTATCTTTGATGACAAGTTATGAACTGAAATTCTGAATGGGAGAAAAGAAGATAAATTATGTGTTTATGAACACAAAGGAAAAAAATACATGTTTTCCAGTGTAAAAAAAAAAAAACCACAAGCCATGGGTCATAATCTATGAATTGAGAAGGCCAAAATATCTTAGAAGCCATGCACAGATTTCTGCCTTAACCCATGACCTGCACAATCTGTGGGATCCCCCTCAGTGGAGAGCTCTGATCTGCCCTTTTCTCCTCTGTACTTTGAGCATAAGAGGTGTTATTACCCATAACTTTTTATTTAAAGGAATTGTGCAGCTGGGAAAATGAATGAATTTAATTATCAATGCAGTGTGAAAAAAATCATTAGAGCAAGGGCCTGGAACACCACATATTAAAAATAAACAAAGGCTATTAAAAAACAGTTCCCAAAAAGAATGTCAGTTTTTCTTCAATTCTTAAAATGTAAATACCAAAAAGAAAATCATATGTAAACATCTATACTTACAGAGGAAATTACTCTTTAAGAAAATGTTAAATGACTGACTGGATCATTTAACTTTAAATCTATACTTTATGTGGCAGTATAGGAAGGTCATTTGATTGCTATGCACAGAAAAAATGAGAATTCTAATATGTTCACAAAGTTTCACCTTCATGAGACAAAATTTTCATTATAAAATTTTATTTAATGGTGAGCTCAGAGAACTTCTTCCACGATTGTTCAAGATGACGCTTCCATAACAGGAGAAGAGGCTTGTCTTTAGCTTTTGAAAGACTGCAGTACTGTCTTTTAACTAAAAATGTTAATTATAAGCCCTGTATGAATTATTTCTCCTCACCCTGGCTAATGAAAGCTCTCATTTAGCTGAAGCATTGAGACGTATGCTAAAAACGTCCTGGACTGGGTGAGGTGTACATGCCTATAACGCCAGCCCTCAAGAGGCTAAGGCAAGAAGATGGAAACCAGCCTGGGCTACATAGGAAACAGACGTTGTCAACAAAATAAAGATAAAATGAAGGGAGGGAGAGAGGGGGGGAGGGAAGGAGGGAGAGAGGGTAGGGGTGAAGGAAGGTAGGGAGTAAAGGAAGGAGAAAGGAAGGGAGGAAGAAAGGATGGGAGGGAGGAAGGAGGGAAAAAAGAAGGGAGAGAGGGAGGGAGGAGGGATAGAGGGAAGGGGTGAAGGAAGGTAGGGAGTAAAGGAAGGAGAAAGGAAGGGAGGAAGAAAGGATTGGAGGGAGGAGAGAGGGAGAAAAGAAAGGATAAAGGAGGGAGGGACTGAAGGGAAGGAGTGAAGGGAGGAAGAAAGAAAGGGAGGAAGTGAAGGAAGAAGAAAGGAAGGAAGGGATAGAGGGAGGGAGGGTGAGAGGGAGTGAAGGAAGGGAGGGATAGAGGGAGGGAGTGAAGGAAGGAGAAAGGAAGGGAGGGAGTGAAGAGAGAGAGAAAGGATGGGAAGGAGGAAGAAGAGAGAAAGGAAGGGAGAGAGGAAGGAAAGAAGGAAAGAACAGGGAGGAAGCACGGAGAAAGGGAGGGAGAGAGGGAGGGAGGGAAGGAGGGAGGGCAGGAGGGAGGGAGGGAGAAGTGAGTGAAGGGAGGGAGGAACAGGGAGGGAGAGAGGGAGAAATGAAGGGAGGGAGGAACAGGGAGGTGGGGAGGGTGGGCTTCTTGACTGACAATGGCTGCTGAGACTCATGTTTTCTGAACCAAACAGGGATGCTGAACTGATTACTTGAAGTTTAGCATTCTCTGGTTGAGACCAAATTTCACAAACTTAATGAGGTCTCCCTAGCAGTGCCCTGCGTAAACTCCAGCATGGGGGAACACGCAAAATGGACGGGGGTAAGCTGGCTGACCCTGAGAGAAGTCACAGGCAACAAACCGACCACCTCCAGAGCCAGGTGGCTCAGCAAAGGTCCTTCTCCATCTAGAGCAGGTGGCAGATGCCACAGGAGCAAGTTCATGGGTGACAGAACAATGCTCCACGGGATGGGAAAGCAGAGGGCATACTTGTCCATTGGCTCACGGGAGCCTGTTTCACGACCCTGGTCCCAAGGGCTGGGACACTGAACTGAAGTACAGCTGTGGTACGTGTGCAAAGACACCCACCCCCCACCCCCTGCAAACAAAGGTCCTTCTGCACAGTGCGGAGTCCTGGCCGTCCACTACTGTCTTCCAGCCCCCGGTGAGCCAGAGAGGCCACATGGCAGCTGGAAAGAGGTGTGCTGGCTGAACCCCACATCGGAAGGTGGCCACAAGCCAGTAGCACACATCTGACTCACTCCTGCCATACTTGATTATATCTCTGCTCTACTTGGGCCTTCCCAAGGCCCCTCTGAATCTAACTTAGCCTGGGTCCTCCCAGCCTCTGTTCACTTGGATCCATCTTAGACCAGTCTCCAATGGACACAATACCTGCATCGTCTCTGAACCTCAGTGGACCCCATCTGGAGAACCAAGATATTGGACCGGGGTCCCTGATGGTATGTGGGTCCCTCCAGGGACCGACCTGACCCTACTAGATGGGACCTTTTGAAAATTACAGCTATAGACTTTCTCTCCTAACAGGGGAAGTAAAATATTGCTTATAATTTTAAGAGTTCTGATGCTCATGTATGGTTCCTTAGCTGAGAGCTTCTGAACCAAGGACACAGGCCCAGAGAAGACAATGTTTCCAATGCCACCCAGAATGTAAGTGCCCAAACTGGGGCGAGGGCTCACCACCTACCTCCGCGGCCAGGCCTTTTTTTCTGAGCTGCTAATCTACAGGGCTTCCTTCCCTTTCTCACAGGAGGCTCACTCCATTCCAAAGCTTATGCCCCATCAGTAGCAGGGCCAAGGCAAAGGAATGAGGGAGGGAGACCATGGAGCCGGAAGAGGCATCATAGGTCACTGGTACCCTGGGTCGCCACACCTAGGAAACAAAATGGGAAGTGACAGGCAGACGGGAGTCACCACTCCCTCACATGCAGAATAAGTGGTTCTAAACTGTTATTTCAAAATATACATTTGTCTTTTTAAAAAATATATATATATGTGGAGGAGGAGAAGAAAGAGGGGAGGGAAAGGATGCTCAGACTAGATAAATCCAGAATGATTTGAATACATTACTGCGGATAAGTTTAGTACATAAAGTCCCAGGGATGGCTTCGCCGTGCATTTCAATGAAGCCCAAAATAATGAGGCTCTGGCCAGGCTCTTGCGGCTCCGTCGGAGCGATTCTGCCCTAATAAGTAGGAAGGCGGTGTCCACGGCTCCCTGCCTACGAATTGTCCTCACGGGATTGGGCTCGGGCTCGGAGGGGAGGCAGACTTTGAAGAGAGGGAAGATAGACGAGCAGCTGGGGTGAGAAGCCTCACATCTGGGGGAGGATGAGACGCGTAGGTCATTTCCAGGCTGGAATTAGCCAGTCCCTCAAGGTGCGGCCTAGATCTGTCCCTGGAACCTCCCGGGGAAGACATAGGATAGGCACAAGGTCTGGGCAGCAGGAGGGTGACCTCTGATTTGCGTCTGCAACCCTCCCCTCTTCCTCGCCTCAGACTGCCTTGTCGCCCCACAAGCTCTAATTGCCAGGAGGAAACGGATGACATTAAAGGAGGTTTCAGAGCTTGTATTTATTCCTTCCAGGACCCACCAGAGGAAGAGGTTTAAAGGACAGAAGGAAGAAATTGGAAACGCAGGGATAGAAGGGAGGGAACAAGGGCAGATTAGAAGAAGAAAAGCTACCCAGCTGGTGCCACCCGGCTTCCCGAGTGTAGACACAGGATATATCATTTCATCCAGCATTTTCTTGGGCCTAAATGGCTGTGTATGCAAGAGCTGGGGGAGACAAGACAGACTCAACAGCCACTGGATGAGTCATGTGTTCCAGAAACATCCCTGGAGCCCACATCCAGGTTGCAGGGCTAGGGAGATTACATGCGTGTCTCATCAAAACCATGCCAGAAAAAAAAAAAAAAAAATGGTGGCCATCTGGGAGGACAGTTGAAGGGAGACAGTGCCTGGCGGCTTGAACAACTATTTGACAGTCAGAAAGCTTGCACAAGAAGAGCCATGGGGCCACCGACCTGGTCCCCAGCCAACGCCTGAGCGAGGGTCCCACGTATCCCCAGCGGGAGGAGTGCAGAGGTTGAGAACTTGCAAATGAAGGGCGGACATTCCTGGGCCCTGTGTAAAGGGGGAACGCCCAGAGCTGCAGCCAAACGCGTAGAGGAAACAGAAACAGTTAAATCAGCCTCCTTCTCTGTTCTCTGGATAGAACTGGCTCCTGGACTTCTGTGAATAGTTAACCAAAAAGCTGTTGGAGTGGACATCTGTTGTTTTTGCCTGCCCAGCCGCTTTCCTCCTTTACTGGAAATAGCGCTCTGATTTTCCTTGAAGAGCCCCCTCCCCCACGCCCGTCCACGTGCTGGCCACCCCCAGCCCCAAGGACGGACAAGCGGGCCCCTTGCAGGACAACGGGGACATCACATCCCACGGACCGGCTCAGGGGTGGGGACAGGACCTAAATCAGGAACAGCCTCACGCAATCCCAGGCCTTTGTGTAGAAAGGAGAAGCTTTCTCCTGGCGCTCCTGAGAACAGGAAGCGCGGCCGTCCAGCGCTGCCGGCAGCCATCTTCTCACCACAGTGACAGAGTCCGTGCTGCCTGGACATGGAGGTTAGGCAGAGGACAGCACAGCACGTCCTGCTGACAGCATTCTGACCCATCCGTCCAGCCATTCCCGAAGACCCCTGTGTTGTTACAAGCCCATATGAGTTGGGCTTCTTACAACAAAAACCCTTGACTTAAGATTACGAGCCTGGGCCTGGAGAGGTGGGTTAGTGGTTAAGGCGCTTGCCTGCAAAGCCTGAGGACCCAGGTTCTACTCTCCAGATCCCACGTAAGCCAGACACATAAAGGTGAGGCAAGTGCAAGGTCGCACATGCTCACTAGGTGGCGAAAGCGTCTCGAGTTCGATTGCCATGGCTGAAGCCCTGGTGTGCTATCCCTGCTTTTCTCTCCCTCTCAAAAAAAAAAAAAAAAAAAAAAAAAAAAAATTATGAGCCTTGTTCACTGACAGTGTGTGTCAGTCGGCCATTTGTGCTGTTATAACAAAACATATGAGGCTGATGCTGGGCGTGGTGCTGCACGCCTTTAATCCCAGCACTTAGGAGGCAGGGGTAGGAGGATCGCCATGAGTTCAAGGCCACCCTGAGACTACATAGTGAATTCCAGGTCAGACTGAGCTAGAGCGAGACCCTACCTACTTCAAAAAACCAAAACATATATATGGCTGGGTAAATTGATAAGAACAGAATTCTTTTGTTCTTGAAGTTCTCGTGCCTGGGAAGGCCAAGATCAAAGTGTCCATCGGTCTGTCTGGTGGAAGCTACTCTCTGACATCAAAATGGTGCCTGTCCTGCGTCCTTGGGCTCCACGTGGAGGAAGAAGAACATGCCAGCCAAACACCGTGAAGCCTTGGTCAAAAAGGCCTTGACCCATCCAAAAGAGCAGTTCTCTCATGCTTAGACCCCTCTGAAAGGTCTCACTTATTATCATCCAACTGGTTAATTAAAACAGCAACATAGCAGGATCTATGGAGTCACAGGACTCCCAAGTGAGAGAAGGGTCTCTTTCTTTTTCCAGGTACCCCTAGGGGCTTCGTGTGCAAGTACACACCCCTCCATGGCATTTTGGGATGACTGTGATGGGAGGATTCCTTCCCCCAAGAATACATCAAGCTGTGAAGTATTCATGGTTTTAAAATTACTCATCAGGACTTGGATTTTTTTTTCCTCCTCTGCTACCTTAGTTACTGATTATTTTCAAATCCGTCAGATACACAAACTCCTGTTTTTAAGATGCAGTCAGCACACCCATGCACCCGTCTATAGATAGTAAAAAGTAGTTAGCTGAAGGCCCTGGAATGTCAGGCTGTTGGAAGGGGTGAGAGGAGTGGATGGCTGCACCACTGTAAATGCGGCAGGAAAATACTATTTAGTTGTTAATTCAAGGCAGGTTGAGTAATCAGCTTGTTTTGAGTAATGAACTGGGAAAGCAGTCATTTTGGAAGAACGGGATCCACTGCTGTCCTTAAAGCCTGGATTATGTGTGTCCCTGAAATGTGGAAGGCCATTGCCCTTTCCAGAGAGGCCAGGCCACTGTCTCCAGCCAGCCAGTTGGCAACCACTCAGGCCCTCTCCCTGGACTCCAGGTTCTCATCGGATACCCTTGTTAAAGCCCTGCCCCTCTCCAAACACTGGCTCTGCCTGTGGTCTCTGGCCAGGTTTAAAAACCCCATTTGTTAGCCAGGTGTGGTGGTGCACGCCTTTAATCCCAGCAGAGGTAGGAGGATCACTGTGAGTTCAAAGCCACCCTGAGACTGCATAGTAAATTCCAGGTCAGCCTGAGCTATAGTGAGACCTTATCTCAAAAAAAAATAAATAAATAACTTGTTAAAGCCCCATTTGCTGATTTCTTCTCTGGCTCCTTGTGCACTCATTCAGTCTTATCACTGGGCTGCTCATAGTCAGGAGCTGTAGACCCCTGTGGGGAGGGAATCCTCCAATCCATCCTGACATGGTCCAGGAAAGGTTAGAGTGACTTGTGAACAACAACGTCCCTTTTGACCAACGCCATGAAGACAAAGACGTGAGACCCGCTGCTTAAGGGACCAGTCAGTGCGGGGACAGGTGCACACAGAGCTCCCGGCAGCTGAGCTGGAGGTTTTGCAGACAGTCGTTCCCTCTGTGGCGTGTATGCCGTCTTTCAGCTCTTATACATAGAAGTTATTGCAGCTCACGTGCTGCAAAGGTTGGTCCCCCAGCTGGTGGCTTCATTTGGGGAGGTTCTGGAAACTTTGGAAGAGTAAGAGTAGGTAGAGGATGTAAACCACTGAGTGAGGGTGGGGGAGGATCGATCCAGGGGGTGGGGGCATATTATTCCTGACCCTCCATGGGCGTCCTCTCTCTGTCTCTTGGACACGAAGTACAAAAATTCCTCCACTACTCACTCCTGGCGCCATGATGTCCCTCCTGTGCAATGGGGCCAAGCGACCACGAACTAACCCCAAAACCATGAGCCAGAACGAAGCTTTCCTCCTTGAACTTGTTTCTGTCAGGTGTTTGGTCACAGTGACGCAAGTCTGATACAGAGGTGAATATGCTTGACTAGCCTAGCAAATCCTGCACCTCCTCGGGAGCAGGGCCAGGGGCTTCCCTCAGAAATATCCAGTTCCTTCAGCCATGAGCCTCAGACTTCATCCCAGACTGAGCAGCTGATTCTGGACTGAGGAGTCTGAACCCTGCAGTCATGGACTATCGCTGAGGGCTGGAGCTGTGTCCATCCTCAACGCGATCCCAGCCTCCCAGGGAAGCTTGGGAACTTCACCCTCACGAAACACTGACCTAATCTTTGCATGGAGACTGCTATTTACATTAAAATTGGTCACATAATGAAAGGGGGGGAAAAAGTAGTTCATTAATATGCTAAGAAGTGCTAATTTGAACACTGCAGAAAAGCAATTGCAAATTCCATTTTGCAACTTGCAAATGTGATACAGTGCAAATTAGGGCTGACGGACCCCCCTCGTCTTCAGATGTTCAGGCTACTTCTGTTGCCCCTGAGCTCCCCTCGAGTCAGGGCCAGAGATGAGCTCCAAGAGCTGCGAGGCTCACTGCACCCTCGTGGAGGAAGGAAGACCAAGAGTCCAGCCATGGGCAGCCAAGTGGGCCTCTCAGTGCTGGCATCAGGTGGGGTCCAGGAAGATCAGCACCAGGGAGATGCCGAAATGATCCACAGGAATGAATAGGAATGAATCCAAATGTTTAATAACATGTGGCTGCTCCCAGGTCCACGGCTTGCATCCAAGACTGCCCGCCCCTGGCCACGTGACTCACAGAGCTCTCAACATCACCCTGAGGTCCCCTCAGCAGGAAAGACTCATGAGAATCCAAGTCAGTTTAGTCAGAGGTTGGCTGTAACCCTCTGGGGCATGTCTACACATGCCAGGATGTTGGGGTGGGGTCAAAGTATCCTTCAATGTCCCTTAGGACCAACACACCTCCTCTGGCTAGGTGCCACACGGTCACGGTTCCTCCATCTTTGTCTGCCATCTTTCTTGAGTTGAGTGCCAGGTGATGTGTGGGCTTGCCTTTGGAACCACTCGGCTTGGTTTTTGTTTTTGTTTAAAGTGTTTACCGGGATGAAGAGATGGCTTAGCAGTTAAGCGCTTGCCTGTGAAGCCTAAGGACCCTGGTTCGAGGCTCAATTCCCCAGGACCCACGTTAGCCAGATGCACAAGGGGGCTCACGCGTCTGGAGTTCGTTTGCAATGGCTGGAGGCCCTGGCGCGCCCATTCTCTCTCTCTCTCTCTATCTGCCTCTTTCTGTCTCTGTCACTTTCAAATAAATAAGTAAAAATAAGAAACTTTTAAGTGTTTACCTTTAATTTTTATTTATTTATTTTTTATTTATTTATTTTTATTTGAGACAGAGAAAAAGGGAGAGAGAGAGAGAAAATGGGCCTACCAGGGCCTCTAGCCACTGCAAACGAACTTTAAACACAGGTGCCACCTTGTGCATCTGACTTACATGGGTCCTGGGGAATCGAGCCTGGGTCCCTAGGCTTCATAGGCAAGCACCTTAACCGCTAAGCCATCTCTCCAGCCCAATGTTTACCTTTAAACAGGTAAGAATCCTTGACTCAGCAAGCTGTCCCAGCTCTGAGAGCCATCTGCCAGAGTCCCCAGCACTCATGGCCAAGGCCTGCCAACGGCAAGGACAGCCGCTCTGCCGAGGCCTCGCGTGACTCCAGGCTGTGTTCTGACAGCCCTCACCCCCGTCGGCCGCCCGGAGTAAGCACAGAAATGTTAGCTTGTGACTATCAGCTTCTCCCTCTTTCCTCCCCTCTTTCCTTTCTTCCTCCCTCTTCTAGGATACAGGAGACAAAGGTGTCTTGGCAGTCTAAGATTAAGAAAGTCAGTCCTTGATCCAGAAACAAGGTGAATACACAGTCAACATATGGACCCCGAAAGTACAGCCCTGAGCGTCTCATGGGCCAAAACAAGGAAAGACATAAAACCCCTTGAGGTATACCTTTCCTTACAACTCAAAGGACAGTGGGGCCTGACTTCTCTGCAACCCATGCCGAAGAGGTTTCTGTCTGGCCATTCCAGGGATGGATGTGACCTCATCATAGAACTTACCAGAGAGTTGATCTGACCTTCTGTCACAAAGGGGCACGTCAATGCAGAAAGGCAGTTCTACAAGGCACTTCCTGACCTCCCGGCGAGGGCCTGTTATATACTTAGCTCTCCAAAACCTGTTTTTGTTCCGGGCATGTCTATGTACAGATGACAAAGGAATTGAGGAATGCAGGCCCATTGACACACCTGCCCACGGCCTCCCACACTCCACCCTCTCTGCATTGTTCGTGCGCATATCACTCAGATTCCTTTTCCTATGTCCCTTGGCAAAGAGGATTTCAGCAACTCTGTCAGCTTTCTCACAGTGCTTGCAGGAACCCGAAATCACTGCTTGCTTACAGTTCCCTGCGGAACATAAGGTCCTTGTAGAGAAGCACCGCGTCTTGCTCACAACACCAAGCATCAAGGGTTCTGCCTGACACATGACAGATTCTTAATAAATACTTGCAGAAGGTGACTTGGAACCCAACCCCTTTTACTGCACGTTCTATGTACCAACTACTTCTTAAGTGCTTTGAAAACACTAAATAAACTTTACTTAATCCTTACAGCAAGTCTGTGTGTACGTTCTACCACTAACTCATTTCACAGACGAGGAAACAGAGGCACAGAAAGGTGAAGCAATTTGTCTGAGGTCTCAGAGCTGTGGCAACGTACCTGACAGGGCTCGTAATTTCAGAGGACATCAGTCCATCGAGGTAGAAAGCTGTGGCAGCAGGCGTGGCTCAAGACATGGTGGCAGGAGTCTGTGGCTGGCGCTGCTCATATTGTAGAAGATCAGCAGCAGAGATCTGGGCAGGAACCAGAAGAATCACCTTTAGGGCATACTCCAGTGACTCGTTTCTACTAGCTAGGTCGCAGTTCCAAAAGATCCATGCTTAACCAAAACAGTGCCACCATCTGGAGACTGTTTGACCACAGGAGCCTTTTGAGACCGTTTCACATTCAAGCCACCCTTTACCAGGAGGACTGGCTAACAGAGCCCTTGGCCTCCACAGCTGAAGATAGCCCAATGCATGGCAAACAAAGTTTTAATCTCTTCCTTGAGCCCAGAAAACCTGCACCTGTTGCCCCTCTCTTATTACTGAACACTGTCTGATTCTGGACACGTGAACCGCACAGTCTCATCCACTTGTGCAGAGGGCCTTGGTAGCATCAGCTGGTGAGTCAGGTTGGTTCATTAACAGGGTCAGCAGCTGGCATGTGGTAGCGCAACATAAAAACCTAACAGCGCCCACTAAAGAAGTGCACCTTCAAAGCAGCCCGAGCCACGTGGCCCCGCAAGAAAGAAATGGGGTTCAAGAAATGTGTTTTCATTTATTCTATTAGGAATAGCCCTGTATTGAACAGCATGGATGTAGACAATACAAAGACTAAAGGAGCCTTTATACCCAACACCGCCAGCATTACTCTGGGCCAGCTGTGGGCTATGGGCATCTCGTGAAAATACCCATGGCTGACCTGTGCTGGCCTCTAGGTCTACCCACTACCACGTGCATGCCCAAGTCTGCCACACAGACTACTGAAGACATCTGAAGTCTGCTGGGAAGGCTGGAGAACTGAATATAGACTCAGTGGAAGGAGCAGTGATTCTCAACCCTGGCTACTCATAAGTCACCCATGTCTTACCCCAAGATTCTGATTAATTGGCGTGGGGTACCACTTAGCTTAGGTACGTAACTCAGGTTGGAACCCCTACCTAGGGGGTGGCAGCTCCTCATCTGAATAAAGACCCTGGGCAAAGGGCGGCTGAGCAACTGACCATAGACACCAGAGAATAATTTGCCCCAGGGACTCCCTCCATCCCTGTTCCCACCACGTGCTCACTGAATTCTCCCAGCATGACACCTCGTCGTAAGTCAGATGCCTGTGTCAGCCACCAAGATTAACTGCTTGCCCTCGCTGAAGTTCCTAACTGCTCTGGATGCCAGTTTACAGCTCATAATTAGAATTCACTGCAACTTGGAGAACACACAGCCCATCCACAAACCAGGACAACTTGCGGCCTCGGCGCGAGTCCGGTGATTTAAAACCTCGGTGGACAGATTCGCCACACCTAGCGTGTATGTTGCGGAGGACTGCCCCCTCGGACGTCCAATGAGGAGGAACTGAATTATGGCCTCAGACACCAGACTGAGAAGTTGCAGGGCAGTGGCCCCATTATGCACCAACCTGGATGGGTAGCGTGGGTGGGGGGGGAAGCTAAAACTATCTCCACTTGTCCTTCAAGTCTCCTTCATCCAAGCCCCCACTGCAGCCTGTCCTGCTAGTCACCATGCCAGAGCAGTCAGCTGGCTCTTAGACCTTTCTCCTGATGGCAGGATGGAGACAGTGTAATTATTCCTCACTTTCACAAGTAATAAATACACTCAAATTAAAAATGCATTTGTACCACTCATTTTACCCCTGCATAGATCACAACATGTAAATACACATTCCGCTCGTCTTTTGCTAAATCATTTACACTGTACCCTCATGGTGGTCAAGGGATACACACATCTTCCTATGCATCTTGAAATCATTAACAGTCTTTAAAATTGGTATGTTCTCATTTAATACCCAGCGATGGCGATTGCTGATAAGAGTGGGAACAACTGGAAAATCTTAGCATTCCAGGCCTGATTTGATTCTATCTACCAAGCTGAATGTTTAAAGAAGTCTATCACCAGTCTCTGATATGTTGGGGTAAGTTTACTGTTCAGTGAGGAGAACTGTAGACATAATGCCAAGTTCGGAATTGGAAGACCTGGGTTGGAGACGCAGCTCATGTATCGCGCCTCCCTGGAGTTTATCTTTTGGCTGTGAGCCGAGAAGCCCCTTCCCCTAGCCATTCTCACCGAAGGGGCAGGGGCAGGAGCCCTCGTAAGTGAGAGGAGCTAGGTAAGCAGAGAGTGGAGGGAACAGAAAGCATCTCAAAGGGGTCACAGGGATGAGTGTAGGCTTGGTGAAGGGAGGAAGTGACATCTTCCGAGCCCAGTGATCACAGGAGCCTCAGAAGATGCTGTCACCAGGTATGCAGGTGCACACCGGTCACCCCAGCACGCAGAAGGATGAGGCAGGAACATTGAAAGCTCAGGGCCAGCCTGGGCTACAAAAGGGAGCTTCTCTGTCAAAAAGAAAATTTGGGCTGAGGAGATTGCTCCGTGGTTGAAGGCGCTTGCTTGGAAAGCTTGCAGGCCCGGGTTCAATTTGCTTGTACCCACGTAAAGCCAGACACACCACAAAGTGGCGCATGCATAAGCGTCCGGGAAGCCAAACTGCGATAACATTTGCTTTAAATGCCAAACTGTGCCTCATTCGAGAGTTCATCTCTCGCCTTTTTCCCTTTGCAAAAGCATCCCCAGTTATTCGTAGATGTCCTGAGGGAACTCACAAACAGTCCACCGCTGGCTCCGTGGCCCACTGAAGACCCTACACAGCAGTCACCACCTTCCTTCCTGCTCTTCCCTCCCCGCCTCGCCTGTTTCCATGGAAACTACTAGGAGACACCCTGCAGCAAGGAGCTGAGACTGGAGGACAGCCCCCCACTCAACCCTTCTGCTTCTCACCCTTCAGCCCCCTCCAGGCCAGCCCCACCTTTCCTGCCCCAAATGAGACAGGGCTCATCCACTATCCAGCCACACTTGGGGATCAATTCCTGTACCGACAAGTCAGAGGGCTCAGCTGCCTGGAGTTAAGCAAGCATTATGGCGGCAGGCACCCCAACTTCAAGCCATGGGGAGCCTCCAGTGGCCAAAGAATGCAGACCATAAACAACATGATTAAAGAAAACAAGAGGGATGGAGACATGGCTTAGTGGTTAAGGTGCTTGTCTGCTAAGCCTAAGGATGTAGATTCATTTCACCAGTACCCACATAGGCCAGATGCACAAGGTAGCACATGTGTCTGGAGTTCGTTTGCAGTGGCTGGAGGTCCTGGTGTGCCCATTCTCTCTCTCTCCCCTCCCTCCCTGTCCCTCCCTTCCTCTTCCTCTCTCTCAAATAATAAATATAAATATTTTTTTTAAAATGGAAACAAGAAAAATTGCTATCACTTCCGAATGAAATACCCTGATAGCCACAGGAAAGGCAGATGACGCCACAGTGGTCAACCCCTTGGGCTTTGTCCAGTAGACTTGGCCTAGGGCTGCGATTTAAACCCATGGTGACTCTAAAAAGCCACATGATCAGTTCCTCTCCATACAGGGAGACAGGTAATTGAAGTAGGGATCAGACTTCAGCAGTATGCACATATGAAAGGTTCAACAATCACAACCTGGGGAAAGCCAGGGGAGAAAAAGAATGAAAAAGAAACGTTTACTTCACTGAGTCTAGCTGCAGCGCGATGGATCTCATTGTCCACGCCGCTCTGAGGAAGAGCTCTTGGCCTCTGAGGGAGGGGCTGCAGGAGGAGCCTGCCAGGAGTGAAGTGTCCAGAAGGGAGGCCTCCTCAGCCCGGCAGAGGTGGGGATTTGGATGGAAAGAGACACTGCTGGGACCCACAGCCGGAAATTTGCTCTACAGCAGATGTGCGCCTCTCCAGAGAAACTACCAAATGGCTATAGCCTGGGGTGTGCTGTAGTTGGGGTGAGGCACATTGGCAGAGGCCTTGCCCAGCACAAGCAGGGCCCTGGACTGGATCCCCAGAACATCAATTTTTAAAAACAGTTGCTGCCAGTAGACCCCTGTAGGTGAGTTCTAATTTGGACCCCAGGGCACTCAAATACTTTTCCAGGAAAATGTTATGCTTTCTGGACATCTCAGTAAATAGCCCACTCACATCTCCCAGGTTAATGTAAGGCTTATAAGCAGGGCGTGATGGTGCACGTCTTTAAGCCCAGCACTCAGGAGGCAGAGGTGGGAGGATCACCGTGAGTTCGAGGCCACCCTGAGACTACATAGTGAATTCCAGGTCAGCCTGAGCTACTGTGAGACCCTACCTTGAAAAACAAATGATAATTATGTAAGGCTTATTATGATCACTGAGTTCAAGGCTCAGAGCACAGCCTCTTATTCCATGTCAGGATGAGAACCACCATTCCCTGTCCCACTTCAAAGCATGACTCATACATAGAGACATAGAGCAAGCAATTGTTCACCACCAAGTTATCCCACCCAAGCCTATCAAGAATAAAAAACTAGCCAGGGTGGCCGTGCACGCCTTTTAATCCCAGCACTCAGGAGGCAGAGGTAGAAGGATCAGCATGAATTTAAGGCCACCCTGAGACTACATAGTGAATTCCAAGTCAGCCTGGGCTAGATGAGTCTCTACCTCAAAAACCCAAAAATAAAAACAAAAAAATAAGAGCAGCTGGAGAGATGGCTTAGAGGTTAAGGCATATGCCTATGAAGCCTAAGGACCCAGGTTTGATTCTCCAGGTCCCACATAAGAAAGATGCACATGGTGGCATATGTGTCTGGAGTTCGTTTGCAGTGGCTAGAGGCCCTGGCGTGCCCATTCTCACTTTCTCCCTCTATCTCTCTCCTTCTCTCTGTCTCAAATAAATAAAAATAAAATAAAGAAAAGAAAAGAGGACAATAGAAAACAGTGCCTTCCAGAGACAGCACCCTAGACACACAAAGTCAGGGAAATGTTACTGGTCCAAAGAAGATCTCGGAACCTCTGTGTTTGAATCTCTTTCTAATAGCTAGCCGTCTCCATGGGCCTAACATGGCCATCCTGCGAGCGTGTCAGCAGATAGAAGTCACCACACGTGACCGTGGTCAGCTGTAGAGGACAAATAAAGAATATCGCCACGCTCCAGTGCTCTGCAGAGCATGCCGTGCTATAGACAGAAGTGTTTCAAGTCAACACAATATGAAAAAATTCAAAATAAAATGAAAAGTGTCTGAAAACAAACCAACATAAATATACAGCAGTCCTGTTCATTATGATTATTTATGATCCTAAGAACTGGCATCGTTACTGTGGTTTCCTTTCCAAAATCTCACCAACTTGTTACTACACTGCAGTTTCTGAGCCCCATGGGCTTCAAAAGGTGCCGTGTTCAAGGCCAAAGTCATTTCTGACACAGATGACGCACATCCCCCGTGCCGGGCCCAGGTGCAGACGTGCCTACGCGTGTGCGCTAAGGACACACAGTAAAGCCTGCCTTGGACCTTCCGGCGACTTCCCCAGTGACTCTAAGCCACTGGGATGCACTGTTGGTACCTCTGATTGACGTGCACCACCCACCTATTAAGCGAAGCAGTCTGGTCGCCGGCAAAGGGCCTGAGGAATGGTCTGGAAACCCATCCCCTTGGGGGACACAGCCCTCGGAACGTGCTGGAAGCACTGAATATTTCATCGGGGACGACTGGACTTCTCTCTTTCAGCGCCCCGCTTACCCCCTCCTCCACCTCCCCCCTCCCCTTCCCTATTTCCCCTCCACTCACTTGACAAGTGGTCACGGCCACATGACTGCTGTCCGGCTGTCCTCACCAGCTGACCCCTACGGGGCGCGGGGCCCAGTGGTCATGCTGTCCTCGTCTCTCGCCAACCACATCTGACAGGAGACGAGGCGCCTTCGGCACCTGAGACGCCCTGGGACTACACAGGTGAACGAGGGGAGGCCGTGTTGTCTCTGGACTAACAACGGGGGGAGTGACATGACATCTACCTCTGGGAGCCCACGTCCGCATATTCAAAGGTTCATCATGCGGGTGATGCAGGCAGGCTGGCGGCAACCGATGAGAGCGGAGAAGGCAGGAGGGGGGCTGGGAAGGGGCACCGGCCTCGTCCTCAGTGAGAAGGAAAGAAGAGCCCAAGTGTCCCTTGGGCCATGAGGGCAACTCAGAGGGCAAGGGGACAAGGGGTCATAGGCGTGTCACCATCGCAGCACCTGGAGCCCCTCCCAGCTCCCTGGAGGTCCCCCGGGCCCCTTTCAGTCCCTCCTGGCCTCTGAAACTTCCTCTCCGCCTCCTGACCCCAACCAGGCCCTGGAGCTCCTCCCCCCCCATCATTTGGAGTCCCTCCCAACTCCTCAGGGCCTCTCCCCAGTACCTCCAGACCCCCAACACATGGGTAGCCCCCAGGACCACTGAGATGGCAATTCCTTCTCGCGGTCGCTGGTGTTGCCCAACGAGACAAGGCTTGTCGGTGGAGAAGGGAGAGCTTCCCCCTAGAAGTCACATGGAAGGTCTGGGTTGCTATATTGTCTTGCAACTCCTTTTTGGTGAAGTGTCAGAGTAGAGAAAAAGATGAAGTATTTTGACTGAAATAAATGCTTTCATGGAAAACAGAGAGCCCTAGAGAGTGTTCTCAGACTTGAAGAACGTCATACTATTTTAAGCAGGTGACAGTAATGTCACTGTCTGAGGGGTTAGGATATTTTTTTTTCCCTAGGCTTACAAGAAGGGGGGGGAGCATAAGTTTGCTTCGAATAGAGAAAGTTAAGTAAAGAAACACACTTCCCCGTTGCATGGATAATTCATGGACTGCAGTGACATATTTCCCTGCTCAAAGTCTTTGACAAAACTAACCAGCACTATTAGAGAGTGTCTGCTGCCTCCGAGCAGAAACGAAATGAAGTACTGACACGCTCTTCACTCTGAATTTTCCAGCCTCCATTATTCCACCCACGCCATGGCTGCAAGGGGTTGGCTCAAAACCCTTCCCTCTGGGTACCACGGACCGGGAAGGTCTAGGGCAAACCCAGAGAGTGTGCTTTGGCCAGCCTTGAGCCAGAAGCTTACTCCAGGCTACCCCTCTTCTTTCCTTCGCTTTCCAAGGCAGTACTGACTGGGTGGTAAAACGTCTTTTGAGGTTCCCTCCTATCACCATGGGTACGAGTGGAAGTCTGTTCCTAAGTTTGAACCACAAACTCACACAAGAATGGAATCGTGTGGAAATCCTGTAAGGACACCCCACTCACTCAAACCGCATCTGCTTCCTGGGTTCCTTGTTCGCCCAAGTTACTTGCTTCTTCGTACTGCTTTGTAGCTGTTGGGAGGATGGGAGCCAGGGACCCTATCGCGTGGCAGCCCCGCTCCCTGGTCCCCTGCTGTCCTCATGCTGCAAGGGTAGAGCACATGAACACAGCCACTCAAAGAGCCTCCAGTGGGCTTCCCAGACCACTGGCCCCAGCCCTCACCTACCATGTGCTCCCTGGCTAACGAGGAGGTAATGCGCCACCCACTCTCATAGCTCTGCAACCATTCCAGAGGCCACTGGGAGGAGACAAGAAAGAAAACAGAAGTGACTTCGCTGGGTTCCTTGTGTCTCTAAGCCCACGAGGATATAGAGGTCTACAACCATTAGAAGCCATTGAAGCAGGCACAGCCAGGTCTACCTCCAGTTGAACCCGCAGGGACCACAGTGGGGCACAGCCCCGCCTTGATTCCTCCTCTTGGACTGTTTGTATGAGCCTGACTTTGTACGGAAGACGGTACATGCAGAAAAACAGCTGCCTCATTCCTACATCATCCGACCTTATCCCTCGCCAACCCCACCATTCCCATGCTCTTTCTTTATATTTTTTTGTTTATTTTTTATTTATTTATTTGAGAGTGACAGACACAGAGAGAGGAAGAGACAGACAGAGAGAGAATGGACACGCCAGGGCCTCCAGCCACTGCAAACGAACTCCAGACGCGTGCGCCCCCTTGTGCATCTGGCTAACGTGGGTCCTGGGGAATCAAGCCTCGAACCAGGGTCCTCAGGCTTCACAGGCAAGCGCTTAACCGCTAAGCCATCTCTCCAGCCCCCACGCTTTTTCTATATTTCATAAAAGAAACTTGTTGCCAAAGCTTTACTCTGTGTGTATTAATTAAACTAATGCTGGTCAGGCAGGGCTGCAAACCACGTGACCCCGGCTTTCACTCTCTTACTTGTGTCTGTCTTTGTTTCCTTCTAATCCTCGAGTCGCCCCTAACAGGTAATAGCCACAATGGTTGTGGCAGGAGGACACGCTGAAGATGACAGGGACAGAGAGAGGGTACTACTCCAGGGAAACAAACTTCTGCCAGCTGGGCTGCTGCACTACAGGTTTAATTAATTAATATTTTAATGTGGGGGGTGCTGAGAAAACGAATTGCTAGAGAAAGCACTTTCACACAAAGGTGAGAACTGAGTTTAGGTCCCTAGAAGAACTTAAAGCTGGACACCATAGCATACGGGTCTGCCATCCCAGCATGCCCATGGCAAGATAGGAAGGGGGGAAAGAGAACCTCTGGATGCCCACAGGACAGTTAGCTTGGTGAGCATCAGTGAGCAAGAAGAGACCCTGCCTTAAACAAGGTGGAAAATGAGCATCCACACCCCAGGTTGACTTCTGACCTCCATGCACACACCAGGACACACATGTGCCCACACTTACACACACAAAAAAGCATATTCAATCTTTGAGACAAGGTCTTGCTATGTAACCCAAGCACACCCCAGTGACCTAACTTCCTTCCACTAGGCCCCACTTCTTAACGCTTTTACCATCAAGAGGAAACATCAGTCAGAGGCCCACAATCAAGCCTTCAACACCTGGGCCATTGGGAAACATTCCAGATTCAAATTACAAGCCAGTGTTGTCGAACAGGCTATGGGCACATAGAGAGGGAGCTTTACAGGAAAAAGGGGGGGCGCAAAGGATGGTGCTTCCAGTAGTCTGATATCTACCATAATAACACTGTGTGAAAAAATGCCCCAAACTCAGGGGTGCTAACTCTGCAACTCCTGCAGAGCGTGTCTGGACCACTCTGGTATAGATGGTGCTGCCTCACCTGCTGAGAGCAAGTTAGCTGTAGGCTGGAGGGAGGAGAAACTGAGTCACCTGATTCTAATCCTTCAACAGGCCAGCCCAGGCACAATCTCATGATGAAGGCCCAGCCAGCAGAGCAGAAGAGTCCAGTTGCAAGTGTGTTTTCAAGCTTCCATATCTGTCTTCTTTGTTCCTGGTCACAGCAATCACAGGAGGAATCTCAGAGTCAGTGATGGGTCTGCAGGTCACAGGAGGGATCTCAGAGTCAGTGATGGGTCTGCAGGTCACAGGAGGGATCTCAAAGTAGATATGTATACAAAAGTAGACAGCAGAGGATAAGGGAGGCTAGGACTCCTTAGTCTGGATCAGATGGCTAGAGAGGTCTGGCTTGAGTAACTGGTGGTATGGCCAGGACAGAAAATGACCCCACAGGTTCCTGTGTTAAAAGCTTGGTTGCAAGCCAGGTGTGTTGGCGCACGTCTTTAATCCCAGCGCTCGGGAGGCAGAGGTAAGAGGATCACCGTGAGTTCAAGGCCACCCTGAGACTACATAGTGAATTCCAGGTCAGTCTGCACTAGGGTGAAACCCTACCTCAAGAAAAAAAGAAAAGAAAAGAAAAGAAAAGAAAAGAAAAGAAAGGAAGGAAGGAAGGAAGGAAGGAAGGAAGGAAGGAAGGAAGGGAAAAAGAAGTTTGGTTGCATCTGAGGGACCTCTGGGAAAGGGAGTGGATCCTAAAAGATCTGACCTCACCAGTGGACTGAACCCCTTGGTGGATTCGTTCCACACTGGCATGACTGGGAAGTGGGGAAAGGCAGGAGGTGAGGCCTGGCTAGAAGAAAGAGGTCACTGAGGTCGTGTTCTGGAAGGATATGTCTTGTCCCGGGTCCCTCTCTGCCTCCTGTCCTCATGAAATAAGCCACTTCACTGCACCCCATTATCCTGCCATCCTGCCCTGCCTCACCACACAGAATCTAGTGACTGTGGGCTGAACACCCTGAAACCAAGAGTCAACTAAGCTCTTTCCCCTTTTAAGTTGCTTATGCCAAGCATTTTGTCATAGCAACAGAAAACTAACACCTCGGAAGGTGGAGATGCCTGGTGGAGGGATGCTATGGGAGCTTTGAGAGCCAGGAATTTGATTTGGGCTTAGGAAGAAGCTTGGGCCATTGGTGTGACCACTTATAGGAACTTTACCATGCTTTGTGGGTAATTATTCTTTTCTAATGTTAAACAAGCTTCATCAAGTACCAAGGTCCCTAAAGCCACAAACTCTTTGGGCGATAATGGCAGTGAGCTGGAATTCGTTCAGGTGACACCCATGGCAGGCCACCATGGGGGCAGGAGTGAGGTCCCCGTGGGAACATCAGTCAGCTGCACAGTTGGCAAATGCACCCTCCCACCCCATGTCCCATGGCCACCATCCTGGCTTCGCTGTAGGACAAGCTAGGGACTCCATTTACTATGTGAGACTCTCCTATTTTATGCTGATCGTTAACTAAGAATATTTCCCTCCAGAGATTTATTATATTAATGAGCTCTGAAATTACTCATAGCAATTAAGTATATTGTTTTTAAACTCTTCAGAAATCATCAAAACACATCGGTTGTTTTTCAGAGAAGCATAAATAAAAGGTACAACTCATCACCCAAACAAATCCAGCAGCCAGCTCCTTCCATGCTGCTTTGGGGTGTTTCTGGTCCCCAGGCTGGGCCCACCCAGCTGAGGGATGCTTCATAGCTCAACACGGTGACATCTTCCTCATTCTCCAGAGGTCTGGAAGCTGGGACTGAGCAGCCAGGCAGGGGGATGGCTCTGTGTATGTCTGCAGTGAAGATGGGGCCTCATCCGACTACCTGCCCCCAACTCCCACACAAGAGGTGTATAGTAAGGTAAAGACCTCCGCGTCCTGGTTAAGGAAGCCCCTGCCAGCCAGGCATTTCCACTTACCCTGTATCTGTTCGCCTGAGAAACGAGGTGCCTCCCCACTTCACACAACCCTTAAGGAGAGAGCCTGTCCCCGGCCAACCCATTACATACAGTCCTAAGGCAGGTTTTTTCAGATGACGTGGCCAAATCCACCCCCTCCTCGCCCCCCTGTGACAGGTTCCCATTGTCGCATGCACAAGCCTCTTCCAAGGAGGGCAGGACAGCTCAGGAGTGAGTAGCAAGTTCTTGGTTGCCTCACCACATGGCATTCAAACACAGACTGTGACACACACACACACACACACACACACACACGCACATGCACACTAATTGGCCGCTGTGGTCCAGCTATGGCACATCCCCCATAGGCTCGTGTGTCTGAAGACTTGGTCTCCAGCTGGTCGCGCTGTTTGAGGAGGTTGTACAACCTTTGGGGTGGGAGGCATGGCTGGTAGAGGTAGGCTGCTTGGAGAGTGGACTTGAGGGCTATGCCCACTCTGCTTCCAGCCCCGGCTCTCTGTTTCCTTGTCAGCCAATAACAGTATGACAGATTACTATGACATGAATGGCTCTCCAGCTTCCACGTAAACAACCGGGCATGGCTCATGCCCCTGCAGCCCCAGTCACATAAAGGGGAGCAGAGACCAGGGAATCAGCTGAGCTTGTGAAAAACTGAAAACTCGGGTGTTAGTGACAGACTCCGGCTCCAATAAGAACAGAAGAAGAGTGATATAGTGGGAAACCCAACATTCTACTACAGGCACCCCCCCCACACACACACATACTCATTGGGCCTTGCAAGGGCACATACATGTGCATACACCACACACATACACCCAAGCAATATATATATATATATATATATATATATATATATATATATATATATATATTGCACATCTTTTCACTCTTGAAACTGAAGCAAGAATGTTAAGACTTCCTTGTGGGTCGAGGCACGGCTCAATGGTTGAGATTCTGTGTCACATGCCAAAGGGCCCAAGTACCCTGTCATCTGGGCATTGTGCAAATTGTGACTGTGAGGGGGGAACGGAAGCGGCCCTAGTAGTCCTCAGACATGGCAAGGACTCCGCATTCTCCTGCAGCTCTTTAGAAGCACGGAGACTGAGCTCTAGTGTGGACCGGGAGGCATGACAATAAAATGCACAGAGGGCAAGGGCAGGGGCATGGCATGCCAGGGCTGGAACACAAGGCACCCGCTGGCCCTTTGGAATCCCACATTTAAGAAGAGCAGCTTCCTTTTTAACAGGAACCTTAAGAGTCCCAAGTTCAGCTAATGGTAGCCCTGGTCACTCAAAGCTCAGAAGAAAGACGCCTCCTCCGTATACCCCATGCTCCAGAACCCTACTCATGATACAGGATGAGGAGCGCCCCTAGAGCCCATGGGGATGCTGATGTCCCAGTGAGGACAGGCAGAGCAGGAATGACTCCTAATTCCCTGGTGTCTTTGTTTCCCACGTTGAAATTGCAGGCTTGCCAGAGAGGCCCTCTCCATCACCCTGTGCCACCAGCCCTGCCATCGCCACATGGACACATGCATGCACCCGGAGTTTCATCAGCCCCTTCCGGCTACACGAAGCTGGCTCCGGGAGGCCTCCCTATGCGCCTGTTGGGCTTGCTAAGTCGCCGAGAGGCTCTTGCTGCACAGATCATGCAGCATAAGCTCCAATGCACAGAGATCGAGACTCCCACCTCCCCAGGTTCCTGGCTCACACACACTGCCCACACTTTAGAGACACTTGCCAGTCACAAACAGAAGACAATTACAGGCTCCTGGAGCTAGAATGGCCTGAGTCATGTTACAGATGGAGAAACCAGCAAGGCCGGAGGGAGGAAATGAGAGCGAAAGACTGAGACACAAGGCTAGGTGCTGACTCCCGGCCCAGGGCTCTGCAACCCTCACGGCCCGCAGGCCCACAGCCACTTCCCTTTCAAACCATGCCAGGAGAAGCCAACCACAGGGGGGCCTATGAAATCTAGCCGCTTAAAGGTGCTGTTTTCCTGATGAACCGGATACCAGCACAAGGGGGAAAGAGATCAACACAGAGAAAAATCAACTCCTACCAAATCAGAGAGCCAGAGCCTCAGAGGCCCCCAACACCTCATCACTGAAGCAGACCAAAAATGAACCCAACATGGCTCAGGGAAATTTTGCGGAAGAGGGGGCGGAAAGAATGTCAGAGCCACATGTTGGGTCATGATATGCAGAGACATTTATCTTGTCCATAACTGTGGGCTAACTCCACAATGCATGACCCATATACCTCAACAAGGAGGGCCCAAGGGGAGGGGGTAGGTCACGGATGAGCCTAATAATGGTACCAAACTGACTGTATTTGCTGAATACAAAACTAACTAATAAAGAAAAAAAAAGAAAAGAAAGAAATCTAGCCGCTTAGAGCCAGAGAGGTGCCCGGTGCTCTTAGATACATTGGGGAACAGGATTTATTTTTTATTTTTTTCCTCCTGTTTTGTTGTTGTTGTTTATTTGTTTTTGAGACATAGTCCCTGTGTAGAGCATTCTGTCTCAGAACTTGCTGTAAAGCCCAGGTTAACCTTGAACTCCAGCTCCTCCTGCCTCATCTTCTGAAGTGCTGGGATTAGAGGCATGAACCACCACACCCAGCCCAGGAGTTGTTATTAAATTCAAATAGTATTCAGTGCCTGCTGATGCCCAAAAGAGCCCCTGGTGAGTCCAGGGCTGTGCCCACTGAGACTTCACTGGGAGGTGGTGGTTGTCTTTACAAGGCATGTGCAAAAAATGGAAACCTTCTAGAAGCTTCTAGAAGCACTGAGTCCACCTCCTCCCACTCTGTCAGGCATTCTGGACCAATAAAGTATAATCATTTCAATAACCCTTTATCATCCCAGAGAGCAAGGTGACCACAGCAAAAGGGCACTGAGCCAGGTCTCAAACCATGAACCAACAAGGAACATGGAAGCCCACATTCAGTAGATTGTCCTTTGCCCCCGACGTCTGTAGACTGTGGGCCATGTGGTGGGAAAGCCCAGGTCTTTTTCTACTTGTCAGGATGAAACCAAGCAGCATGGTTTCCAGTGAGCACAAATCACAGCCATTCCCAGGTGTCAAGACAGCAAGCTAGGAAGAGGAGCCGCCTAGGAAAAGGGGGGACACACCACAGGCTCAGTGAGCCACTCATCCAGCTCCCAGGAGGCCCCCAAAGCCCAAGGCCCTGCTCTGCCTCCCCGCCTTCTCCCTGCCCCACCACCTGCCACCTCAAAGCTGGCATGTCTTCCCTGAGACGCTCTACTTAGTCAAGTAGCTCAAATGAAGCCAGACCCGGGATCAACCTGGGAACGGCTCAAACCTCTCTGTCAAATTTGGCCAGGGCGACATATCCAGTGGTCCCCTTCCTGAGGAGGAGCTAGCTATGGCGCCATGGAGAGACCCTTAGCCACAATCAAGCTTGCAGGCACCGTGATATGACAGAAATAAAACTAAATTATATCCCTTGTCATCATTAAGAAAGATTTTCATCTCCGTCCTTCATTTGAAAAGCACTATATTTAATGAATGGGTACTGAGTCATGACACATAAATGACTAAAATATAGGAATTATACTGAGGTCAACTAACGTATTGTTAAACCATGAAATTAAGGGACCTATTCATGCCTGCCGAAAATGCCACTCCCAGCATTGTGACCCTCTGCCCACTCTCCCCGAGCCCTGGCCTGGAGACACTGCTAACAGAGCAAGATCAAGATTTTTAGCAACCTCTCTCATGAGAGAGTGCAAAATAAATACAGAGAAGGGGAGAGGGAGAGAAGAGAGGAGGAAGGAAAAGAGAGAAGGAAAGAGGAGTAGTATAGTGGTCACCAGATGTTGGGAAGGACAAGGGGACATGGGGATTAGACAGAGGTTAGACAGTAGGTACCAAAAACAGCTTAAATGGAGGAAGTTAGTCAGCACACCATGCGTGAAAATGTGTGCAATCATGTGTTAGATAAAATTGAAAATAAATTAAAAATAAAAATAATTTTCTTGTGACCGGGGTGAAAGTTTCATCAGGCCTGTGTGTCCACATTGCCACGAGTGTATCCAGCGTTCGGGCTCCTGCCAGGCCAGCCCTGCTCCAGAAGAGCGTCTTAGCCTAGCATCTCAGCATGCAAGAGGCTGACGAAGGAGGATCAAGAGTTTGAGGCCAGGCTTGGATACATAGAAACACACTGTCAAAAGAGGGAGAGACTAGGCCAGGCATGGTGGCACACGCCTTTAATCCCAGCACTCGGGAGGCAGAGGCAGGAGAATCGCTGTGAGTTCAAGGCCACCCTGAGACTACATAGTGAATTCCAGGTCAGCCTGAGCTAAAGTAAGACCCTACCTTGAAAAAAAGAAAAGAAAAAGAAAAAGAAAAAGAAAGAGAGAGAGAGAGAGGGAGAGAGAGCAGGGGAAGGGGAGTAGGAAAGGAGGAAAAGAAAGAGAAAGAGGAAAAGACCTCCCTGTGGGCTGCCACTAAGGGGGGGCCATGCGTCTGCTCCAGTGGGGCCTGCAGCACAGCGGTCCACAGCACAAATGCATCAGGAAAATTGTTTTCCCCACCTGCATTCACCTCCTCCAGCTCCTTCCAGAAACTTAAGATGCCTCAGTTTGGGCTTTGTGAAAATTTGGGTGAAAATAAAAAAGATTTTAAAAATCATAGTTATCAGGATGGGTGGTCTTTCTGAAAGGCAATGTTTCCAGAATGCCTGAGATCCTGTCGAGAGTCTTGTGCTCTAAAACACAGTACAGCCTTCCAGACTCCTCCCTCCAATACACAGAAAGATGTCTAAACTCGGGGCTGGGAAGATGGCTCACTCTATACATTTCTTGCCTTACAAACATGAGAATCTGAGTTTAATCCCCAGTACCCACATACAAGGCCAGGTGCCTCTTGTAATGCCAGCACTGGGGAGGCAGAGAGAGAAAGGTCCTTGGGGCTCACTGGTCAACCAGTCTAACCTAATTTTATAAGCACCAGACCAACGAGAGATCCTGTCTCAAAAAGAGATGAATGGGGGCTGGAGAGATTGCTTAGTGGTTAAGCTTAGTGTGAAGCCTAAGGATCCCGGTTCGAGGCTCGATTCCCCAGGACCCATGTTAGCCAGATGCACAAGGGTGTGCATGAGTCTGGAGTTCATTTGTAGTGGCTGGAGGCCCTAGCGTGCCCATTCTCTCTCTCTCTCTCTCTCTCTCTCTCTCTGTCTCTCTCTCTCCCTTTCTCTCTCTCTGCCTTTCTCTCTGTGTCTGTTGCTCTCAAAATAGATAAATAAAAAATGAACAAAAAAAAGAGATGAATGAGGCTGGAGAGATGGCTTAGTGGTTAAGGTACTTGCCTGAAAAGCCAAAGGACCCAGGTTCAACTTCCCCAGGACCCACGCAAGCCAGATGCACAAGCTGGTTCATACATTTGGAGATCTGGAGTTCATTTGCAGTGGCTTGAGGCCTTGGAATGCCCATTCTCTCTCTCTCCCTGTTTCTATCTCTTAAATAAATAAATAAATTATATATATATATATATATGTATATATATATATATATATATAGAGAGAGAGAGAGAGAGAGAGAGAGAGAGAGAGAGAGATGAATGGAGCTGTGAAAATGGTTCAGTGGCTAAAACATTTGGCCTACAAGCATTGGTTCCCCTCAGAAACCATGTAAAGCCCGATGTGTCAGTGCAAGCATCTGTCAGCCCAGTGCTCCTGGGGCAATAAGGGAGGAAGAGGCAGGCAAACCCCTGGGAGCACCTGGGCTAGCCTGACAAATACAGCGGTGAAGAAGGAGAGACCCTGCCTCAAACAAGCGTCCACACCTTCATTTTCTCCCTCTCTTCCTCTCTCTCTCTCTCTCTCTCTCTCTCTCACACACACACACACACACACACACACAGGAAGATGAATGGCACCTAAGGAACAACACCTGAGGTCATCTTCTGGCCTCTAAGGTGCACACACAAGAACACATACACACCCGTACATATACACACATGTGCTTTTAAAGAAAAAAGAAGGAAGAAGCCAGGCATGGTGGCACACGCCTTTAATCCCACCACCCAGGAGACAGAGGTAGGAGATCACTGTGAATTTGAGGCCAGCCTGGAAGTACAGAGTGAGTTCCATGTCAGCCTGGGCTGGAGTGAGACCCTACCTCAAAAAAAAAATACATACATACATTATATATATATATATATATATATATATATAGAGAGAGAGAGAGAGAGAGAGAGAGAGAGAGAGAGAGAGAGAAAGAGAGAGAGAGAGAGAGAAAGGATGGCTAGATCCAAAGTAATGTTAGATGAGAACCATTAACAACTTCAAGGGAAGGTGTCCATGTGGGCACCCAAGAATGGGGGCTCACAGCTGAGAACTGAGCACCCAAACATACCCATCCCCACACCCCTATTTGAATACTTGGGCATTACTCCCACCTTGGACTTTCCTGAATGAACTGCTCCCTGCCAGCCAGGCCCACAAGAGAAATGTTCAAATTGCCTCCCACCCATGTTCTTTGCGTCTGCATTTGATCACCCACTATGAGGCCACCAGTGTGGCGAGATGGGGCAGTGGAGGGATGTTGGGAGGATGGCTCAGTCAGTCAAACAGCAAACATGCAGACCTGGCCTTGGGCCCTCGGTTCCTACACAAATGCTGGGGGAGGGAGTGTGTGCCCATAATCCCAGTGTTGGGGAGAATGCCTAGGGCTTGCCAACTGGCTAGTGTAGCCATGCAGGATCTCATGTAGCTCAGGCTAGCCTTGAACTCACAATATAGCTGAGAATGAGCTAGAACTCCTGATCCACCTGCTTCTACCACCCAGATGCTAGGACTACAGATGCGTGCCACCACACCCAGTATCTTTAATTTTTCAACAAAAGTTAGGTATGTTATATTCTGTGCATTAGCCTCTCTACCCATTCCTGTAACCAAATACCTGGCCAGAATCAGCCTAAGGGAGGAAAGATTTATTTCATGTATTTGAGAATACATTCCTGCATGGCAGGAAAGGCACGGAGCAAATGGGAGCAGGAAGCCCAGTGGTCAGATTCAGCCATAGTCATGAGACGGAGAGAGAGACCAGGAGGTGAGGCTGGGCTATAAAACCTCAAGGCCCACCCACAGTGGTCTACCTCCTGAAGGTCCCACAATCTTCCCAAACAGCGCCACCATCTAGGGGGAAAGTGCCCAAACATATGAGCCTATATATATAAGGGGACATCTCACATGCAAACCACAACACTGCTAATAAGAAATCCACCTTGGAGAGTTGGGCATGCTAGTGCATGCCTGTAATACCATTACTCTGAAGGCTAAGCCAATAGGATCATGAGTTCAAGGCTCACTGGTTCTATACAGCAAGACCCTGCCTCAAAAAACAAAAAGAGTAAGGACCTTCGAGCTGCATTAGATGATATTAAAGCCCTGTTTGTTCCTTGCTTCTGCACCCACCCCCGGCATCTCGGTGTGGTGACAAAGCCCATTCCCTCATGGTGACATAGGAGCATGTGGGCATCTGTATCATGTGGTGGGCGGGGAGGGGGGAGGGGACAGGGGGAGAGGCTCTTGGCTTCGGAGCTGAACGTGTAAGTAAAAGTGAAGCTACCAAATTGAAACTGATCAATATAGGCCACCCATCGCTAATTGTCACCCAGCTCTTTTGCTTCCAGGAGTCACGTGGTGGGTGGCAGCCACAGACGTTGATGGATTCTGACCCAGACTAGGAATCGGGTCGTTCAAAAGGAGACAGAGGCGAAGGAGAAAACGGCAGCTAAGTTAGCGGCCCAGCGTGAGGAGCTGGGACCCCGAGCAGGGGAGCCTCTGACGGCTCAAGCTGAGTGGGAAAATTGGAAAAGAAAGGCACTCAGCCTCCATACGTGTGGAAGCCGGTTGGGACAGCTGGAAGAAATATCGCCAGCCCGGATCCCCGGCCTGGACTGTGATGCGCACGGGCAGAGTGCTATCAATAACCCTGCGTGATTAATGCTAATGATTTATGTTAATTTTGCCATAAGCTTTATTTGTGCCCGGTGTTGAACTAAAAGATGTCAAATCATTCCTGAGGAGATTCTCAGAGATTTTTAAAGCGAAGTCTTCAACCATGGGGGCTAACATTTCATATGTCATGATCCCAGCCTAGCCAATATTCTCTGTGAGTTCAGGGTCACTGTCCCCCATGTGCCTCTCATCCACCTGTTAGAAAGAGGGGTCTACATGGGGATCAGGATGCCCTCAGAAGCAGGCAGAGTCGTCTCTTGGCTCGGGGAAGAAGCACAGAGTTCTAAGCCAAGAAGAAGACAAGCCACCAACGTTCCCAGGGCCACCATGCATCCTAGAGACAGGGTGAGTAGTGACAAACTTGCTGAGCGTCATCGTAAGCAGCTCTGTGGCAATCACATCTCTTCTGCGGACTCAGTTTCCCTCCTGTGGAATGGGGGAAGGAGGAGATTCAGCCCACTTCACAAGAAAGCTGAGCAGTTCAAATTGTCATGCCACAGAAATGCCGTGTTTGCCATGATGCCTCAGATACCTGGCGTGCTCTGCTCTCCAAGGATGCCGTGAGCTCGCAATTGCTTCTCCAGGACCTAGCCACGGGAGCTGGGAGCACTGGGCAGATCTGATCTCCAGGCTGTCTCCCGCACGCTCTTCCAGCCCTGACCCTTGTTACTGAGCCCAGCGGCCTCCTTGGAACCTTCCTCATTCACACCCAGCCGCACACACACCATCTTGTGGGTGCCTAACCCTCCACACAAGGTGCTCAGTCCGTGGTCTGTGAATGAGAAGAGTGGGCCAGGCAGCAACTGAACCTGTCAAGTAGGTCAATATTTAACCTCAAAGATGAGCCCAGTTACTCAGTCCACATACCCACCGATGCCAGAGCAAGGTGAGCATGCAGTCTGCAGAGGACAGCAGGAGGCCATCTCACACCGACAGACGGACACAGTGGAAATGGACGGAGATGTCAACAGATGGCCTGGTACAGAGCCATTGAATGCCACAAACAGCCCTCAACCCTGCACATATGGGAACTAGAGCCACACACAGGTCAGAGGCCATGGAAATGTCATTGTTTTTCCGCTGCCCAGATAGTCCCCCACCCAGGGCTAGTTTCTGCTGGCCTCTTTCCCTCACCTCCCTGTGGCTCCATGGATTAAGAGGCCCAGGTGTTTTTCCATGTCTTATACACTTACCTTGCTTTTGGCTATCCTGTGTTCAAAATGAATCCCTTTCTACTCTCCACTGACAAAGCCCAGGTCCATGCCAGGACCCAGCTAGAAACCCAAGCCTCGGGAGGAACCCCCTCCCACCCCCCACAGTCGTTCCCATCTTCCTGCCTCATCTTGCCGTCTCTTGCTAGAAATCCATTATCTACAGCTTAAAATCAACCATTTCTCTGAGGGGTTTGGATCAAAAAGGAAATATTCTATCTGCTCTCTTGGCTTCCCGGGATGGAGTTCCACTAAGCCAGCATGGTCCAGGCTATACGGCACACACCTGTCAAAACGTACAGCCCGTGCCATTTATCAACTAATCTGCTCCAAGAACAGATAGGCAGTATCAGCAATCTGGTATTGATCTGTACAGGCCCCTGCTATTGTTCATCCCTGCATCCCGAATGGCAGCAGGAATTAATGAAAGGGACTAAACAATGCACGACAGTCACTCGGCCCACAACTTTGTTTGCCGTTCTCATTAAGTTGGGCAAAGTTTCGCCCAGCTAACTCAAAAGCTCGCTGGGGACAGATGAGTCGAGAAGGTCAACCCTGTCTTCAGTCCATGGACCCCCCTGTTGGCCTCCATGGGCTGCTGGGTCCCTGGTGCAGCCTGTAGAAGTGACACACTAATAGCCAGTCAGGATCTTACCTAGGTTCTGCCAGGACCTGGGCAGAAAGAGCCTTTCCTCTGGCAACCCCTTGGTAGCTATACTTCAGCCACTCTTGCCTTGGGTAGGTGAGTGAGTCGATGTATATTTGGATAGATGGGTGGGTGGGTGGATGGATTGATGAATAGATGGTGACAAAGTATGGGTGGGTAGATGGATGAATAGGTGGATCCATAAGGCAGATGATTGTAAAGCACAGTGTAAGAAGTAAGGAGGGGCTGGAGAGATGGCTCAGGTTTGATTCCCCAGTACCCATGTAGAGCCAGATGCACAAAGTGGTGCATGCATCTAAAGTTCGTTTGCAGCAGCTGGAGGCTTTGGCGTGCCCATTCTTTCTCCCTCTCCCCCTGGCTCTCTCTGCTTGCAAATACTTTTTTTGTATTTGCAAGCAGAGAGAGGGAGAGGGAGAGAGAATAGGCATGCCAGAGCCTTTGGCTGCAAATGAATTCCAGATGCATGTGTCACTTTGTGCATCTGGCTCTACGTGGGTACTGGGGAATCAAACCTGGGTAATTAGGCTTTGCAGGCAAGTGCTTTAACCACTGAGAAATCCCTCCAGCCCCAATAAAAATATTTTTTAAACATTTTATTTTTATTTGAAAGGGAGATAGACAGTGACAGAAAGAAAAGAGAGAGACTAGTGTGCCAGGGCCTATCACTGCTGCAAACAAACTCCAGACACGTGTGCCACCTTGTGCATCTGGCTTTATGTGGGTACTGGGGAATTAAACCTGGGTCCTTTGGCTTTGCAGGCAAGTGCCTTGACCGCTAAACCATCTCTCCAGCCCAAAAATATATTTCAAAGAACTGGGGCTAGAGGGATGGTTTAGTGGTTAAGGCATTTGCCTGCAAAGCCAAAGGACCCAGGTTTAATTCCCTGGTTTGATTGCCCTGGACCCACATTAGCCTGATGCACAAGGGGGCGCACGTATCTGGAGTTCGTTTGCAGTGTCTGAAGGCCCTGGTGCACCCACTCTCTGTCTCTCTGTCTCTCTATCTCTCTGTCTCTCTCTCTCTCCCTCTTTCTGTCTGTCAAATAAATAACTAAATAAAAACAGAATATTTAAAAGAAGAACTGAAGAGAAAACCAGTGTCATAGCCTTGGGGATACAGGGAAAGCCTTCTGGTGGTGGACAGCACGATAGGCTTCCCTTCCCTCCAAAGGCACAAAATCACCACCCCATTCTCTATCCGTCATGCCAGGAGCTTTCTCACGCTGACGGCACAAGAAGACACGGTGACACGGAGGTTTGTGTTGGATCACCTGAAGCCAGCCTCAGACAGACCTCACGAGCAAAGAAACACACTCACTGCCTGCAATAAACGGTACTCCAGCCTCCTAAATCCCCAAAGCGAGCATGGTAACCCCACTCCCTGGATGTGCCAAGGTCACGGTGAGAGAAACCACAGTTCCAGGACAACAAAGTCCCTGGAGGCCGTTGACACAGAGTAACTCAAAGCCTTGCTGTCCTGGGAAGGGCCCACGCAAGGCCATCTGGATTTTCTCTTGCAGGGGTGGCGGGGACCAGTGTGTCCCCATGGTGGCTTTCTCCCTAGGGAAGCTTGTTCCTCAACATAGAGGACCCCCTGCAAAAAATAGGTTGAGCCTGTGTCCACACCACCCTGACCCCTCCCGATCTCGTCAGAAAATAGGAAAACAGGCTAAGAATAGAGCTTCCTGCTCAGTTTAGCTTGAGCTGTGCAAGACAGGCAGCTCTCCCCTGCCCAGGAGGTGAGGCTAAGACACAGAGTGGCACCGACTGTGGCCTTGGTCAGTTGAACAGGGCCTCCAGGGGACCAGAGACATTTCCAGTCTAGAAACACACATTCCAAGGGGTCAGACTGGGCTAGCCAGGCATGTGACATGCGACATGTCATGTTCTCCAAAGACAAATGGTAACCCTCCACCTCCACATGGCCGTCAGAGGTCAACCCAGGTCTGGGGCATTCCCCTCCACTTCTGTTCTTTTCCCTCCAGCACCACCAGCACATCCGGGTCCTCCCCAAGGATCCAGTCACACGCCTGCCCTGGCAAGAGCGACAGCTACTCCCGAGAAGGATGTCAAGCATGGATGATGAGGATGGGTAGGCAGCGGGATAGGAGAGAAAGGAAGAAATCAGCAGAACAAAGAACGCCTTGGCTCCTGTCCTCACAGACCTCAGGATGCTGGAGAGGGAGGGCACAGCTGCCCTGGCCCTGCCATATGTCACAGATCAAGCAAAGGGCAAGAAGCCGACCCAGGGCGTCTCCTGTTCAACAACTCAGGAGGGGGCTGCAAAATCGAGGAAAAGAGTCCCCAAACCCCTTTTCTATGGTTTGGATATCATTTGAGTATGTGCCCCCCCCCCCCCACGGCTCAGGTGCTGGAAGCTTGGGATCCAGTGTAATGATGTCAACAGGTGATGAGACCTTTCAGAAATGGGGCCTGGTGAGAGTTAAGTCACCGGGCCACTGCCTTTGGAAGGGATTAAAGTAGCTCCTCTGGGACCTTGAGTGATTCTCAGTGAGAATGAGCTCTTAGGAAAATGCAGTTCAAAACTACTTGGAGATTCCATCTCACCCCAGGAAGAAAACAAAGGACAACAAATGCTGGCAAGGGTATAAGAAAGCAGGAACCCTTACACACAGTGGGTGGGGGGGTAAACTGCTACTGTGGAAATCGGCGCAGAGGTTTCCCAAAAAGCTAAACATAGAGCCGCCATAAGACCCAGCGGTAGCACCTGGGTGTGTACGTAAAGGAGCCTATACCCTACAACGGAGATACTGTCACTGCATGTTCATTGCTACTTTATTCACAATAGCTCGGAAATAGACTCAGCCTGGGTGCCCATCAGCTGATGAATGGGTGCATTTACATGATAGAATTCTATTCAGCACTTAAAAAAAAAAAAAAAACAGTGAAATTATGAAATTTTCAGAAAAATAAGTGTGGTGGTCTGAATGTATGGCCCATAGCCTCATGTGTTTTTTTTTTAATTAAGATTGAGCTTGTGGGATGGAGAGATGGCTTAGTGGTTAAGGAGTTTGCCTGTGAAGCCTAAGGACCCAGGTTTGGTTCTCCACATAAACCAGATGCACAAGGTGGCACATGCATCTTGAGTGCATTTGCAGTGGCTAGAGGCCCTGGCATGCCCATTCTCTCTTTTCTGCATCTGCCCCTTTCTCTCTCTCTCTCTCTCTCTCTCCCATTTTCTCACTTGCTCTCAAATAAATAAATAAATGTTTTTTTTTAAAAAAGGAGTTTGAATGGTTACACTCTGAATATGCACATAATACTACTCTTAAGTCATAAGTTTAGAGCTGGAGAGATTGACTCAGTGGTTAAGGCATTTGCCTGCAAAGCATAAGAACCCATGTTCAACTCTCCAGGTCCCACATAAGCCAGACACACAAGGTGATTCAAGCACACAAGGTTGCACATGCCCACTAGGTGGCGCAAGCATCTGGAGTTCAATTGCAGTGGATGTAGTTCCTGGCACACCAATTATTTCAATCTCTCTCTCTCTCTCTCTCTCTCTCTCTCTCCCTTTCTCTCTCTCTCTCTCTCTCTCTCATAAAACATTCATGACTTTCAAACCAACAACCCAGTGCCTGGTGCCAAACATCTCCTTTGAGCCGCTGGCCAAGTACCACCCCTCCAGAGTCTCCCAAACCAATGCATACAGGTTGCTCTCAGTAGCCCAGCAGAACTTGATGGTGAGTGGCTATTGTGTATTGAAGACAATACACACTTTGGTTACAGTACACAGAGAAACAAAGCTGAAATTGAGCTGCTGGCTTATTCCTTAAATTCAAAGTGCCGGAAGGTGTGGTGCAGGTTGTTGTGGGGGAAAATCCGTCAGTGATCTCACCCAGCTGTGGGCCCTGCATGCTATAGGACTGTACTACGAGGCAAGATGCGTGATGGTGGCCTAAATGTTCTGGGAGTCACCACCTGTTGCTTGACTGGATCTGAGGTCCACCCCGTAGGAAATAACCCATGTTTGGTACTGTAAACGTGAGAGATCACAGATCCTGTTAGGGTAATCTACTACTGATGTTTTGCTTAACAGACATGTAGCTAAACTGCCTTCAAAATATTTATAGTCATACACAGAGAGCGCTGCTGTCAGTCTTAGTCAGAGAAGCCTCTTTTGGCAGTGGGCAGTGGTCAAATCAGAGACTCTTAGCTGGTTAGAATGCTGAGAATAAGTGACTGAGTGTTCAGCCCGCATCAGGCTATCGATCATCAGCCCCTTCACGGCCTGGAGGACGTTGCAGGGGATGAGGTGGAAACGCTGGAAGAACCAGAGGCAAAAGCAGTACACACCGGATTCCCGTCACCATGAGGTCACTCTCAAAGGTGCTCCCTTCACTGTGTGATTCAGCCAAGGGACCCTCACCACAGTCCACGGGGGATACCTGGTCTTGGATTTTCAGCTTCTAAAACTGTGAGCTTAACAACCCTCTTTATGAAGTACCAACCAGCCTTAGATAGTTTCTTACAGCTATAGAAAACAGACTCATGCGCCCTCCTTTCTGAATTCCCAAATCATTTTTATTTAGTCTTCACCAATGGGCAGGGCAGGGCTGGGGAACAGAATTCTGCCATCTTGGGACCTTGCAGGCAACGTGTGGAATGACTGGAGGAGATGCTCGCCCACAGCCAAAGATGATGTCAGTAAGGGCTGTTCTGTGAAGCTGGTCTCTCCCCAGCGAGCGTTCCAGTAGAAACAGCGTGTGCAGGAGGAGTCCAGGCTCCGAGGCCTGAGGAGGTGAGGATGAGGGAGAAGGCCGCCCCACCTCGCCACCCAGTACAGCAGAGTCCTCAATGCAACGAGAGCGTGCCTGAGAGAAATGGGATTGGGTGGCAGGCAGAGGGGTCAGTGGACAAGCTGAGGAAGAAAGAATCTCCACACCATGGTGTTCCAAGAAGCACGAGTGAAAAAGGCCCTGGCCTGGGCCACAGGCCCCGCACCTCTGTCACCCGGTGTCCTAGTTACAACTCAGAGCACAGGGCTCTGCAGAGGAGGCCCCACTCCATGGGCCGGCATGGATTGCGCTGGGACCAAGGACTGGGAAGATCCACCCACAGCAATGCTGCCTGGTGTTCCAGAAAAAGTCATCAAGCCCACGGAGGCCTGACGCCATGCAGAGCCCCGAGTGACCGGCCAGCGCAGACCTCCGTGAAGCCTCTGCCGTCACCTTCGTGGAATGGCACAAGCGGCAATGATCTGCTGCAGCCATGGGGACTTTGTTGGGACATGAGCAGCTTGGGACTGAGCACGCGGAATTCAGCGTCAGCACTCGGGTGTCCACAGAGAGGACTGCTCTGCCTACAGCGCAGTGCCTGGCCCTGCCTGGCCAGTCTCCACATGTGGCTGTGGCCAGTCACTACTGTCCCTCAGGGTCCTGAACCTCAGTGACACCAGAGTGTCTCCAGGATGGCTCTGGGGTGCCTGGGGACGCATAGTGCCCACACACTGCAGTCCCTCCACAGGAAGATAAATTACTTTGAAAACAATTTGTCCACTGCCTGGGGCAATTACAGTCAAACAAGTTGGCTTCCTGATGAGTGATTCTCCAACATTGAAATCCAAGTTCTATTTTTTTTTTAATATTCTTTTTTATTTGAGAGGTAGAGAAGTGGGAAGCGTGTGGGCTTGCCAGGACCTCTTGCAAAGAAACTCCCGATGCGTGTGCCACTTTGTGCATTCTGGCTTTATGTGGGTACTAAAGAATCAGACCAGGACCGACCACTGGGCCATCTCTCCAGCCCCGAATTCCAAGGTCTATATGCCACCCTCCTTCCCAGGCAGATCACCTTCACCTTGGAAGTGAGAGGCTGGCTTGTGGGGCACCCGGTTCAGGAACGAGTGGTCCCTGCCTTCCTCTCCCTCCTCCTTAGCAGGACCTCGGCATGTGCATTCTAGGAAGGGAGCCGCAACAGTCAGGTTTCTACCATCTGCTACTGCGGAGCTGGGGGCCTCATGAAACAGGAGGAACCGGAAAACAAGTGCCAGTTCCTGCTCTTAAGGTTCTCAGAATACAGCCTGAGAGGACAGTCGAGGTCACAGTAAAATGAAGCCCCCTCCCCAGCAGCACAGCGTCAGAACGCCGTCTACTGAGTTTCTCCTAGCTCCTCCTCTTCTGAATGCTATGGATTGAGTCTGCAATGCCCCCGCCCCCAGGCCGGCAGGCTTGGCAGTCAGCTGATGGCTTGAGAAGTAGTCAGATGTTGAGGACTCTTAAACTTTACCAACGAGCCAATCTCTTGATGGATTCGTAACCTGGTGGCCTTGTGGGGAAGGGTCCAGTGGGAGGAAGTAGCTCATGGGGTATGTACCCTGAAAGGCACATCTTGTGTTCAGCCTCTCCTGCTTCATGACTGCCCATGAGACACGGAGCTCTGCTCCCTCTCCGTTGACATCATTCTGCCCAAAACAAGGGAGCCCACCCAAGCCATGAGCCAAAATAAACACTTCCCCGTTTATTTCCGCAGGCATTTGGTCACCATGACAATAAAATTGGCTTCTGTATATCTACCTCTTGCCCAAAGTTCATCTACTGTTCTGTCCCCCCCAAAAAAACCTCCAAGAAAAGCCTGGGTGTGGGCAGCTTTGGAACTGGAGGTGCAGGAAGCAAAGCTTGGAAAACATGAGGAGTTCAGAGGGGCGCACTCCGGGATAACTGGGACATTTCCCTCTAGTCCCAGCCTGCCCCAAGATCCACGAGAATCCATTCAAGGAAGGCTTGACACCCAACCCATTTCAGCCCCGTTCCCTTCCCCAGAACACACAGGAGCCAGACAGTTCCCTTGGCTAGGGAGACAGAGAGGGAAAGGGGGCTCTTGGGAACCCAAGAGGGTGAAGGAGGGGACTCCACTTCCTCCTCCCTCTTCCTGGCCTGGGTGAATTTTCTTGCCAGCAGGCTGGCTTGATGGGCTTTCTGGACCTGCACAGTACTGGTTGTATCTTAGACCAACCAGTGTAAGGGTCCGAAAATCACTGAACAAAGACCCCGGACTCAAATAGTATGTAAACACAAAGAGCGTTTATTCAGCAGAATCAGCCAGCATGCAGGGCTCAGCCATTCATACAAAATGGTGACTTCGTCTACACAGGCCCCTTTTAAGCACAACTAGGGGAATTCCAGGCGGGCTAGGTAATCTCCTGACATGATTGGCTAGGCAAGCAGCAGTTAACAGTTGCACGTCTCTGATTGGTTGGGGCAAAAGCACATGGAAGGGACATGTTTGGATGTGTTTGGACATGTCTCCAGGAGCTGACTCAGCCCCCAGAGCACAAAATGGCGGCTGTCTTCTCTGGCCTCAGCCCCCAGGGTACAAAATGGTGGCTATCTTCCCCTGCCTCATGTCAGGGTCACTGTTGATTAACAGCCTGTCCTTTGTTTGTGGTTTTTCCCAGAAGTCTTGCCTACCTCTCCGGGAAACTGAAACTTAGGCCTAGTTAGGGCGGCACCTTACTGAAGCCTGTCATGGCGTCAGTTTGGTCCCTTCACCAGCACCTTCGCCTTCATTTACACTGACCAATCGTGGACTCTGGGTGGGCGGCACTTCCCCACTCAATAAAAGTTCAGTTCCCAAGGGGGAACTGTTTGATTTCCCCATGGGAACCTGCTCTCTCTGCTTTCTTTCCCGCTTACTACAAAACACTCTGAAATAACCTTTATTGTTTTAAACACTTTCCAGCCTTTAATTCTTTACTTGGCAGAGAAAATGAACCCAGCACCCCTAGATGGCATTACCATGACTAAGGCCATCCTGCCAATCCAGGAGCTGGAGAGGCCTGGAGTGGAATGTGGCATCTCCAGGGCCCTGCCTGGCTTTGCTTGTACCAGTAATTTTTCACTTGAATTGAGCAACATTTGAAAATCCAAAAGTTCAAGGGGTTTTTTTTTTGTTGTTTTTTTGAGACAACAGCCTGGTTGTAGACCAGGCTGACCTCAAACTTATAATCCTCCTGCCTCAGCCTCCTGAGTGCTGGGTTTATCCCCATGCACCGCCACACCCAGCTGCTGTCTATTATATTTTTGAAGACTGCTGAGTCACTTCTGTGTAAACAATGGAGGAAAGGAATACTGTGATTCCCACCTGGAAAAACAGGCTAGGGAGAGCAGCAGTGGCTGACTCTGGAACATTCCAGGGATGTCAGGTTTGGGCTGATTCCTACACCCCAGGGGTAAAGGAAGTTGCAGTCAGAAGCACACTCAGGAGGGCTCCCAGGAATCACTAAAGGTAATCCATGGCCAGACCGCAAACCCCACCTCCTGGTAACCCCACAACAGTGCGACCTTGCAGAATTAATAATTCCTTTATGAGAATGTTCTCCTGGACCTCGCTGGCTCACCTTAAAGCCGGACAGACCTAGTTAACTCGACGAGTAAAATTTTTCAGAGTGGCAAGGCCAGGCCTCCGTGAACCCGTAGGAAATGAGACCAGGCCAGACCCCATCCTACGCAAGTACATCCTCCACTAGAGGCAGCTGCTTGCCTGGCAGGCTGTTTCCAAAAGCCAGGCTTGCTTTAAATACAAAGAGAGACTGTGATGGGCTGCAGAGATCTCATAAACAAAGAGTGTTAAAAAAAAAAATAATGCTGGGCTTCCTGAATGCCCTTTGCACACTAACTGCCACCGTTCTCGTGGCTCCCACATGAGCAACGCCGGCACGCTCATCTCCATTACACAGACATTAATAAGACACAGCACTGACCCTTGATTGCCCGGAGCCAGGTAAATGACGGGGAGGGAAAGGGGCCGAGAAACGGCAGGCACTTTACACCGCACGAATGAAAGGGAGCGAGTTGACTATAAAGATGACGGGTGTTGTAGCACTGAGAAAAAAACATAATTTTTCACTGATGTACGGCAGCGGGGCTGGAAGAAACACAAATACTACAGTAGATCCATTAGCTGCGTGACAAGAAACAGTGTTCCCAGCCACTCACTAAACTGTTTTTGATTCTTTAGTACCAACATGCAGAATGATTCTTACATTATGTTGCCAGGGAAAAACCTTAAAATGCATTTATTTCATAATGTAACTTTCTTGTATTATCATAATAGAGCCATAACAGTTGTTGCAAACACTATGGGGTCTAAAAAAAAAACACCTAAGTACAGTTATTAAGTTGGAAATTTTTTTTTAGAAGGAGAAATTGGGAGTGTCTGCAAAAATACAGATGTCTAAGAGGACAGGGAAGGTGGACAGTGATGTCCCCCACCTTAGATTCCCCTGGAGCCCATCAGAGCTCCACAGCCAGACAGGGCTGGAAACTAGCGGGGTGGTCATTGGTGTGAAAACTGTCACTTGAGGGTAGGTGAGACAGCCACTACCTTACTCCTTACTGTCAACTTCTCTGGCCCCACCCTTGACTCTTCCCTCCTCCTCACCTAGACCGTGTGTCAGGTCCTGTGTTCCACCTATGCAACAGGGATGCAAATGGCTACTTACAGAAAGTGCCGAGCACAGATTCTGCCCATGCACCAGGGAGTGAATGGAGGCTGTAAGTAGTTCAGTTCTTATCTGTTCCCCTCCCCCGACTACAGCCATCAGGCTATGATCACACCCTCCGTGACTACCATAGCTGAGCTCTAGAAGGACCAGACACAGGATGGATTTTTTATTTTTTATTTATTTACGTATGGGAGAGAAAGAATGGGCATGTCAGGGCCTTTAGCCGCTGCAAACAAACTCCAGACACATGTGCCACCAGGTACATCTGGCTTATGTGGGTTCTGGGGAATTAAACCTAGACCCTGAAGCTTCGCAGGCAAGCGCCGTAACCTCTGAGCCATCCCTCCAGCCTCCATTTTTTTTTACATAACACAAATGAGAGATTTTTATACTGATTTATTTATTTATTTGCAAGGATAGAGAGGGAGAGAACGAGCATGGGAGCTCCAGGGCCTCTTGCCACTGCAAATGAACTCCAGACGCATGCACCACTTTGGGCATCTGGCTTTACATGGGTAATGGGGAATCGAGCCCAGGCTGTCAGGTTGGTAAGCAAATGCCTTAATCACTGAGCCATCTCTCCAACCCTCAGGATGGAATTTTTTTAAAGATCAGATGGGGTCTCATGTATCCCAGGCTTAAAGTAGCTGAGACTAACCTTGAACTTCTGATCCTCCTGCATCTACCTCCTAAGTGCTGGGATTATGGGCACAGGCCACCATTCCAGATCCTTTTTAAAAAATATTTATTTATTTATTGAAGCATGAAAGTGAAAGAGGCAGAAAGAGAGAGAGAACAGGTATGCCAGGGCTTCCAGCCACTGCAAACGAACTCCCAATACATGCTCCACCTTGTGCATCTGGCTTACGTGGGTCCTGGGAAATTGAACCTTTGGCTTTGTGGGAAAGCACCTTAACCGCTAAGCCATCTCTCCAGCCCACTCCAGATTCTTGATTCTATTATTTCCCGAGCTTCTAAAGCTTAGTGACTAGCATTATGGTCGTAGTCATAACCGATGTCTCCTATCCCAGGAACTGAATCAGGTTTCAGGAGTTCCCGGCTCCACGTGGAAAGGCCTCCCAGGTCACCGCGGAGTCAGATCAAGTGTGGGGAGGTCAAGGAGGCCAGCCAGGACGGCTTCTCAGAGAAGCTGGCATTGCAAAACTTGGGACTCCATGGGCATGCAGTGTGGCAACGTCCCTGTGATGAAATGAGCAGGCAGGTGCTGGGATGTGGGGCAGTGGCGGAGGGCAGGCTCACTCGCTGACCGTGCACAGGCCTGGCTCCCCGTCCCAAGCACTCACGGGAACAGTGAGCAAGCTGACCGAGATGGTTCTGCTGCGTGCGTTCTGCGGCACCAAAGCCCGCCAGGCACCCAGAAAGCAAGGGAGGCTGGGCAGTGAGTGCGCACACCCTGATTCTAAAGCCAGCTCTGGGCTCGGGACAGGCAGGTGGGACGGGAAGGAAAGTAGGAGGCGGTAGCTCTCCATTGATTTTCCCCCTTGGGTCCCCAGGTATTTAACATCGGCCTGGGGAGGAGCCAGTGCCAAGGAAGTAATGCCCTCTCGAAGACAGGAATGAGATCCAAGGTGACGGCCAAGCGTGCAGCACTGAAGTGTGGGTCTTTCAGATGAAGGAGCGAAACGCAGCAGCTGTGCCAAAGCCACTTTTTGAGCTGACTGGAAGCTCACCGAGGCACGTCTGACTGCTGCCCTCTCTGTGCCCTACCCGTCAAGCAAAACCACCCCTGCCCAGTGAAGTGAGCCATGCTCACAGGCCAAGGAGGAGAGGCTGCTCATCCAGCAGCACAGCTGGGCAGGAATGCCATCCTAGGCCTCACCAACGACGAGGTACGTGCCCATAAGAAGGCATCTTTGGGGGCTAGAGAGATAGCGCAGTGAGTAGAGTTTGTCATACAAATGTGAGGCTCTGAGCTTGAATCCTGAGAACACATGTAAGATGCCAGGTGTCATGGTGCGTGCTCATACTCCCAGCACTGTGGAGGTAGAGACGGGTAATCACTGGCTAGCCAGTCCAACAGAATTGGAGTGTAGGAAGGCACCTGGCACCCACCTTCATATACACCCCACATATGAGCACACACAGAAAAACCTGTGTCTTCGATGGAGGCAAATTCAGTGGATTCTAGCAAAGCATGATTTCTAGGGAGGTAAAGCTTTGTGGACCTCTCCTCTGGAATGCAGGCAACGTTTACAGACAGAAAAGGATGGAAGAAAGCAGAAGCAAGAAACAAAGGCCAGGAACTGGACAGGCTGGCATGTCATCCCAGCACTCTAGAGGCTAAGGCAGGAGGACCGCAAGCTCAATTCCTGAGGGTACAGGTCTAGTGCTAAGCCAGCTCAGGCAATTTAGTGAGACCTTATCTCAAAAAATATGAAGTGAATAAAACAGGTTGAGGGCGTGGCTCAGAGGTAGAGCACTTGTCTAGAATCCACAGTGAGGGGCTGTGGGCGTGGCTCAGTGGTAGAGCACTTGTCTAGAATCTACAGTGAGGGGCTGGGGGCGTGCCTCAGTGGTAGAGCACTTGTCTAGAATCCACAGTGAGGGGCTGGGGGCGTGGCTCAGCGGTAGAGCACTTGTCCAGAATCCACAGTGAGGGGCTGGGGGCGTGGCTCAGCGGTAGAGCACTTGTCTAGAATCCACAGTGAGGGGCTGGGGGTGTGGCTCAGTGGTAGAGCACTTGTCTAGAATCTACAGTGAGGGGCTGGGGGCGTGGCTCAGTGGTAGAGCACTTGTCTAGAATCCAGTGAGGGGATGCGGGCATGCCTCAGTGGTAGAGCACTTGTCTAGAATCCACAGTGAGGGGCTGGGGGTGTGGCTCAGTGGTAGAGCACTTGTCTAGAATCCACAGTGAGGGGCTGGGGGCGTGCCTCAGTGGTAGAGCACTTGTCTAGAATCCACAGTGAGGGGCTGGGGGTGTGGCTCAGTGGTAGAGCACTTGTCTAGAATCCACAGTGAGGGGCTGGGGGCGTGGCTCAGTGGTAGAGCACTTGCCTAGCTCAAGGGTCAGTCCTCTGTACAGAAGCAGATGGGCCCCATCAAAACAAAGTCACTTACCTTATAAAGGCTACAGTCAACTGGACTTCCTATACTGCTGGCTCAAATTGACCTGTTCAGAACTGGGCTGTTGGTTCTCCTCATTTTTCCTTACTTTGAGCTTGTTGGAATAGGTCTTTAGCAAAAGTGACTCCATCTTGTTTTGGTCGGTTGGAACGTAGCACAAGCGCTCAGCACAAACTGATTTCATTTAACAAATCTCAGCTTCTCTGTCAACAGCAGAGCAGACACCATCACCAGGGTGGAAACTAACTTCAAGGTCCAGGTCTAGTGGGAAAACTAATGACATCACTGCAGGCAGGCCTTTGGAAAAGCAAAACAAAGCCATGCATCTCTTGCCCGCACTTTCCAGCACTAGAGGTGCATTATTTCATCCAGGTTCCATGTGCAGGGCTGAAGAAGGATCTAGACTGCCTTACATCCTTACATAGGAGAAGGGTGTTCTACACACACTCACTGCAAGATTTCCTGATCAACAGGTTACTTCTCCCCATAGGAGCAGTCGAACCACGTAGCATGATACCAACAGAACTGACAACAGGACTTGGGAAGCACAGGTGGAAAAAAAAAAACTGCTATTTACTCAACTACTGTATTAGTTCCTGTCGCATTGTTGTGGCCACAAAACCTAACAAAAATAACTTAGGGAGCGATTTTTATCTCACAGCTTTGTAGGTTTAGCACTTCCACAGTGACAAGGATGCACGGCAGAGAGGCTCAGTCCACGGCAGCAGGAGTATGTGGTGGTCTGTTCACATCAAGACAGACTAGGAAGCTACGACTGGAGCTAATCTTCCAAGGCCCGCCTCTAGCGACTCACTTCCTCCAGTCAGGCCCCCTCCTAAAGGCTCCACAGCTTCTCCAGGTGGCTCTGCCAGCGAGCAGGTGAGCAGGTGAGTGAGCTTTGCAAGCGTGGGCCCCGGGGGTCACGTCACACTTGAAGGCGCAGTTACTGCTGCGGATCCACTGCTAGACATCAATAAGGTGATGGCATCTGCACAGGGGTTCAGCCCAGCCTCTGTCGGCTACAGAAAATGAGGTGAGGAAACCGAATCCCCCCTGGGCCTTCCGAAAAGGAGAAAATGCCATTTCTTGATTATAATATTTGCTTTTTTGAGGGGTTGTTTTTGTTGTTTTAATTTTTTATTATTTATTTTATTTTTGAGAGAGAGACAGAAAGAGGCAGAGAGAGAGAGAGACAGAGAATGGGTGCACCAGGATCTTCAGCCTGCTGTGGATCAACTCCAGACACATGCGCCCCCTTGTGGCTTATGTGCAACACTGCATGCTTGCATCACTGTGCATCTGGCTACATGGGACCTGGAGATTGGAACATGAGTTCTTAGGCTTCGTAGACAAGTGCCTTATTTGCTAAGCCGTCACTCCAGCCCATGTTTTAATTTTTTTAAGGAACAGGATTTGCACTAGTAAGTTTCATACATACATGTATATATATATATATATATATGTATGAATATATAATATATATATTTATATATATAATAGCAAGCTGTTTCTTGTGTAAGCCTCATAAATCATTCAGTGATACATGTATGCCTGGAAAACCATCAGACACATCTCATGGCCAAGAGCTGGACCCAGGTTGGAAGGGTCAGCCATCCAACAGTGCTCTGTGTCCAGAAGCAACCATAAATTCACTGCAAAAAGCGAGATCCCTGGTTCCCAGGAGCAGAAGAGTCACTGCAAACACATCTGGGGTGCATGGCTTTATTTAATTGAGAACTAAATATCTCTGTGATTGGTTTTTCTCTCCCAAGTAAGGTCACTTGGCTGTACAAGCATGACACCACCCACTGAGTAGCTCTGTCCCCAGACCGGACTCGATCCCCGTACTGCATTGTGGGTCTGCTCGTCTGCATCACAGGGACACAGTCTGCTGGGCCAGTGTCTGGATTCCCAACACCCTTCCCCACACCCAGCGCCATCTCGCCCCCACTCCCCCTCAGTCAGGTACTCAGAGGCATGGAGTCACAGAGATCCACACAGTATTAAGACGGCAATATCATCTTATTGGCTATTAACACAAATGTGCCAATAAACATAGTGCATAAAGATTATACATATTCCCTCGGAGTCCATAATCCTGAACTGACATAGCATCATGCAAAACACACTTCCCCAAAAGTAGCGCTTAAAGTCACCAGGTACAAATTGAATTTTAAATAAATTTCCTGAAACATCATCGGTGGTTCCAGCTCTACACATTTGCTAAAAATAAAGTGCAGAATAGCCAAAGGATTGGACCGGGTATGTATCCGCCTTAGCCTTGAGCGGTTTCAGAGGTAGGCTAGCCTCATGGACACCCAGGTGTACTTGTTAAAACAGCCCAATATCTCCTCGTGAGGGTTTCTCCTAATTATCAGTGATCATCGGTTTTCAAAAGTCAGCTTGTCTTTCCCCCATTCTCTATCAAAGAAGAGACGCTAATCGCATTATCGCCTTGCCAACACGCTCTGAAACGATAACAGTGATCATTAACAGCCCACCACAGAGCCAATCCGAGTGGAGCCAAATTCAAAGCCAGCCAGTGTGATACACTTCCCAGTGCCACGTGCCCACGAGCTTTAGTACTGAAGAGGGAGAACCAGTGCCGCTGAACACCAGAGCTGCCCTCAGCACCCCAGGAAATCTCTGCCTACTTGGGCTCTGGCATCCTAAACTAGTAGGACACACACACACCAACACCACCACCACCAGTGTCAGCAGCAGGAAACTACATGCTACCTCCAATGTCAACCTTGTTAGGAAACTCGTTCCCAACCCTCTACCTCTCTGGCCAAGCTGGTCATCCCAAAACAAAAACCCCAAAGTGAAGCAAAGTTGTGTGGCTCTGTTTAATTAAGACTTAAAACTTGGCTGTGGCATCTCATACGTGAATCCCAGCACTCAGAAGGCTGAGGCAAGATTGGCAGGAGTTAAAGGCCAACCTAGGCTACAGAATGAGACTCTGTCTCAAAAAAAAAGAAGAAGGAGGGCTGGGGAGATGGCTTAACTATTAAGGTGTTTGCCTGCAAAGCCAAAGGATCCCAGTTCTATTCTCCAGGACCCACATTATCCAGATGCACAAGGGGGCGCACGCGTCTGGAGTTCATTTGCAGTGGCTGCAGGCCCTGGTGTGCCCTCTCTCTCTCTCTCTCTCTCTCTCCCCCTCTCTCTCTCACTCTCACACACTCTCTCTCTCTCATAAGTAAATAAAATATATTTTAAAAAAGAAGGAGGAGGAGAACAAGGAGGAGGAGGAGGACAAAGAGGAGGAGGAGAAGCAGGCAAGTCCACGAGGGTATTAGCATACCTCATTTTGCGCATAGATAGTTGTTTCTTGCATGTTATTTTCTGCAGAAACCAAGACCAAAAATAGTTTGCCTTTACGCACTCAACTGTACAAAGTGATATTGTGGTTTTCCTCAGTGTTTGTTCATGACTCACCCAAACAGGTACTTTTGGGACTAAAATAAGATCCAGTTACCCAAAGCCTCCCAGCTCCTCAAGGCTTGGCTCCAACTTCAACCCTCTTCATTTTGATCTTCAGCCCCATTACCAGAGAAAAAATTAAGCTGGCCAGTTGATATCTTTGTACTATAAAGAGCTCTTTTAAGGACTTAGTCCTCAAGAGGGAAAAAAAAAAAAAAATGAGCAAGTCATCAAGCATGTCTTAGGAGAACAAATAGCCCTGCCCAACATTGTGAAAAACTGTCCTTAAACTCAACCATCAAAGAAAGTTCAGGGCTGGGAAGATGGCTCAGCAGTTAAAGGGGCTTATTTCCAGTGCCCGCCAACCTGCGTTCAATTCCCCAGAGCTCATGTACAGCCAGATGCACAATATTACGTGTGTCTGGAGTTCGTTTGCAGGGGCAGCAAGAGGCCCTGGTATGCCCATTCATTCTCAGTCTTTCTCTCTCCCTCCTTCCTTCCCTCCCTCCCCTCTCTGTCTCCCTCACTGTCTTCTCTCTCTCTCTCTCTCTCTCTCCCTCTCATAAATAAATAAAAATATATATTTAAAAAAAGAAATATAGTGATGGTACAAAAATAATAAAATAAGAAATTCCAGTTTCAATATTTCCATCTACAAAGTAGGCAGCTTTGTCACAGCCATCCTGTGCAAGCTGCCGTCCCCCTCCACGTGGCCCTCGGGGCCTACCTTTCCTGGGTGACATGCTTGATCAACATGATGATCACTTTAGGAAACAGCTCCAACATTACCTAAGTCCCCTCTGGGCATGTCTATGAGGGTGTTTCTTGGCATATCGGACAGTAACAGTTAGGGAAGACCACCCTGAATGTGGGTGGCATCATCTGATGATATGGGGCCCCAGATAGATCAAAGTGGAAAATTCTCCTCTTCTCTGAATTCTTTCTTTCCCTCCCTGCCCCCGTCTCTCCCCCATCATAAGCGAAAATGAATCTCTCCTTCTTTTAAACTGTTTCTCTCAGGTATTCTGTCACAGCAATGGGAAGTTCTAATATACTGGAGGATTGGGTTGTTTTTTGTTTTGTTGGTTTTTTTAAAATAAAACAAAGGTACCACACCATGTAGACTTCCTTTCCCTGGAATTCACCTTGTAGAAACAACCATAAGGTTCCCAAAGGTTCATGTGAAACAACTGGTCATGTTAGAAATTAGGAATAATGCAACTTTCCAAGCAGGAAGTAGTTAAGGAATATGGCAGATTCATAAAATGCAATTCTGTAAATTCTTAAAATTAAACAACAAAAACTGTGGGAAAAAAACAAGGACATGGGCATGTTCACAATATGTTAAGAAAAGGGAGAAATCAGGGTATAAAAACTGCATGTGTAGTAGGAATCCAATTTTGAAAAAAAAATAATAATACATCTAATGCCCATGGGCCTGCAAAGAAATGCATAAAAAATTTAACACTGCTTATCTCCTGATGGTGGGATTAGAGGCAGTTTTTATCTTCTTGAAATTTCCCTGTATTTTTGAATGTTCACAAATAAATTTGTATTACTCCTATATTCAGAAAACAATGTTTTGCTTTTGTTCTTTACAAGCCCCAGACCCCCATAGCACTTGCTGTCAGAATGACTTACCACAAATCGCATGTTACCCCCACTCCTGAGCGAACTCCTTTTGGATGTTCTTCCAGCACTGTTTCCCCCGCTCTTTACCCAAAACCTACGGCCCCATTTCTTATTTTTGTTGCTTACTCCCAGCTACTCCCATCTGAGTTTTCTTATGCCAACAAATCTCAGACAGATGCCAGACTTCCACGGGGGAATTAATGGCAGAGGGAAGGAAGGGGGCTAGAACGAAGTAAGCGACGGGAGAACTTCCCCTTCTCTTGCTACAGGGCCGAGTGTATACAGTCCACTCCAACATACACGTGTTTAGTTTAGAGAAACCTCTCCATGGACACTTGCTACTCCACCTCTTTCTTGGTGAGCAGGAGCAGTGGACATCTGCCCTCTGGTCTCTCGATTAGGGCCTGCCTTACTTTGGATCATAAATGCCGCCCCCCCCCCAAAAAGGTACATGTGTTTTTGAACGCTTGGTCTCTGGGGTGTTGCTCCTGGGATGTAGTGGAACCTTGCAGATGCGGGGCTTGGTAGGAGCCTTTAAGTCCCTGCGAGTACCTCTTGGTGGGAGCACTGGTCTACCGTTCTCTCTTTTGCTCTGTGGCCATAGGTAAGGTTTTGCTCTGCATGCACTCCTGCCATGCTACGCTGTCTACCCCAAAACAGTGGAGCCAGTGGGGCGTAGACTGAGGTCTCCAAAACTTAAGCCAAGTAAACGTTTTCTCTCCATGCTTCTGAGGATGTGCTATCATAGTGATGAAGAGCTGATTGGTAGTGGTGGTCTCTGATCCTGCCACCAAAACCAAGTGTGGTTCCAGGGGTGGGCAGAGGCCGCCATCTCTCCTGAGGCCACAGTAGGAAGGGGTGTGCTGAGTACTTCCCACCAGCCTCACAAAGGAGTTCTACTTCTCATGCTGACCGTGGTCACTTTCCACTGAGAAGGCTCCATAGACTGTCAGCCAGAGAGACCTTTGTCTCACCTGGTTCACAGAGCCCCAGAGGCCATGTCCTTCCCCCATGCCCGTGCTCTCGTGCCTCCTCTGGCCAGCCATGGGAGTCCAGTTATCCTGCATGGCAGTGCACCCTTGCCTCATTATAGCCAGCCTTGGCCCTGGATAGGAGACACCATTGTGGGAGGGAGACAGGAGCCTACAACTCACCACTCTCACTCACACTGCCCCCCGTGAACCTCGCCATCCCGAATGCAAGGCCAAGTGCACTTGTTACACCATGAGCACTTTAGGCACTCATGGGCTCGTGCACAAATGGCTGTTAAAGTTGTCATTTCAGCCACTCATTGCTGCCAGGTGGGCACAGTCAGCCCTGATGTTTTTGGTCAAGAGACTCATTTACACTCTCTTGGCTGGCATCATGCTGAGAAGACCAATCCCAAGCAGGTGGGCTCCCAGCCACAGCCACCTCCGGGCCTCCAAGGACACAGATGTTTAGCATTATGCTTTGAATTTGAAATCCCACCCCCCCCCCCACCAACACACACACACACACACACATTGGCTCATGTTTTGAAACTTGGCCCCAGTCAGTGGCTTGATTTGGGGAGGGTGTGGAAACTTTAGGAGGTGGGGGCCTGACAGAAGTAGGACCCTAGGGGTGGGACTTGGAAGACTGTAGCCTGGGTTCTAGTGTGGGTTTAACTCTCTGCTTCCTGCACCACCACCATGTGACTATCCTCTCTCTCCCAAGCCCGCTGCCAGGGCCAGGGCCACCGGCAGCACCCTCCCGGCTGAGTTGGACTAGAACCCTCTGGGACCGCAAGCCAACATAAACCTTTTCTCTGTCAAGCACTTGGTCAAAGAAATACAAAGTAAGGGTGGGGGAGGGCAGGTACATTAGCGCAACCTTTCACCATCAACACTTGGGTCCTTCCCACGGACGGTGACAGCCAGTGATGCTTCTCTTCTGCCCGAAGCCCGGTGCCAACGAGCCCCTCAGGCCCCAGGAAGACCCCCTTGAAGCATGCTTCCCAGCGCCCTCCGTGAGATGGGAACAGACTTGCTCTTCGTTCCAGCACTTTATGACGTGACGCCATTACCTATCAGCATTTCCTCCGCCAGCCTGTCACCTGGGCTCCACGGCAGTGAGCCTGATGTGACAGGGAGGCGAGGAACAAACCGCATGAGGCAGGAGGCCATGCAGGTGATCGTGCCATTGTGTCCCCTCCGCCTCCCGGACACGTGCGACTCGCGCTAGCACGTTGGGAAGGTGAGGCATCTTATTCCATCAACACGTGTCCCCACACGGGGGCTTGCAAGGAGGGCTGAGGGGACAGCATCGAGGTGCATTGTTTCTGATTCTTTTCTGTGCGGAGGACAAGGCTTGCAGACAGCCTGGGTGCAGGGAGGATGAATTGTGAGGAACTCTGACCTCATTTCAGGTGAGCCAATGATTTACGGTTCATTGTGCTTTCTAACGAATAATTTTTATATAATAATTCCACCAGTAAGCACGAAACCTTCTTCTCAGGAATGCAATTAAGGGAAAAATTAGCAATAAATTGTTTTCAGTACTTAACCCAGCTCCAAATTTATGATTGCTGGAATTTATTGTTTCAGAGGCCTGAAAAATGGCAATTAATTTTATCCCATTTCCTGTCATTCACCCTCAAAACTGAAATGTAAATAAAGAAGAGCTCGCAGCCTTGGGTTTTCCCATCTGATACAACACAATCCATCCAGCCAGTCAGCTCTGAAGGCTCCAGAACCTCAGTCTCAGAGGGAACCCTGTTCTGCCCACCGGCGTCTCCTCTTCTTCTGCCGGTGCTCACGGGCCTGGGGGAGCTGCCCTCGTGCCCACATGGGCTTTACAGAGTGAGTGGAGATGAGGAAACACTGAGTTAGGTTCCGATGGCGTGTACTGGATGCATTCGTCTCCCCTATAAATAAGCACTGATCACCTCCATTTTATTGAATTCATTTTCCAGGCAGGCAAAGACCACAAGATTCCTCCTTGCATTTCCTCTTTTACAACTTCTAGTACCTCTACTAGTGTCAACCCCGACAGATTTACGGCCCATTCGTTCATGGGAACAGAAACCCTGCCACGGCTGGTCACGGGACACGCAGTAGCAGTTAGTTCAGAAGATAACAGCTGCAATACTTCACCTCTCCATTCAGCACTGCAGAGCCCACACTACTTTGGGGGTAATGAATGCTTTGTGTTTGTGGGCTTTGAGACATATCCAGGAATGGCTACAGCAGCCCCACTTCAGATCCTGTTGCCCAGGCCTTGACTCCGATCCTCAAGAGGGTCTAGAAGGAACCCCCGTGTGACCAAAGGGATGCCCTGGTCTGGTCCTTCCCATCTACCCACATGCACGGCGGCTGGATTGCTGAGCTTTTGCCTCAAGTGACTATGTAAAACTGGAAAGCCAGGCTTTGGCACGGGCACACGTCCGTTCCACTGTGGCAGACGCCCTGGACGCCAGCTTGGTGCCACACTTCTTCCCCTTTGCAGTCTCAGGAGCACGGCGGGCCTGATGTGAGGCTCACGTTGCATCAGCAACTCCACAGTGTCCAAAGCTGGCTCCTGAGTGGAGCCTGTGAATTTGATGAATGAAACCTGCAGGAGGCTGCACCTCACCTCACCACCCGGTCAGAACCAGAGCAAGGCGTCCCGTCCGCTCAAGGGGCAGCAGCTGGTTCACCCAACCTCAAAGCCTGCAAACATGAGGCACAAAGTAAGACTGAGGGACGTGTTGGGGGAATCGATGGAGTTGATGATACAGAAAAGAACGGAAAGAATCTATTCCAGATCTGTCTTTTGACAGCTAAAGGGTCTAAAGGCCACAGCAGGGACCAGTTTGGTCCAAGAAGCAACAATGCACCTGAGCATCCTGCTTCGTCCTGGAGCTACTTGCCGCCACTTACAAGCCTCGGGCTACCACACCTAACTCAGGGTGATCCCGCTAGAAGTAAAGGCCATTGTCTCTCGCTTACCATGGGGATTGCTCCCAGGACCCCGTGGATAACAAAATGCTCAGATAATCACGTTCTTTCTAAAAAACGGCATAGTATTTATATTTAATCTATGCACATCCCCCCTGTAAAATCAACTATGAACTTGTTGTAACATCAAGATGCTGCATAGAGAGCTTTACATTGTATTATTTAGGGAATGATGACAAAGAACATCTTCACGTGTCCAGGACACATTCGATTCATTTACACTTTTCATCTATGGACTGGCCGCATCTATAGATGCAGAACCCATGCATGGGAGGGCCAAGTGTGGTAGATGGACTAATAAATTGATATATGGATGGATGGATAGATAGATAGATAGATAGATAGATAGATAGATAGATAGATAGACAACAAACAGATAGATGGTAGGTAGACAGACAACAGATAGATGATGAAGATAGATAGATAGATAGATAGATAGATAGATAGATAGATAGAACAGATAGATAACAGATAGGTAGGTAGATGCATACATGCATAGAGATAGATATATAGATGACAGATAGCTACATGATAGGTAGGTAGATAGATAAGAGATAGATGACAGGTCGATGCATACATATGTAGAAATAGATGCATAGATGGGTAAATTATAGGTACATACCTATCTGCATACTTAGATGGATAAGTGATAGGTACCGTGATATGTCCATTTTTACATGTTGACATGGATGACCAGTGGTAGAAGTTAAGTAGTTACATGGAAATAAACAGTCAGACAGAAACATACCTGCATATTCTAAACCTTAGCCCAGGGCTAACCAAAGAGCCTTAGCAAATCAATTAGTTGAATTGGAAAAACAAGTGACTCACAAAAGAAATGTTAAGACAGACCCATAGAAGACAGGAGTTCCTGGGCATGAGCTAACGTGCCCAGGTCCATGCTCCCGGGGTTGGAAGCCCCGCAACAGGACACGGGTCTGCCCCCGCCTCTGCCCGTCCTGTGCTGCCGCACGTCTTCTCGGAGATGGTCGTTGCTCCGAGCCTAATGTTCCAACAGTTAAGCGTCAAGGCTAAAGGCCAGCGACGCAGGATCCCAACACCTTCCCTGGCCCTGAGTGCTGCATGGTCTTGTGGGAGGTGGGTCACGGAGGTAGCGCAAGTCCAGCTCAGGCACTGGAGATGGAAGTTGAGAGCCTCCGGGCTGGAGAAAGTGCCAGAGAGAGGGAAGTCCGCCTCCCCATGCAAACGCTTCGTGCGGTGGCCTGGTGGGTGGGGGGGCATAGAGAATGACACTGGGCACCCGTCGCTGTAAGTACATTCCTTGCTAATCAATCAGCTTTTATTGTGACGCCTCTAGCTCAGCTCATAAGGCCGGAAAGCAGCTTCGGCAGCAGTTTAAAATGTTTCCAGTTTAATAATCCCTGCTAATTGAAAGCAGCTCAGAAACGGGGGGAAGGTGGGGGGCTGGGGGGGGCCCACGAGCAGTTTATGGCAGAGGAGCTGTCCCTATGGGGAATGAAATAACCTTTGATGCTGGAGGGGAAACCTGCCTCCCGTCCCCAAACAACTAATTTCTACATCGGTCTCCTTGCCACGGGAACCTTTTCTTCTTATGTTTTAATTGTGGAACGTTATAGCGGCGGAATTGCCATGAAACCTGTTTTTATCTGTGGAAAATTAACCACCCCCTGCTGCAAAAACGGAATTTTTTTTCCCCTTCGACAGAGAATTACATTCATTTTTATAATTGTTCTTTCCTTTCAAATCACCTAATATGACAAATGCAGGGCGACGTTATAGTTCATCTGCTAAAGACTGTCTTTATGATTTGAGGCTTCCAGGCTTTAATGGAGAAACTGCCTGACTTAAGTAAATCATGTCACCTTCACCTTGGCGATCATATTTGTTACAGACGTCTGCTGACCCAACCTGCAGAGCAAAAACAAAAACACATTTTCATGTGCGGGCTGAGATATTTGGTTCAAATGATGTATAAATAGGTCATAATGAAAAGTAATTTTAGCACAAGGCAAAGCTACGATTTGGGCAGACTTCTGACAGTTTTTACACATACATAATTATTCCATATTGTAATTTGAACAGGTAAAAGACAGATTTTAGCACAAAAGCTTTAGTCCTGTTTTCTTCAGCTTCCCAGGCAGAGCAACGACGAAGGACACAAGTACGACAAGAAGACATCATCTGGGCTGGAGAGATTGGCTTAGTGGTTAAGGCGCTTTCCTAAAAAGCCAAAGGGCCTCAGTTTGATTCCCCAGGAGCCATGTAAGCCAGATGCACAAGGTGGTGCACGCATCTGAAGTTTGTTTGCAGTGGCTGGAGGCCCTGGCACACCCATTCTTTCTCTCTCTACTCTCTCTCTCTTCCTCCGCTTCATTCTCTCTCTCAAATAAATAAATAAAAATAAAAATATTTTTTAAAAAGAAGACATCATCTGTCTGACTTGCCAGGAGTAGGAGGGGCTAATGTCCTATGGGATTCACACACACGTGCCCCCTACCACACACATACCTATCCTAGAATATGGAACCAGGCACAAGTATCTTTTTCTATGAATGTCTATTCATGTTAAGCCTCCTTGGTCTTGTTTAAAAAAAAAAAAAAAGAAAGAAAGAAATCCTCATCAGGATAGAATGAGAGGGAAACGGCCCAGATGGTGAGTTCACCCAAGAACCCTGTGCTGGCCAGCTCTCCATCACTGCCCAAGCGCCTGAGGTGACCATCATAAAAGGCTGGTGATGCTGGGCATGGTGGCGCACACCTTTAATACCAGCACTTGGGAGGCAGAGGTAGGGGGATCGCCATGAGGTCGAGGCCACCCTGAGACTCCATAGTGAATTCCAGGTCAGCCTGAGCTTGAGTGAGACCCTACCTCAAAAAAACAAACAAACAAACAAAAGGCTGGTGAGTTCACCCAAGAACCCTGTGCTGTCAGCTCTCCATCACTGCCCAAGCATCTGAGATGACCATCGTAAAAGGCTGGTCTTGCCTTATGGGGTGGGGTCTCAGCCTGTGTCCTTTCTTACTCTGGCCCCATGGTGACAAGATGCACCATGGTGGAGCAAGTCCGTGCACCACATGAAAGCCAGGGAAAAAATAGAGAGAGACAGGAAGAGACTGGGGTCCCAATATCTCCTTCTGGGGCACCCTCCCAGTGACCTAACTTCCTCCCACCAAACCCTACCTCCTCCCAACAGGGCCACAGACTGTCAAGAAAGCCATTAAGGGAAAGTCTTCTGGGGACATCCAGATTCAAAGTGAGACTAATTGATCCGAGTGGTCATCGTACAGACGTGGAGTGCAGGGAGGTAGAGCAAGGCCATCCATAACATCATAACAGGCTTCCTCTCTCAGGCCTGTCTCAACTTAATCAGCCAGGAGACCAAGGGTGGATAAGGAAAGAATTCAACATGGCAGACACTGATGGAGAAATGGGCTCTGGGCAAACCTTGAGATAAGATATCCCCTTCTAATCTGCAGTATATCCCAAGTAATCCTTGTCATTCAAAGCAGAGGTACGGTTGTTTTATATCCTAAACTAGGGTAATACAGGGGAAAACAGGAGACCCTGCAATGCAGTGAGTCTCCCATCTTAGGGAGGAAAACTGAGAGGAGACAGAATTGCAAGGGACAGACACACATCCAAGGAGAAGAAAGTAAGCCCAGGAGGTTCTTTGCATTCCCAAATTCCCAAATAAACCCAACCTGGGAATGCGTCTGCAGCCACAAACAATGGCCTTGTATTGGGAGAGACTACACAGAAGTACCAAGACAGGCAACAGCTTGGGGGTTTCTTGCCTCTTCCAAACCATGAAGGTTTGAAACACTGGAACTGATGGTCATCAAAGGCTCCAGGGGGGGTTATAAGGTGTGTTAAGTACACGTGGCCTTTGGGACAGATTTAAGATCTATACCATAGCACCATTGAAAAATTTTTTTAGCATGTTAAATTAGGTGTCCCTCCAATCCGAGATTCTATGTCTAAAACAAAGTTCCATGCTGTTCTATTCCCCCAAATACAGGCCCAAGTCATTAATAAGTTTCTCTTTGAAATTTTGCAGTAGTCTTTACACATATAGACCAGGTAGTACACTTCTAGAACATTCTCCCATGCATAACTCAAATTTACTCACTCACTCATTCACTAACTCGGTCATTCAACAGATAATCCTCACCCATTCAAATAAAACTTCCTAGAGTCTAATACGTCCCATGGCACAGTGCCTTGGAGACACAAGGATGGCTTGGCATTGAAGCTGGGACCTTTCTTCCAGTCCACAGCATTGAAGCCAAAGTTTTCTCCAAACCTCCAATGGGTCACATTGATCAACCGGATCCAGCCTCTCCACCTGGTCCCTTTGTGACACCAACTACCCCTATGATCTGCAGGGGTCCAATAAGTATCTGTTGAGTAGATAAATAAAAGCATCCAAATGTTGAAAAAAAATTAAAATTCTCTTCAAGTGAAAATGAAGGGAATGTTTTCTCCAAATAAAGTCAATAAACAAATATGACAAGAAACAGATGTCTCTGTCCCTGAGACCTCAGAGATTGGCCCATCTAACCTTTGCTCTAAAGAAGGAGTTGGTGACACAAGCCTACCATCTCCATGCTCAGGAGGCTGCGGCAGAAGGATTGCAGTAAGTTCAAGGCCAAACTGGACCCTATCTAAAATGAACAATAACCAAGCAAGAAAAACAAAGGAACCGACCTACTTCTACTTGGCAGACGTTTAGTCAACTTCTTTGCAAGTGAGTGGTAGATACAGGGTCCTTTGATTGTCCCTTCCAGACCCCATGGAGAGCTTAGAAGGGAAAATATGAGCAGACACATTGCTCATCTGATGCCCAAAGACTAGAGGGAGCTGCGGCTCTCAACAAAGTAAAGTTGCACACAGATTTGCTCAGTAAACTGTTAAGCCGCGTCTGCAAAAACTATCCCTTCATATCAAAGTGCATTTTGTAATAGACTTAAGAAGTCTATCCCCAAAGCGCCATGCAGAAGAAGGCCCTGTGGGTGTGACAGAACAATGCAGTTTCAAATCTGTAGCCAATCCTTTTGGTTTCAAAATTCCATCCACCACCATAACTCTACACAATAAAGTTCTGTGTTCGCTTATTTTGACCTTCAGCTTGACTAGGTTAAGAAACACTCAGGACATCAGTGAGGCCATTTCCTGAGAGGATTAACTAAAGAGGAAAGATCTACCCTGAATGTGGGCATGACCCAACCAGCTGGGGACCTAGATTAAACAAAACAGGAAAAAGGAGACTGTCAGCTGAGCACAGGAATTCATCTTTCTCTGCTCCCTGGCCGCTGAGATGTGAGCAAGTTCACACACCCACCAGCACATTTTCAAGGGACCCCCACACTGTCCCTGCCACCGTGAGCCAGAATAAACCCTTTCTTCTGTAAGGTTTTTATCGCCAGGCACTTGGTCACAGTAATGAGAAAAGTCCCTTGAAAGAGGCTGTGTTTCTTTTAACTAATATATTTTGAAATATTTGCATTTGACCCTCAGTCACAATCACTGATTGGAAAACCAGATTTGTGTTCTGAAAAGACAGCTTTTGTTCTTAGGAACACAAAACCCATTTGTAGTGAGTGTTTCACTTACCATCATGGTAAGAGGTGGATTGGCTGGGCCAGGTGCCAGGGAGGCCTGGGCATCAGAGTCTCTGGAATTCAAGGTAGAATCAGTGAGGCAGAGAAGTTGTGCCCAACGCTTGCTCCTAGATGGGACCTCTAGACCCCAGACGGTCCTTCCGTTCAGGCTGGAGAGAAAATGCTAGCTCCAAAACGTATCACCAGGCATGGGTGAGAAAAACAACACAGTAATCATGCGAGATGCCCACTGCCCCTAACTGTCTGTCAAAATCTATGGGCCACCGCTCCATCCATGGTCATCATGGCCATTCAAACAACACACGTGGAGTGATTTTGACAAGACATGGTGCTTGTTTCAAGTGTTCTGGACCCAAAGCTTTAGAGATGCCACAATTCGCCCTGAATGCGGAGCGTAAGGACAAGTTCTTGGCTGGGGAGATGGCTCAGCAGTTGAACCACTTGCCTGCCAAGCTGGTTGGCGCAGATTTGATTCCTCAGTACCCACACAAAGCCAGGTACACAAAGTAGCGCGTGCTTCTGGGGATCCTGTGCAGTGTCAGGAGGCCCTGGGCACTCATATTCTTTCTCTTTTTTTTTTTTTTTTTTTTTTTTTTTTTGGTTTCTCAAGGTAAGGTCTCATTCTAGCACAGGCTGAACTGGAATTTACTATGTAATCTCAGGGTGGCCTTGAACTCATGGCGATCCTCCTGCCTCCCGAGTGCTGGGATTAAAGGCGTACGCCACCATGCCCGGCTACTGCATATTATTTCTCTTGCTATCTCTTTGTCTCTCTTTTCCTCATCACAAGTAAGTAAATAAAAATATTTTTAAAAAGAAAAGAAAGGAGTTCTTAGGGATGAGTCAGGGAAAAATAAAGGTGATACCAGGATAGAACTACGGACGTGGGCTGCAGAAGTGCCTCAGTGGTAAAGGCACTTGCCTGAAAAGCCTAAGGACCCAGGTTCAATTCTCTGGGACCCACATAAAGCCAGAAGTACAAGGTGGCACATGCGTCTGGAGTTCATTTGCAGTGGCCAGAGGCCTTGATATGCCCATTCACTCTCATTTTCTCTCCCTCCCTTTCTCTCTCATAAACAAGTTAAATAAAAAAATGTGTGAAAACTATCTTAAAAATAAAGATAGAGTACTTGCCTAACATGCAGGAGGCCCTGGGTTTCATGCCCAGCACCGCAAACCAGTAAGAAGAAGGTTGAGGAGGAGGGAGAAGAAGAAGACCAGGACAGAGGACGGCTGGAATATAAAGTCCCCTCTAGGAGTCCACCATGAGAACTTATTTCAGGGGCTGGAGAGATGGCTCAGTGGTTAAGTAGTTAAGTTCTTGCATAAGCATGAGGATCTCAGGGGACTGGAGACTGCCAGTGTTCAAATCTCCAAATCCCACACAAACATGTGGGTGTGGCCACATGTGTGCACCCGTAGCCCCAGTCCTGCAATGGAGAAGAGACCTAGAATCACGGGATCTCATGAAAATTCAGCAAGCTCTGGAATCAGTAAGAAACTCCAGCACATAACATGACTGGGCAGAAGAGTGGTAGAGCGGAACCGGGCGTGGTGGCGCACGCCTCTAATCCCAGCACTCGGGAGGCAGGGGTAGGAGAATCACTGTGAGTTCAAGGCCACCCTGAGACTCCATAGTGAATTCCAGGTCAGCCTGGGCTAGAGTGAGACCCTACCTCGGAAAGCCAACAAATAAAAAATAAAAAAAGAGCCGTGGAGTAGGCATACCTGAGGTTCCACTCTCACTTCAGCCACTGTAGACACGCGCCCCCTGCTGCAGGGTATCACACGCGATGCCACGTGGGCATACACACATGCATACCCCACACCACACCATACACACACACACACACACACACAAATAAATAAATAAATAAAATATGATTTCAGGGAAAAAGTGGTGATGCTAAAATTAGTGGCGAAAAATGTGATAAGAAATAAGATGTCTGGGGCTGGAGAGACGGCTTAGTGGTAAGGCACATGCCTGTGGAGCCTAAGGACCCTGGTTCAATTCTCTAGGTCCCACATAAGCCAGATGCACAAGGTGACGCACGCATCTAGAGTTTGTTTGCAGTGGCTAGAAGCCCTGGTGTACCCATCCTCTCTCTCTCTCTCTCCTTTACCTCCTCCTCTCTCTCCCTCTGTCTGTCTCAAATAAAAGTTTTCTAAAAATTTAAAACAGATGTAAGATGTCTGCATCATCTCAAAGTGTCTCTATAAGGTGCTTACACATTTCAAAGTATAAAGGAATAATATTACAAGATAGTGCCTGGTAGATGGACCCTTAATCTAATGACCAAACTAAGTTTCACCTGTGATATAAATATAGACATAATGTTCTACCCACTAAGATACACTAATATGCTAAGTGAAAAGTCTTCCCTTTTAAAAGTTCTGGTAGCCGGGTGTGGTGGCACATGCCTTTAATCCTAGCACTCAGGAGGCAGAGTTAGGAAGATTTCCATGAGTTCAAGGCTACCCTGAGACTGCATAGGGAATTCCAGGTCAGCCTGTGCTAGAGTGAAACCCTACCTGGAAAAACCAAAACAAAGAAAAAAAGTTCTGGTACTTCTAATAGCAGTACATAAGTAACTTCATAACTTAAAAAGTCACACACAAAAGATTTTGTTGTCATAACTACATTTGTTAAGAAGATAAAAATTACTTTATTAATAATGTACTTTGAGCACAAGATTTTTCTGCCCCACTTTTCTCCAAATTTGTGCAAATCCTTTCACTGGGTCACTAAAATTTACACTTTCAGGAACTTCATTTCCAGTGGATCCAGTGGAAAGCTATGTCAGTTTTGCACTGACCTTCTCATTGCGGGGACAAAGTACTTGGCCAAAAGCAGCTATTGGAGAAGGAGGTTTATTCTGGCCTACAGTCTCAAGGGGAAGTTCTGTGATGACAGGGGAAAGCATGGCATGAGCAGAGGCTGGGCATCACCCCTGCCACGCCAGGTGGACAACAGCAGCAGGAGAGTGAGCCCCACTCTGGGAAGGGGAAGCTAGCTATGACACCCCTAAGCCACCCCAACAACACACCCCCTCCATCAAGGCTCCGCCTCATAAACTGCCACCAGCTGGAGACCAAGCATTCGGAACACATGAGTTTATGGGGGACATCTGACTCAGACCATCATAGTCAGTGAAGTACAAGGTTGCAAATGCTATTTTGACATTTTTTAAACTTGAGAATGATCTTGCCATGATTTCAATGCTCCTGGAGCACTTCAGATGTCACAGGCAGACAGGTTTCCGATCCACTATCTCAAAACACAGATTCAGTTCATGGCCAGCTATCAGTTCCTGTGGAATCATTTTTATTAAAAAGATTTAACTCTTGATTAGAATCAGTTTTATGTGTCTGGATCTCATTTTCAATGTAAATTTGCTTAATGGCACTTTAATGTTTCCTCTGACATTTCCTTTGGGGGGGGGGGCTCACACAAGGAACAGAAAGTGGCCTCATGATTTGGATACAATTCAAAATGTTTGTTCATGCATTCTACCACTGTGTCGTCAATCACAGGGGGAAAGAGTTAATCAACTTCCTCAATAATAATTGGTCCATCCAAAGTCTCACATGAAGAAAGCATTTTCCATCAAATGTGACGATCCTTGAGCCAAAGCCTGTGGATAGTGGCTGAGCTTCGAAAAGCACATTCTAAATGCAAAGATTCCGATAACTTCTAGACAGGCTTTATTGCAATGGCCACATGCGCACTCATATTGTAATAATTTACTAGCGACGTTTAGTGTTTGAACATCAGCAACGCACGCCCTGATGCTCCGAGGACAGAGAGGAAAGCTGCACGTGGCTCCGGCCCCACTGCTGAGCTCTCGCCCACTGCTGCTGCCACAGTTTCTGCTGTTTTTGCTTCTAGAAACGCCACGGCCACTGACAAGCTGAGCCCAGCTCTGGGTCACTCTGCCACCAGAGTGTCTGCTCTGCTCACGGATATTGTCTGTCACACCACTATGCTCTGCTTATAAAACTCAAATTCAAAGATAAAACTGTCAAGCCGGGCATGATGGCGCACGCCTTTAATCCCAGCACTCGGGAGGCAGAGGTAGGAGGAGCACTGTGAGTTCAAGGCCACCCTGAGACTACTTAGTGAATTCCAGGTCAGCCTGGGCAAGAGGGAGACCCTGCCTCAAAAAATTAAAAAAAAAAAAAAGATAAAATTGTCAAGAATTTCCAAACTTCTCAAAATGATTGAGAAAGCTTTGGCAGACCACTTGCATGCCCAGCATGCAGATTTATTTTATGAAGAATTTTTTTTACATATCATCATTAAGTGAACCTCGTTCTTCACTGCCTTACTGTTATTCAACCTGGACCACAGGGCTACAGTTGCAGGTTATGTGAAGAACTGCCTCGTTGTTCTCATTTTCCCAGCCTGATGCATTTTAAAAACATGCATGGACTGGAGGGATGGCTTAGCGGTTAAGGCGTTTGCCTGCAAAGCCAAAGGACCCAGGTTCTATTCCCCAGGACCCACGTTAGCCAGATGCACAAGGGGGCACAAGTGTCTGGAGATTGCTTGCAGTGGCTGGAGGCCCTGGCACACCCATTCTCTCTCCCCCCTTTCTCTGTCAAATAAATAAAAAGAAAAGAAAAGAACATGCACATTGTTTTCTTTTTAAGTTTTATTTTGCTTTAGCTTAGCATAACAGTTGTACATATTTATGGGGTACAATGTGACATTTCTTTGTGGTGAGAACATTCAAAATCCTCTCTCCTAGCTTTTCATAAATTACACCACATTAACACTGTTACCTGCTGTGCAATAGAACACCAGAACATTTACTTCCATCTCAAGGGTAACTTTGACCCATTCATCAACCCTTCTCTCTGTCTCTCCTCCACTCTCTATGTCTAAGACACCAGTTTTTCTCGGATTCTGCATTTGAGTAAGAACATGTGGTGTTTGCCTTTCTATGTGTGGCTTATTTCGCTCAAGATAATAATGTTCTCTAATTCATCTGTATTGTCCCTAATGATAGGATTTCATTCTTTTTGTAGTTGAATAGTATTCTATTAGATAGACAAATGATAGGTGGGTGGATGGATAGATAGATAGATAGATAGATAGATAGATAGATAGCCAGATAGATAGGTGGATAGGTAAGCAGATAGATATAGAGATAGATGATTATAGATGCACTGTTCTCTTTGTTCATCGTTTGATGGACAGGCACCTTGATTTCATATCTTGGTGACAGTGACTACAGCTGCAATAAACATGGGAATGTAGGTTTCTCTCCCATGGTTTCATTTAATTTCCTTTGGTTATATATGCCCAGCAATGGGATTGCTGGATCACGTGGTACTGTTTGTTTTTTCTTTCTTTGCAGACCCCTCCATGCTGGTTTCCGTGGTGTTTGAACTAGCTACCTTCCCACCAACAGTGTGTAAGGGCTCCCATTTCTTCACATCCCACAGCATTTAACTGGCTTCCATCATTTACAAACAACTCCACAATCAGCAGCCTAGTGTGCTTGTGTTATTGACTTCCTGCAAGAGCTTCCTGGGAGTAGAGGTACTTTTTGTTGTTGTTGTCGTTGTTTGTTTATTGAGGTAGGGTCTCACTCTAGCTCAGGCTGACCTGGAATTCACTATGTAGTCTCAGGATGGCCTCAAACTCACGGTGATCCTCCTACCTCTGCCTGCCGAGTGCTGGGATTAAAGGCGTGCACCACCACGCCCAGCTGAAGGTACATTTTTAATTTCAAGTGTATAACTTTTTCTGACTTGTTACTACGTATCAGATGGTGTGCTGGGTGTTTTACTCACGTATGTCATTCAACACTCTTAGCACAACTATATAAGGTAGAGAGTACTTGAATCATAGGCTATCCAGCCAGTGAGGGTAAAGCCAGGATTATTACACCCTTCTGGGCATGTGCCTGGAAGAATCAAAGTCAGCGTGGTAGAGTCACCACACACCCGCGCTCATTGTGGCACGCAGGGCATGCAGTCGTCATAGATGTCTACCAACAGAAGAACAGGTAAGGGAACTAGGGCATGTGTGTACTGCGGAGTTTCATGCATCCACAAAGAACAAAATGATGCCATTCCCAGGAAAGCAGGGGAAACTGCTTTCCAGAGTTGGAGTTGAAGACTATCATGTTAAATGAAATAAGCCAGGCTCAGAAACACAGTTCCCACCTTTCTCCCACACGTGGAGTGGGGGGGAGAGTACGTGAAGGGAAAAGGAAGATATGGAAGGGAGAAGAGAAGGGGAGAGGATGAACGAGGGGATGACTATGACCAGAGGGCATTGTATGTGTGCATGGAAAATGTCCTAATGAAACCCATTCCTTTTCACAGTTAATATACACTAAAACCTTCTTAATGGACTGAAAAGAGAAGCCTGACAGAAACTAGTTAGAAAGAAGAAGAAAGTCAGGAGAGGAGGAAGGGTGACGGGAGGGGACTATGATCATGGTATATTGTCTATATTTATGAAAGTCATCAATAAAAGTGTGTGTTTTTTTAATAGCCAGCTCCTTTGGGTTGTATATTTGACACCAATCCATGCAGCAAGCCTGAGAAACTGAAAGAGGACAGAGAGGGGACATGAGAGCCAGTTCTCTACCTACAGCCACCCACCATCAAGTCCTCAAATTCTCTGTTAGAGCCTTTGAGCTTAAAATATTACCGAAATGCTTCCAGCTCACGCACACATTCTGGAAGCCTGAGACAATGGAACACTTCGGCACCTCTGCCAGCATAGCAAATAGAGAAGGAAGACACTGTACCCATTAGCGAAGGCGGGGGGGGGGCACCACAACCAAGAAGACACCGTCCTAATCATGGAGAGAGCGCTTGCCTGGGAAGCCAATGGATGTGCCTCACAAAAGCTAATTTGGCAAAGAGCAACTAGAGAAAATCTAAATGATTCCCTCATCTCTGGGCCTGAAACTTCTCATCAAGAGCCTTCCCCGCTTCCCCCTCTTTCGGATCCCCTCGGGCCTCTCCTGGACAGGAAGAAAATCACATCAGGCATGGAGGCACTACCCATTCAAGACGCACATGGGAATCTGAGCAGCTAGAGCAAGCGTCACATTCTGCGGCAGTGTTAGCGCAAGAATGACAAGAACAGCAAGGATTCTCTTGCTCCCCGGGAGCACACTTCAACTGGGAAACCAGGGAGGCAGGAAGGCAAACAAACATGATAGCTTTTTGTCTCTGTGACAGAATGCCTGTGTGTTCTGGAAGTCAGGTCTGCGGAGAGACAGAACACCCTGGAGAAAGGATCTGGGTGGACCTGCCCCACCTCACCACAGCCAGTAAGCAAGGAGAAGTGTGCGAAGACAGGATACACTGAAGTTGAGTGTGGGAGGCAGGGAAGAACCCAGAAACAAGACCAGCCCCTCAGGAACACGCGCCCAGTGACCTGCTTCCTCCAACCGGACCCACCGTCTAGCAGAACCTGAGCTGTAAATTCATGGGTGGATTCCTCATTGATGAAGTCACCACCCTGGTGCGTCATCGTCTCATGGTCTATGGGACAAGGCCTTTGGTACATGAACCTTGGAGACACTGCCTAGCCACATGCCAACAAAACCTCTGAAAAGACTGATGTTGGGGTTAGGAACGTGACTGACACTTTTAAATGGAGAATTACAGATCCAGAAGAAACTAACGTAGGATACACTTTAATTTCACTTAAAATAAAAAAGAAGAAAGCTCTACAAGCAATTAAAGCCAAAATGGAAATGAGCAAAGGTTTCCATTCCAAGATTTTGTTTAAGTCAAAAACAAAGTCAAGTTTGATGCCGTAATAAAGGAACACACCTATGACAAAATGTTCTAAAAAGTTTAAAAAATGAACACATGCATTTATTCATTCAACAAATAAATGTTGAGCTCTTCCTCTGTGCCAAATAAAGTGATGGGCATAAACTTATCCAGCAAACACAAACACACGCACATAAATGATGATCGGATTAATATTTAACAAGGTGGGGATTGAAGCAAAATGGTCAGTATGAATACTTTCTCAGTCTTTGATAGGTGTAAAGAGAAAAGATAAGAGGATCTTTGCAACGTTACTAATAACCTTGACTCTATATACTATACACACTAGAAAATACATAACACTAGTTACACCCAAAAGCCCATCATAGCATTTGAACAAAATGACTCTGACCAGTATGATTAACAAATGTGAATATATATAACACAGAAACATAAAAATCATATACTCAATGTCCAATATGTTATTTGAACAAATTGGAGTTGACAGCATTTTTAATAAATGTGAACACTTATATACACGTATGCATGCATCTTAACACTTCACCCAAAAGTCTGTTATGGAAGCCACAGATACAAGTGGCTATTGAAGTTCAAACTGTAGCTAATTATAATGGGAAAAAGTAGAAAATCAGGTTTTTCAGTCTCACTAGTTGTGTTTCGTGTGCCTGACAAATGCTGGGCCACTCGGGGCGGATACAAAACACTTCTGCCTTTGCAGGAAGTCCTGTTGGCCAGAATGCCAGATTAAACGCTGCGTGACATTTGCAGAATTTTCCTCTAACATGGTATGTACAAAATACGAATAAGCTTTTTAAAATTTTAATTGAGATTAATAATTAAAAAAAATCACAATCTTAGCATAAGATGTGCTCATTGCAACCGGGTGTCATTGCTTCTAGGTCCTCTCAGAAGACCCAGCTGGGAACGCGTGGGTGTGCACACACGATGAGACACTGACACGGACCATGGAGGGACATCAGCAGACATGTTTATTTCTATCTCTGCAGATGGTATACAGGTAACTGGATGGAGGATGGGAGGGTGGAGAGATAAACAGAGACATGAGAAAACCATGAGTTTTCTGTTCCCCTGGACTCCAATCCAGCATAACAGGACACGGTTTTCACTGCCCTTTCCACGTTTTCCCAACAATGAAGAACTGAGTTCTCATTACCCTCAATATCCATATTTACATATTCAACCCTGGAATTTACTTAGGTGAGTTCAAAATTCTACCATTACCATGAGAAGGAGGAAAACAGCTGGAAACACCAGCCAGGGGTGAAGTTCTGTTTACGGGTGGATGGTGAGTGGGTGAGGGGTTCAGTGGTCTGTGAGTCTTGTTGAATGGTTGACTGGTCGGTTGGTTGGTTGTAGGCAGGAAAAGTACCAAATTAACCTTGAATACCTTTCTATGCCAGAAAATAAATAATTGTGCAAAAAGTCATAAGGACATGTCAAAAAGAAAACAAGAACTAGGTTGAAGGAATCCCCACTGATAAATATGGGACAATTTGAACCTTGAAATATTGATAGTAGACTGTAACACATTGACTAAACTAAAAGTCCATGATGTCGTGAGGATATAAATTAAAATATATTTAACTAAGAGGCCAGAGAAAAAAAGTTCTCCAGTAAGTAGAATAATCACTGCTAATATAGAATGCATGATGGAGTTAGAAATCAGCATATAATACAACTAAGGAGAGAAAATTTGGCAAAGAATGGAGTATTAACACAATATCAAACTGTGTCCCACAAATCAGTTGTTCACTATAAAGGAGTGAATAGGAACTTGACACTGGAAGAACCAGATAGACACCATGGTAACCAAACCATCAAAGCTAACAGTACAGACAGGTCAGAACAAATAACCCTGGGGCCTCTGAACCTCACACTCAGAGAAGGGCACAGCCTGGCTGAGGCATCACTCCTGCCAAGTGGGAAAACTGGACCTGTAAATAAGGTGGCAAGACACGATCCCTGATGGACAAGTAACTAGAAATGCAAGGAAGGGGCTGGAGAGATGGCTTAGCACATAAGGCGCTTGCCTACAAAACCTCAGGACCCAGGTTCGATTCCCCAGGGCCCACACAAGCCACATGTACAAGGTGGCACATGCATCTGGAGTTTGTTTGCAGTGGCTGGAGGCTCTGGTGGGTCCATTCTCTCTCTCTCTCTCTTCCTCTCTCTTCCAACCCCCTTCAAATAATAAATACATGAAATATGTTTTAAAAAATGCAAGGAAAAGGTGAGGAATTGTTCCACTTAAAGAAAATTGAAAAGACAAGCCAACTAGATGCAGTGTTTGAGCTTAGACTAGGGCATACATGGGGGAAAATAACAATAAAAAACAATATGGGAGTAATCAACAACATTTGAATATGGATTATGGTCTAGATAACATCACTGTATCAATGTTACGTTTTCTGCCTCGCAGAACTGTGCTGAAGCTCTGTAGAAACTGATTCTATTCCTAGGGAAGAACATTGAAGAATTCAGGAGAAAAGTGGAATGATATCTCCTACCTATTTCCAATAGTTGAGAAGTAATATTAGTGTGCATACTAATGTTCATTAAACATTAGTATATGCATAGTAATTATAAAAAATAGTATAATTGGTATGCTAATTGCAAATATAAAAATTATTATTATATACACAGAAAGAGGAAATAAATGGGGCAAATTTAAACAATTGATAAAGAATAATAGGAATTCCTTAAACTATTCTTATGACTTTAATGAAAGTTTGAAATAATAAAAAAATGAAAAAAAATTAAATAATTAACAATTTTTAATTGGAATTACTGCTGGGCATAGTGGTGCAAAACTGTATTCTGAGCACTTGAGAGGCTGGTGGTATTTGGGAGGGAGAATCATGAATTTAAGGCCAGCCTGGGCTACCCAGCAAGTCCATAACACAAAAAAGTAAAAAATTAAATTAAATTAAAAGAAATAGTAAACTGGGTGTGGTGGCACATGCCTTTAATCCCAGCACTCGGGAGGCAGAGGTAGGAGGATCGCCATGAGTTCGAGGCCACCCTGAGGCTCTGCAGTGAATTCCAGGCCAGCCTGGGCTAAAGTGAAACCCTACCTTGAAAAAAAAAATTAGTAAATAAATTTGAGAATGGGTTCACTAAAAGAAAAGTTAAAAATCATCAAGTCCAATCAAGGTGGGGGAAGAAAAATAATAATTACAAGAACAGAAAGGAAATTAATCCTAACCATAGAGGGACATGAAGGCGTGATAGCTCCCAGGCAGTGCCTTTTATCCCAGTGCTGGGAAAGAAGCCAGGTACTCACATGTGCAAATGCTCTATGGCTGAACAATGCCCCAGCTCCTTAAGTCATGCTAGCTAAAATTCAGAAGTATCCAATTTCTCTAAGAACACCCCTTCCCTGTGCAGAATCTGACCCAGGATAGCACATTTCAGTTAGTCACCAAAATTTCTCTGTTTGTCAACAACTTCCCTGTCTTTCCTTCTTGATCGTGACCTTGACAGTTTAGAGGACGCTGGCCAGGTATTATAGAGGTTATCCCTCAGTGTCACCTAAGTGGGCTAAAAAAATCTGAATACAATTTATAGATTTCTTGGAAATACATGAATTCCCCAAACTCTCAATGGAAGAAATAATTAAATTCAAAAGTAAAGAAAGATTAACAATAGAAGTACTAGAAAGATATGGAAAGAATAATTCCAAAAACAAGTCACTGGATTAATTTTGAGGCCACTTCTTCTAAAGTCAGGGGTTACTGAGGCATGGAGAGTTCTCATGTCATTCATGTTATTTTAGAGGAAAATTAATCCAGATATTTTCCCAGTTCATTGTTCAAAGAAAACAACCTCATCACCAAATCTTCCAATGACACAACAAAAAAGTAAATAATAGAAAAACCAATTTCTTCGTGATGACGACTGAAAAATGTCAAATAAAATAATACCATTTGAATGCAACAAAATCAAGGGCTTCTTACAAAAATAGGAAGCCTCAACATTAATGATACATAAACTAGGGTCTGGAGAGATGGCTCAGGAGTTAAGGCGCTTGCTTGCAAAGCCTTGTGGCCTGGGTTTGATTCCCCAGTACCCACGTAAGCCAGATGCACAAAATGGTGCATGCATCTGAATCTGTATGTCAGTTTTACTGGTAAATTAAAGAAGAGAAACTATATAGTCATCAGTGTCAGGGCTGAAAACTATGGTATGGATTCAGTATCTCTTCCAGAGGAAAATTTAATAAATTTGAAACAGAAGTATCTGACCTTAAAATGGACAAAACAGCTTCCTCAAACCATAATAATCACATGACAGTAGAAAGCTAGCACCACTTACACTCATGTGACAGTGGAACAATGTTACACATCACCATCATCAACAGTGTTCTCTGTTCTCAGTAGTTCAATATGACAGGGAAAAGATAAAAATTATGACTACTGGGAAAGCAAACTATTCACTATTTCTCAATGTTTGGTGACCTGGAAAACACAAGAAAATTAACTGAAAATAAAAATTAGAACATATCTGAGTTCTACAAACAAAAGGGTAACATGGATGAATATGATCATAATATATTTATACATGTTTGAAATTGTCCTCAAAGTTCTAAAAGTGAAAAAAATGAAAATCTGAATGCATAGAATAAACACTTAAAATGATAAGCTGGGGACAGGGCTCAACAACAAAGCACTTGCCTAAGTGGTACCCACCAGTGAAGGGCTGGGGCGTGGCTCAGAGGTAGAGCACTTGTCTAGAATCCACAGTGAGGGGCTGGGGATGTGGCTCAGGGGTAGGGCACTTGCCTAGCATGTGCAAGGCTCTTAGTTGGATCTGCAACACCAAAAGCTAAATTAACAAGATTTTTGAAAGAAGATCTGAACAAATGGAAAGAAATAATATGCTCTGATAACATTATAAAGATAGTATTTATCAATTCTAGTATGATTTCAATCAAATTCTTTTAGAGGAAATTACTCATAAAATTTTTGAAAATTATGAAATTTATCATGTCATATGTTAAAATAAATTGCAGAATTATGACATTAAAACTATGGAAATGTGCCGGGGGAAAAAGATAGATATAAAAGAGTAGAATTAGGAAATGTGTCTAAGAAAAACTAAAGAAATCAAGGAGCATATTAAATGCATGCTTAGCCCATTAGCTAGCAAGAAATGTAACTCAAAACAAAAGAACATCTTTTGTTTTTCAGATGGGCAAAGATTGGAAAGGGATAGAAATAAAACACAGTTGTTGGTATGAAACAACAAAACTGTAGAGCATGCATTCACTTGGAATAGCAGGGTAAATTTCTTTATGTTCTTTGGGATGCAATTTGGAAACGTGAGAAAAACTTAAAAATGCAATACAAACTTTGACTCAGAGATTTTATGTTTAAAATAAGAACCAGGCCTAGAGATATGGCTTAACAGTTAAGACACTTGCCTTCAAAGCCAAAGGACTCAGGTTCAATTCCCCAGGACCCACATAAGCCAGATGCACAAGGTGGTACATGCATCTGGAGTTTGTTTGCAGCAGCTGGAGGCTTTGGTGAGCCCATTCCCCCCTCCACCCTCTCTCTCAAATAAGAACCAAACACCTACATGCCTTTCTGGAATACAGGACAACTATTTAAAACTGCAACCTGGGAAGCTGGACTCTTGCGTGGGATGATTCTCACAGCAAGCTACCTGGAAAACAAAGGTTAAGAACACCACTGAGCAGTAAGCACCCACGTTTGGAAAGGATGAAGCATCCTCAAAGGTGCGTGGGTACATGCAGAAGGATATGCCCCATCTGTTAGCCTGCACTGAGCTTGTCTCCACTGCCCATCACTCCTGGTGCTAGAAATCAGCCCTCCTAGGGTTTGGCACTTCCGCTATTTTGGTCACCTTCCATATGGAGGAGTGCTGATTTACGCAGTTATTGGGTAATTCGGGCATGGAAACAAAAAAAGACCACACCATTGAGAACACGCACAAAAGGGTGTTGATCTGTGGCTCGCCATGTCAAGTTTCCATCACTGTCACGTGACAGAACCTCAAAGGCAAGTATAAGGGTAGGAAGTTTTGTTTCAGTGGAAAATGTGAAGGTATGTCCTGAGGCACAAGGAAGCTGTAGACCAGCCAGCGAGCAGCAGCCACTCCGTGTGGCGGGTGAGGAGTGTACATTTGGCTTTCTCCGGCTGGTCCTAGGTGGTCAATGAAGTCCTGGACAAGTGCCGCCAGGGTTAATGCTTGCTCTCCTGGTCGCTGAGAATAGTTTACCTGCCTGATCTGGTGACTAGACAGTTGGTTTACTTCTTGGAGCAGTTGCTGTAAATTGTGATTGCAATTTGCTTCTAAGCTCATTCTCTCATAGAAATGGGATAAGTACTGGCTTGACAAAACTGTTAGCTACTTTCCTCACTGTAATGACAAAATCCCTGACGAAAGTAGCTTAAGAAAGGAAGGGTTTGCGGTTTGAGGGCACCATCCCTGATGATGGGAGGGCACGGCAGCGGGAGGGGAGGCAGCTGGGCCCCTTGTAGCTTCAGTCAGAAAGCAGAGAGGGGCACATGCTGGGGCTCAGCTCACTCTCTTCTTTCATGTTTAGTTTTATATTTACAGTTAAGGTGGGTTTCCCCCGCCTCGCTTAACCCAATTCAGAAACTTCCTCACAAAGAAGCCCAGAGGCTTGTCTTCTTGGTGATTCTGGATTCTGTCAAGTTGACAGTACTACCCATCACAAGCACTGCGACAAGATACCTGAGAAAATTCAGCAGGGGTGGGGGCGGGGAGAATTTGGTTTTGTCTACTGTTTTGAAGGTGCATGGCTTGGTGGCTCCATTCCTCTGGGCCTGAGGTAAGGCAGGGCATCACGGTGCGAGGGCATGGTGGAGCAGAGCTGCTCACCGCACAGCAGCCAGCAAGCCGGGAGGGAAGGACTAGGGATGAGGAAAACCCTGCAAGGTCAAGTCCCCGCTCCTTAGACTCCACCACCTCCCTATAATGCCATCAAATTATCAGCCATCACTGGGTTAGACCAGAATCCTCATCATCCATAACCTCTCTCTGTTACTTAAGACTTTACAAGCCACAACAACAAAGGTGCACAAAATACACCGCTTCCCCTCGGGGAGTTAGGGTCTCGCGGAAATGGCATCCTATTATTTTAGGATTTTCTGGCTCCTTGTGTCCACGTTCTGTGGTAGGAAGGTCTGTCCGTCTGGCACATAGAGCATGCTGACCTTGAGATAAAAGCTACATCCTGTCATCGTGGTCTGCAGAATGCTGTGGTGCTTGGCCCTTGTCAACCAACCCCTTAGCCTGACTTTCTTCCCACAGCCCTTGGTCACTCAGGGTACTACAGACAGTACTGCCCATCCTGGAAGTGCAAAACCAGCCACCATAGATGTAGGCAGAGGACAAGACCCACAGAACATATCACCATGTGCCCACCACCCCAAATAACGTCACCAATTGAAAACAGCTCCCCCCTGCAAAAGAAAGAAGAAAGAAAAAGAAACATCGTTGTTGATCTACCTGCTAAACAATCACTCCCGTGACTCTGAGTTTGATGACATACATGCAAGCTTCAAATTAGCGCATTTTTACCACTTACATTTAACTCACATTGATTTCTACCCGGAACTGAATTCCAATATCTCCCAGTTAGTGATAGATCCTGAGACACATGGGCTCACAGCAGCCATTTGTTTTAACAGTAAGTTTGTTGAAACTTGAAATTGCTGAATATCAATTTAGCCACTGCCCCTGTCTCCAGCACCGGGGAACTCCATAACTCTACATTTAAACTAGATCTGTGTAAACAAGGAAAGCCCAGAGACAGCAAAGGCAAATTACCTGAGCTTCCTTCACATTGACTCTGTCACCTGAAGTGAGTAACTGAAGGTTCATTTCTGTTTAAAATTTAAAACAGCACAAACTGTGTGCTGCTACCTTTTTGTTTGATAAGTGCAGGTTAGTTCATACATGATTTACTAAATTTTGATAGTGCTTTTAAGATTGAAATTCATTATTTTTCATTGCCAACCATTTGCAAACTACAAAAGACTGAAGAAACTTTTGCAGTCTTAGCACCACTGTGTACTTTTATCCTGAGGTAAAGGTACACATGAGGCTAATAGTCACAAAAGTATTTTCAAACAGAAAGACTCTGTCTGAGCCATGTCCAGTGTAACACTGGGCTTTTCAGTGGTTCCTTGAGCTGGGGACAGGGCTCGGGGGTGGAAGGCTTGTCCAGCATGCACAAAGGCCTGCACTGCAACCTTACCATGGGGGTACAGGGCCACTCCTGAGGAAAGCCTTTGCATAGAAAGCAAAAAAATAAAGCAAGGAAACAGACAATTGCATAGATACAGAACCAATTTTGAAGACTTACAGGAGAAATGTCAAAAGACGCTGGTCTAACATTGCCAGAAAAAATTGAAGAGCAAATCATAAAAACCTGATCTGTCACCAAGAACTAGACACTCCAGTGTAATGCCATGCACCATTCTTTCTGACTGTTTGAGTTTTTGATCAGTAGTAGGACTGGAACCCAGGGACTTGCACATGTAAGCAAGTGTGCTCTAGGGCTGACCACATCCCCAGCCCCTCACTGTGGATTCTAGACAAGTGCTCTACCACTGAGCCACACCCCCAGCCCCTCTCTGTGGATTCTAGACAAGTGCTCTACCACTGAGCCACGCCCCCAGCCCCTCACTGTGGATTCTAGACAAGTGTTCTACCACTGAGCCACGTCCCCAGCCCCTCACTGTGGATTCTAGACAAGTGTTCTACCACTGAGCCACACCCCAGCCCCTCACTGTGGATTCTAGACAAGTGCTCTACCATTTAGCTCTTGGTTTCTTGAGAAAAGGTTTTGCTATGTAGCCCAGGCTGGCCTTAATTGAACTCAGGATCCTCCTGCCTCTGCTTCCCAAATGCTAGAACCATAGTTTTGCAAAAAATTTTGAAAAATTGTACTAAGTAAAATATAAATTTATAATGAATGTGATATTTTGGTAAATTTTCAACTAAAGAAGATGATTTAAATAGGATACTATAATATTTCTGTCAAAAATTATTCTTGAGCTGGAGAGATGGCTTAGCAGTTAAGGTGCTTGCCTGCAAAGCCAAAGGACCCAGGTTTGATTCTCCAGAACCCATGTAAGCCAGATGCACAAGGTGGCACATGCGTCTGGAGTTTGTTTGCAGTAGCTGGAGGCCCTGGCATGCTCATATTCTCTCTCTCTCTCTCTCTCTCTCTCTCTCTCTCTCTCACACACACACACACACACACACACACACACAAATAAATAACTTTTTAAAAAACCCTTTTCTAAAATAATTTTTAAAAATCATCCTCACATGATTGTAGTTACCTTCTAGATGCTGGGATAAGGCACCTGACCAAAAGTCACCGATGGGAGGAAAGTTTACTCATTTATTTGGCTAATAGTCTTGAAGGGAAGCTCTGTGATGTCAGGGGAGAGCATGGCATGAGCAGAGGCTGGCCATCATCTCTGCCACAGCAGGTGGAAACAACAGGAGGGTGAGCCCAGCTAACACTAGCAAGCCAGGGGCTAACAACCGCCAAGCCCCGTCCCACAGCGCGCAGCTCCACCTGCCACACTGCCATCAGTTGGGAACCAAACATGAGTTTATGGGGGACATCTGACTTAAACCCCCCCACACACAAGGCTTTTCGTAACCGTCCGTTCTTCTGGAATCAGACAAGCTGGCAGGTGCCACTGCAGTGAAGCCAGAACGTGGTAAAGAAGCATCACAGCCACTGGGAACCTTCAGAAGTCAAGGGGCACGGTGAGCATCCATCACACTGCTGCTCACGATTGTCACAGACCCGTATGGAGGTATGACCTTGCTCAGTTAATGTAGCTCGACAGCATGGGTCCAGTGTGTGTGGCTCATTTTTTGTACTGTAAGTTTTTTCTTCTGACATGATTTCATAAATGTATGTGTATATACATACATATATATATATATATATAATTTTCTTTGTTGAACTTCATATATATATATATATATATATATATGTATATATATATATATATATATATATATATATATATATATATGAAAATTTTCTAGGCTTCTTTTCTGAGCACTATTCTTGCACTTACATTTCTGAATTAAGACTGAAAGTCATTTGGGCGTATGCAGGAAAGAGGGTGTGGGAGCAATCCCCTCGGTGTATCAAATTCAGCAGGCTTGCCTCTGTCCCAGTGCCCCTTGGGACACAGCAAGTTTGGTCCAACCCTGCTCCTGTGCACCTGTAGCCTGGGGCACCCTCCTCTTAGCTCATGGATGTCTCAGAGGGTCCTGACTGGCCATTCACAGGGGGGCTGTTTCTCCAGCACAGGTCTTGTAGTCGTCCCTTGACCTGTGGATGTCTTCACTTGTTCACAGTCTATGTCTGCGTGCTAGTGTGGAAAGTTCCTGAGGGTGGGCCACACCCTCTTTGCCTGCTGCCCTTGGCCACAGCACCTGCACACAAGAAGACGACAGGAAGAAGCTGTGATAGCCCAGCGTGGTGGCGCACGCCTTTAATCCCAGCACTCGGGAGGCAGAGGTAGGAGGATCACTGTGAGTTCGAGGCCACCTGAGACTCCATAGTGAATTTCAGGTCAGCCTGGGCTAGAGTGAGACCCTACCTCGAAAAAGAAGAAGAAAAAGAAAAAAAAGAAGCTGTGATGTTGACGGTGAATTCAGAGGAGATTCGGGGACTGGACAGTAGGGTCTGAGGGAGTGCTGGCCCCCTGAGGCTGAAGCTAGAAAGATCTGCAGGGAAACAGGAGCCGGCAGAGGGCCTGGGAGGGCGCTCGGAATGACAAGAGGAGAGCATGGTTGTAACATAAAAATTGCATGGACTCCTCACAGCCGTCCCAGCCCTGGGCAGATAGTCGAGGGATTTTAAGGTACTTGGATTTTATGCTCAAGAAAATAAGGAGTGAGTTTTAAAGCGGGGAGTGGCAGGACCTGATGTGCCCTCTAGACATATCACAGCGGCTGGCCACAGAATGGCAAGGAGCGGAGGTGCCTGGATGAGCTGGAGGGGGAAATCGGCATAGGCATATTCCTTGAGGTTCTGGAAGGGAACCAGAGGTTGAAATACAGCAGTGTTCCACCCCATCTCTAGTTGAATGCCCTCCATGTGTCACCTAGCAACTGGGTTTGCCACTGGCCCTTGAGAACAAGGTGAGGCCAGGGCCAGCAGGAAAGGAGGAAGACTCAGGCGTCCTCAAGGGTGGGCAGTCAGCAGGGACAGCTCGCGGGTTTATGAGAAGGGATGATGGAGGGCAGAGGATGCTAGCGGCCAAGTTCAGGAAGCCTTCCAACCAAGATGCCCAGACAAGGACGCTGCCAGAGGTGCACAGAGGCAGAACTCGGCACTTGGCCTGTTTCCCCATCACTGGGCATCCCGGTGGGAGGGGGCCATGGGAGGTCTCTAAGGACTAGCACACCAGCAGAATTTCCACGGAAGGACGGTTGAAAGATGAGACTGTGGAGTGTATTATTAATAGGCAGTTTGGCAAAGAAGCCACCACAAAGCCTTTCTCATCCTGAATCCCTGGAACTCAGCAGCCACACTGGGACACAGAGACGGGGCTCAGAAGCCGGCAGATGCTCCAGGGACCCCCCCCCTCCACTCCTTAACAGTGGTGGCCAGCACTTTCTACCCTGTCCCCAACTCAGCTGCCGATGTAGGAAGTCTCCTGGGATAGGGAGCAAGGGGCAAACCTTGAATCTTTACACGCAACAAGGAAGAAAATCAATTTTAGTGCCCAAGGGAGGGAATTACCGCAGCAGGAGGTCACCAGCCACTCCAAGACACTGTATCGTCTTGGAGACTTGGGCGGGAGGGGTTGGGGAAGAGTTCCAAGTGAGGTAAGCATGTTCTGAGGTCTGCGGCAAGCCCCTCTCCCCGAGAAAAATGTGCGGCAGTCCCCTGGGGACCAGGCCACACAAAGGAAGATGTTTCTTTGTATTGCACAACTATGGCTGAACTCCAAATCCTGGTCCGTGCCACTCGAGCAAGACAGAGACTTAAGCTGCAGAGGTCTGACTCATGCTCCATCTCGGAGGAGCCAGCTGACGTGTTCAACATGATTGTGACCCTGGCCATAAAGCCAATAGCAATGACCAGTTTGCTTGAATGGAAGAGACACTTCAAAGAGCAGTGTCCAAGGCCTGGTGCTCTCTGGTTGGGGTCTCCACCCGGATGCTAGATCTGGACTTTGGATTGGACTTCTGGATCCATTGTGGCAAAGATGGACAAGGCCAGCTCTGCCCCAGAGCCTCACCTCTTCCTGGGACCAGATCTGCCAAGCACAAACAGCACTAAGCCGGACATGGAAAATGCCGTGTCTGGGAGTAGAGACCACAGAGCAGTAGGTAGACACTAGGCAGTGATTACAAAGAAAGATGTTTCCCAGGTGCGTTGTAGATGTCGCTTTCTGGATGTTGTTTTAAGTTCTTTAGACAAGACGTGTTCCAGTTTTGCTTTCTGATACTCAAAATCAGAGAGGCCCATGGAATGGACCGCAGGAATCTGAGTCTGAAATGTCTCTCGCAGGTAAATGTTTCGAGGCTCAATTTCCAGCTGGTGGCACCACTGCAGGGCTGTGGAGCCGAGGAGGCGGGGCCTGGCTAGCACAGGCAGGTCACTAGGAGTGGGCCTTGAAGGTTCTAGCCGCCCCCAGCTCCTGCGCTGCCCACTGTGCTTCCTGGTCCCCTGTCAGGTGAGCAGCCACGCTTTGTGCTCAAGCCACCTTCCAGCTGCTCTGCCGTGAGCCAATAGACATCTTTTCCCCCTTAAGTTATTCCTGACAGATACTTTGTCACAACAACTCGAAAGTAATCAACACACAGCCACGCCTAAGGGTCAGAAAAGACAGGGGAACGAGAAGACCCCACTGAGGAAGAGGAGGGACAGACAGGTAAGTGCAAGGTGTGTTGGGGAAGTCACCAAGGGGGAGCTATGGAGCAGAACCCAGCTCTGCGCAAAGCCACTGCCGGGAGGCCACACCCAAACACTGGCCACAGGCGGAGGAGAATGAGAGTAAAATTAGAAGCCGGTGGGAGGACGCCACAGGCACAACCCACGCGAGAGCGATGTATGTGACTTGAGCAAAATTTTTAAGTGTTTGGCCCGCAAAGGACGTTGTTAAGAGAATTAAAAGACAAGTTATGGCTTGTAAGAAAATATTTGCGAGCACATATTGGACAAAGGACTCAGATCCAGATTACATAAAGAACTCACAAAACTCAATAATGAGAAGATAAACAACCTAATTAAAAAATGGCAAAACTTTTAACAGACGGACACTCAACCAAAGTAGACAAATAGCAAATAAAAGGCTGTTTGAAGCCGGGCTTGGTAGCGCACATCTTTAATCCCAGCAGAGGTAGGAGGATCACCGTGAGTTCGAGACCACCCTGAGACTACATAGTGAATTCCAGGTCCGCCTGGACTAGAGTGAAACTCTACATTGTAAAAACAAAACAAACAAACAAACAAAAAGGCTGTTTGATACCATCACTAATGCAAATTAAAGTCACCATGAGATACCACTGTGCATCTACGAGATTAGCTAAAACCAAAAAGAAAAAAAAATAAAATAAAGAAGTAGTAACACAACATGCTGGTGAAGACAGACAGCAACTGGAATTCTCATACACTGTTGGGGAAATAATCTGATAATTTCTTATCAATTATAACCCTGGGGAAAAAAATCTATGTTTCCATTAAAAACCTGACTCCAGGTGTTTATAGTAAATTTGTCCATAATTGCCACATATATGAACAATGCAAATATCCTTCAACTCGTGGATTGGTAGACAAGCTGTAAAGTATACACAGTGGAGTATTACCCAGTCCTGAAAGAGAACTGTGCTGAACAAAAGAAGTCAGACACAAAGCAAATACTACGTGACTCCCGTTTCCAGATGTCCTTAAAAAACGCAGAAAGTATAGGCTGAGAAAGCATGAAAATGCAGGTAGACCCAGGAGGCAGAGGCCTGGGAGGAAGGGCTTCATTGCAAAGACAACAGGGGGTTTGGAATGTTCATGGCTCCACTAGGTACCTCCATCGTGGTGACTACGTGACGTTTGTCTCATAGAACTACACACAGAAATAGTTAGTTCTAACACAGATGAATCAAAACCTGAACGAGTTGGTTAGAAGAAGTTTATTTGTTATTTGGGTTTTTGAGACAGAGTCTCACTGTGTAGCCCATATTGGCCTCGATTCACAGACATTTTAAAACTGATGGCGCGAAGCTCTTCAAAATGGGTTTTCCCTCCGTTCAACAAACACGACCAGGTGTGTGAGCCAGCTCTCCATCACTGGGACAAAATACCTGAGAAAACTGGCTCAAAGGAGGAAAGGTTTGTTTTGGCTCATGATTTCAAGGGCTTCAATCCATGACCACTTGGTTCACTTATCTCTGGGCCAGTGGTGAGGCAGGGTAGGCATGGTAGACAGCCTCAGGTTGCTGGGGTGAACTTCCAAACCAGGCACAAGTTATGGGAGGAAGGAATCTACTGAAGCTTACAAATAGAGAGGAAGTTCTGTAATGGCAGAAGAAGGTGGCCCCCTTTCACGGGTACACGCAAGAGAAAAGCCACCACCAACAGCACCATCAACAAGCACACTTCAGCAACTCCAGACACAGCTCCAGGATTTTGCGTATCTTCAGACTGGAATTCTAAAGCCACCCCCACACCTTAGGGCTGGACTCTAGGATCCACCCACAGTGACACCTTCTCCAGCCAGGCAGCTGGAGATCTAAATTACAAGCTTTAATAAACTCCTGAATCAACTGGGGAACATCCATTCAAACCATCACACAGGGCTTCATGGCTCACTTCATGACAGCCAGGAAAGAAGAGGAAGAAAGGGTGGGAGAGAGGGAGGAACAGAGAGAGATGCCAGGGTCGAAATATCCCCTTAAGGCACTCCTCCAGTGACCTACTTCCTCCAACCAGACCTCATCTCCTAAAATTTTCACCACCTCCCAGTATTTCATTAAGCTATGACTCTACCTATATCAATGGGATTATTAACTCACTGATGTGGGTCAGAAACCTCATGATCCTGTCATCTGCCTCTGAACACTGCTGCAGGAAGAGACCAAATCTTGAGCTGGAGAGATGGCTTAGGGATTAAGGAACTTGCCTGCAAAGCCTAAGGACCCAGGTTTGATTACCCAGAATCCACATAAGCCAGATGCACATGGTGGTGCACGTGTCCTCGAGTTCATTTGCACTGGCTGGAGGTCCTGGGCACACTCCATTATCTCTCCCCTCTCTCCCTCACAAAAATGAAATAAAATGTAAAAAGAAGATAACTTTTTAAAAAACCCTTTTCTAAAATAATTTTTAAAAATCATCCTCACATGATTGTAGTTACCTTCTAGATGCTGGGATAAGGCACCTGACCAAAAGTCACCGATGGGAGGAAAGTTTACTCATTTATTTGGCTAATAGTCTTGAAGGGAAGCTCTGTGATGTCAGGGGAGAGCATGGCATGAGCAGAGGCTGGCCATCATCTCTGCCACAGCAGGTGGAAACAACAGGAGGGTGAGCCCAGCTAACACTAGCAAGCCAGGGGCTAACAACCGCCAAGCCCCGTCCCACAGCGCGCAGCTCCACCTGCCACACTGCCATCAGTTGGGAACCAAACATGAGTTTATGGGGGACATCTGACTTAAACCCCCCCACACACAAGGCTTTTCGTAACCGTCCGTTCTTCTGGAATCAGACAAGCTGGCAGGTGCCACTGCAGTGAAGCCAGAACGTGGTAAAGAAGCATCACAGCCACTGGGAACCTTCAGAAGTCAAGGGGCACGGTGAGCATCCATCACACTGCTGCTCACGATTGTCACAGACCCGTATGGAGGTATGACCTTGCTCAGTTAATGTAGCTCGACAGCATGGGTCCAGTGTGTGTGGCTCATTTTTTGTACTGTAAGTTTTTTCTTCTGACATGATTTCATAAATGTATGTGTATATACATACATATATATATATATATATAATTTTCTTTGTTGAACTTCATATATATATATATATATATATATATGTATATATATATATATATATATATATATATATATATATATGAAAATTTTCTAGGCTTCTTTTCTGAGCACTATTCTTGCACTTACATTTCTGAATTAAGACTGAAAGTCATTTGGGCGTATGCAGGAAAGAGGGTGTGGGAGCAATCCCCTCGGTGTATCAAATTCAGCAGGCTTGCCTCTGTCCCAGTGCCCCTTGGGACACAGCAAGTTTGGTCCAACCCTGCTCCTGTGCACCTGTAGCCTGGGGCACCCTCCTCTTAGCTCATGGATGTCTCAGAGGGTCCTGACTGGCCATTCACAGGGGGGCTGTTTCTCCAGCACAGGTCTTGTAGTCGTCCCTTGACCTGTGGATGTCTTCACTTGTTCACAGTCTATGTCTGCGTGCTAGTGTGGAAAGTTCCTGAGGGTGGGCCACACCCTCTTTGCCTGCTGCCCTTGGCCACAGCACCTGCACACAAGAAGACGACAGGAAGAAGCTGTGATAGCCCAGCGTGGTGGCGCACGCCTTTAATCCCAGCACTCGGGAGGCAGAGGTAGGAGGATCACTGTGAGTTCGAGGCCACCTGAGACTCCATAGTGAATTTCAGGTCAGCCTGGGCTAGAGTGAGACCCTACCTCGAAAAAGAAGAAGAAAAAGAAAAAAAAGAAGCTGTGATGTTGACGGTGAATTCAGAGGAGATTCGGGGACTGGACAGTAGGGTCTGAGGGAGTGCTGGCCCCCTGAGGCTGAAGCTAGAAAGATCTGCAGGGAAACAGGAGCCGGCAGAGGGCCTGGGAGGGCGCTCGGAATGACAAGAGGAGAGCATGGTTGTAACATAAAAATTGCATGGACTCCTCACAGCCGTCCCAGCCCTGGGCAGATAGTCGAGGGATTTTAAGGTACTTGGATTTTATGCTCAAGAAAATAAGGAGTGAGTTTTAAAGCGGGGAGTGGCAGGACCTGATGTGCCCTCTAGACATATCACAGCGGCTGGCCACAGAATGGCAAGGAGCGGAGGTGCCTGGATGAGCTGGAGGGGGAAATCGGCATAGGCATATTCCTTGAGGTTCTGGAAGGGAACCAGAGGTTGAAATACAGCAGTGTTCCACCCCATCTCTAGTTGAATGCCCTCCATGTGTCACCTAGCAACTGGGTTTGCCACTGGCCCTTGAGAACAAGGTGAGGCCAGGGCCAGCAGGAAAGGAGGAAGACTCAGGCGTCCTCAAGGGTGGGCAGTCAGCAGGGACAGCTCGCGGGTTTATGAGAAGGGATGATGGAGGGCAGAGGATGCTAGCGGCCAAGTTCAGGAAGCCTTCCAACCAAGATGCCCAGACAAGGACGCTGCCAGAGGTGCACAGAGGCAGAACTCGGCACTTGGCCTGTTTCCCCATCACTGGGCATCCCGGTGGGAGGGGGCCATGGGAGGTCTCTAAGGACTAGCACACCAGCAGAATTTCCACGGAAGGACGGTTGAAAGATGAGACTGTGGAGTGTATTATTAATAGGCAGTTTGGCAAAGAAGCCACCACAAAGCCTTTCTCATCCTGAATCCCTGGAACTCAGCAGCCACACTGGGACACAGAGACGGGGCTCAGAAGCCGGCAGATGCTCCAGGGACCCCCCCCCCTCCACTCCTTAACAGTGGTGGCCAGCACTTTCTACCCTGTCCCCAACTCAGCTGCCGATGTAGGAAGTCTCCTGGGATAGGGAGCAAGGGGCAAACCTTGAATCTTTACACGCAACAAGGAAGAAAATCAATTTTAGTGCCCAAGGGAGGGAATTACCGCAGCAGGAGGTCACCAGCCACTCCAAGACACTGTATCGTCTTGGAGACTTGGGCGGGAGGGGTTGGGGAAGAGTTCCAAGTGAGGTAAGCATGTTCTGAGGTCTGCGGCAAGCCCCTCTCCCCGAGAAAAATGTGCGGCAGTCCCCTGGGGACCAGGCCACACAAAGGAAGATGTTTCTTTGTATTGCACAACTATGGCTGAACTCCAAATCCTGGTCCGTGCCACTCGAGCAAGACAGAGACTTAAGCTGCAGAGGTCTGACTCATGCTCCATCTCGGAGGAGCCAGCTGACGTGTTCAACATGATTGTGACCCTGGCCATAAAGCCAATAGCAATGACCAGTTTGCTTGAATGGAAGAGACACTTCAAAGAGCAGTGTCCAAGGCCTGGTGCTCTCTGGTTGGGGTCTCCACCCGGATGCTAGATCTGGACTTTGGATTGGACTTCTGGATCCATTGTGGCAAAGATGGACAAGGCCAGCTCTGCCCCAGAGCCTCACCTCTTCCTGGGACCAGATCTGCCAAGCACAAACAGCACTAAGCCGGACATGGAAAATGCCGTGTCTGGGAGTAGAGACCACAGAGCAGTAGGTAGACACTAGGCAGTGATTACAAAGAAAGATGTTTCCCAGGTGCGTTGTAGATGTCGCTTTCTGGATGTTGTTTTAAGTTCTTTAGACAAGACGTGTTCCAGTTTTGCTTTCTGATACTCAAAATCAGAGAGGCCCATGGAATGGACCGCAGGAATCTGAGTCTGAAATGTCTCTCGCAGGTAAATGTTTCGAGGCTCAATTTCCAGCTGGTGGCACCACTGCAGGGCTGTGGAGCCGAGGAGGCGGGGCCTGGCTAGCACAGGCAGGTCACTAGGAGTGGGCCTTGAAGGTTCTAGCCGCCCCCAGCTCCTGCGCTGCCCACTGTGCTTCCTGGTCCCCTGTCAGGTGAGCAGCCACGCTTTGTGCTCAAGCCACCTTCCAGCTGCTCTGCCGTGAGCCAATAGACATCTTTTCCCCCTTAAGTTATTCCTGACAGATACTTTGTCACAACAACTCGAAAGTAATCAACACACAGCCACGCCTAAGGGTCAGAAAAGACAGGGGAACGAGAAGACCCCACTGAGGAAGAGGAGGGACAGACAGGTAAGTGCAAGGTGTGTTGGGGAAGTCACCAAGGGGGAGCTATGGAGCAGAACCCAGCTCTGCGCAAAGCCACTGCCGGGAGGCCACACCCAAACACTGGCCACAGGCGGAGGAGAATGAGAGTAAAATTAGAAGCCGGTGGGAGGACGCCACAGGCACAACCCACGCGAGAGCGATGTATGTGACTTGAGCAAAATTTTTAAGTGTTTGGCCCGCAAAGGACGTTGTTAAGAGAATTAAAAGACAAGTTATGGCTTGTAAGAAAATATTTGCGAGCACATATTGGACAAAGGACTCAGATCCAGATTACATAAAGAACTCACAAAACTCAATAATGAGAAGATAAACAACCTAATTAAAAAATGGCAAAACTTTTAACAGACGGACACTCAACCAAAGTAGACAAATAGCAAATAAAAGGCTGTTTGAAGCCGGGCTTGGTAGCGCACATCTTTAATCCCAGCAGAGGTAGGAGGATCACCGTGAGTTCGAGACCACCCTGAGACTACATAGTGAATTCCAGGTCCGCCTGGACTAGAGTGAAACTCTACATTGTAAAAACAAAACAAACAAACAAACAAAAAGGCTGTTTGATACCATCACTAATGCAAATTAAAGTCACCATGAGATACCACTGTGCATCTACGAGATTAGCTAAAACCAAAAAGAAAAAAAAATAAAATAAAGAAGTAGTAACACAACATGCTGGTGAAGACAGACAGCAACTGGAATTCTCATACACTGTTGGGGAAATAATCTGATAATTTCTTATCAATTATAACCCTGGGGAAAAAAATCTATGTTTCCATTAAAAACCTGACTCCAGGTGTTTATAGTAAATTTGTCCATAATTGCCACATATATGAACAATGCAAATATCCTTCAACTCGTGGATTGGTAGACAAGCTGTAAAGTATACACAGTGGAGTATTACCCAGTCCTGAAAGAGAACTGTGCTGAACAAAAGAAGTCAGACACAAAGCAAATACTACGTGACTCCCGTTTCCAGATGTCCTTAAAAAACGCAGAAAGTATAGGCTGAGAAAGCATGAAAATGCAGGTAGACCCAGGAGGCAGAGGCCTGGGAGGAAGGGCTTCATTGCAAAGACAACAGGGGGTTTGGAATGTTCATGGCTCCACTAGGTACCTCCATCGTGGTGACTACGTGACGTTTGTCTCATAGAACTACACACAGAAATAGTTAGTTCTAACACAGATGAATCAAAACCTGAACGAGTTGGTTAGAAGAAGTTTATTTGTTATTTGGGTTTTTGAGACAGAGTCTCACTGTGTAGCCCATATTGGCCTCGATTCACAGACATTTTAAAACTGATGGCGCGAAGCTCTTCAAAATGGGTTTTCCCTCCGTTCAACAAACACGACCAGGTGTGTGAGCCAGCTCTCCATCACTGGGACAAAATACCTGAGAAAACTGGCTCAAAGGAGGAAAGGTTTGTTTTGGCTCATGATTTCAAGGGCTTCAATCCATGACCACTTGGTTCACTTATCTCTGGGCCAGTGGTGAGGCAGGGTAGGCATGGTAGACAGCCTCAGGTTGCTGGGGTGAACTTCCAAACCAGGCACAAGTTATGGGAGGAAGGAATCTACTGAAGCTTACAAATAGAGAGGAAGTTCTGTAATGGCAGAAGAAGGTGGCCCCCTTTCACGGGTACACGCAAGAGAAAAGCCACCACCAACAGCACCATCAACAAGCACACTTCAGCAACTCCAGACACAGCTCCAGGATTTTGCGTATCTTCAGACTGGAATTCTAAAGCCACCCCCACACCTTAGGGCTGGACTCTAGGATCCACCCACAGTGACACCTTCTCCAGCCAGGCAGCTGGAGATCTAAATTACAAGCTTTAATAAACTCCTGAATCAACTGGGGAACATCCATTCAAACCATCACACAGGGCTTCATGGCTCACTTCATGACAGCCAGGAAAGAAGAGGAAGAAAGGGTGGGAGAGAGGGAGGAACAGAGAGAGATGCCAGGGTCGAAATATCCCCTTAAGGCACTCCTCCAGTGACCTACTTCCTCCAACCAGACCTCATCTCCTAAAATTTTCACCACCTCCCAGTATTTCATTAAGCTATGACTCTACCTATATCAATGGATTATTAACTCACTGATGTGGTCAGAAACCTCATGATCCTGTCATCTGCCTCTGAACACTGCTGCAGGAAGAGACCAAATCTTGAGCTGGAGAGATGGCTTAGGGATTAAGGAACTTGCCTGCAAAGCCTAAGGACCCAGGTTTGATTACCCAGAATCCACATAAGCCAGATGCACATGGTGGTGCACGTGTCTCGAGTTCATTTGCACTGGCTGGAGGTCCTGGCACACCCATTCTCTCTCCCTCTCTCCCTCACAAAAATGAATAAAATGTAAAAAGAAGAGACCAAGTCTTCAACACCTGAGCTTTGGGGGAATGTTTCAGATCTAAACCATGACACTGGGAAATCCTATGCATCCCATTTGATAGACAGAAGTGGAGAATCCTCCACCTGGCCCTTGCTGAAAAGTGACAGAAGGACTGAAGCCCACCACTTCTGTCTTCTGGGGGTTTCTCCAGAGCAAACAGAAGTGGGCTGAAGCACCAAGGAAGCGTAAATTGGGCATGGAAGAATAGGCGTAGGGGAGACAGCAGTGCATGCGTACACACAGGGCTTATGCTAAGGTAGGGAGGGATGGTGGGCATGTGGAAGAAGCCAGACCTCACATGTGGGTGGGAAACTCATTGAGGGGATGGTTGGCATGGCCCTGAGGATCCTGTGGGGACTTGTATGTGAGCCAAATGGAGTAAAATAATTATCAACATTGAGCCTCGTCCAAAATCACATGGAACAAGGGTTTGGGAAAGGCCTCCTTACCATCAGAAGGAAAACACAGCGAGAGGTCATCATGACCCCATTAGCTGACGTTTACAGAGTGCCTGTCATGTGCCAGGCACTGTTGCAAGCAAGAGCTAGATATGTATTGACTCGTTTAATCCACCCAAGAGTAATGCGAGTCATTTTTATGACTCCCCTTTTGCAAGTGAGAAAATTGAGGCACATTGAGATGAAGTAACAGGCTCAAGGTCTCAGTAGTACATGTAGGGTTAGGGTTCAAATCCAGGCAGCTGTCTGTGAGTTGTTGTTCACTCCAGGCAATTATGATGGCATAGACAGCTTGGGGTGTGTTTTTATAGCATGCTCCCACCCCACCCCCTTCCAGCCTCTCTCAAGCTGTGTTTCACACCTCCACAGCACTGGGGAGCACACGCAAGTGCACATATGAGTATGCTCATACTGCAAGGCCGTGGTTCACCCCTCTTGGAAGCCAATGGAGGCATCAAGTCAAACTGTCACTGAAGAATCATAAGGCACTCATTCTTTTAAAAGAAAATGTCTTTTCCAGAGGAATGAGGATGTATGAGCATCAGTGGGGCCAAATGACGTCTGAACACTACAGCCAATAAATTAATTTCATGTGGAAAAACCAGGATTGGCCCAGGGTTAATAAAGAGCCCATCGACATGAAGATCTCATTATGACACGGACTTCTCTGGCGGGGTCTCGTGGGCTGGAGCTGTTTTGGATTCTGGCTTCTCCAGTGTCCCCTGTGTCTAACAAAGATTCCACATCAAATGCAGAAAAGATGGACCTGTCTAGACATCCCATTTCATAAAAGAAAGAAGTAGAAAAAAAATAACAAAAGCATCCACAGGGCCTTCTTGTCGGGTGCATAGAAGTGGGGCCTGTACGAAGCTCTCCTCCTGGCTGACAGCAGTTGGAAGGGCTGGAGAGCAAGGGCACCCACAGCCCTTCTGACTCACGGATAACATTCGGGCATCTTGTAGGAACTGCTGTGGAGCTTTTAGAAGATTCTAAGGACTCCTAAAAACTGAAGATGGTGGGGAGCGGGAGTGCAGAGCCAGCACTCCCCTGAGAGAGGCAAGGAAGCATCAATGAGTCACTGATGAAATGCAGACGACCCTAAATCAGGATGGGAGAGACTGGATGCAGGGCTGAGCCAAAGCCGTCTTTGGCATGACCGGCTCAAAGGGCTCAGTGAGAACGTGGATCCTGTAAACAAGGAAAGACCCGGATGGAGGTGTAGCTAATCTCAGGCATTCGGCGTTCCCGAGTGTTTCTTCAACAGCTCCTCTGGGCAGACCCTTGCTGGGAGCTCCTCTAAGGTGCTGGGGCTAGATAGAACAGGTGTGTGCGTTCATGGCTCTGGGTGCATAGACCAGACATGGCATGCCAGGAAACACGAGGCGGCCTCCAGATGGTAGGCTGGGCACTGCCACCTCTCCACCCTCATCCTGACTTTCCTCGCAGAATCAGACCTCAGCTGCTTTTGGAACCCAGCCCAGAGCTTTTCCACTTTCTGTTCTTCCCTCCCTCTGGAAGACTCTTGCTCCAGCCTTTGTTCATCTGGACATTCTCAATTCTCCCTCAGAAGGCTGATCCAACCTGTGCCAAGCCCCTTTCTCCCCCTCCCAGCAGTTGACACTATTTACCCAGTTTCTTGCCTCCATATGACATATTCAGGTCATCATCTCGGCTCCTTCGTGTTGCTGAGACAAAATGCCTAAGGCTGGGTCACATAGACTGTGGAGGGTTATCTTTCTCATACCACCAGCCTTCCAGTGAGGGTCACCAGGCTACATCACAACATGGTGGAAAAGTAGAAAGGTCCCACATATTTTTAAAAAAAATTAAAGAAAAAACCAGACATGCATGGCCTTGCTTTATAATGACTTCGTCTCAAGAGACAGCATTAATCCCTTCATGAGGGTGGAGACTTTGTGACTAAGTTACTTCCCAAGGGGCCTCTTATGAGTCTCCCTGTGACAGGTTTCTTCACCGTTCTTTCTAGAAAGAAGGTACACACCACTTCAAGCATCCTACGAAGCTGACTTGCTGACAGAACCTCTGTAACTGTGAGGAGATGAAACCTTGCACATTCAGAGCCAAATTACCTTGGGCTATCTTTAGTCCCTGAAATACCCATTTATTGCCCACCTCTGTGTCTGACCCAACATCCTTACGACCATCAGGTGATGGGGGAGATCTTTTTGGAATGTACTAACAGACCACCAGCTCCCTCCATCCCAAAGGCTAAGAATGTCACCAGACAGCGTCTGAAGACTATGGTGGATATTTCCCTTCTCTGCTGTAACCCGCCTACCTGATGATGTGTCCACCAATGAATTTGGAAAGTTCCAGAAGAAACTCTTCTTCCCTTGGAAATGAAAGTTGTGTTTTGCATTGACAGTTTATAGTCCTTAACACGGGGCCGTAAGGACAAGCCACTTTATCTGGAGGAATCTCCCGGGTCAGAGCCAGGCCCCAGCTCCGGCTCCTTGTGTTCCAAAACCTGCGGCTGTGGCCTCGGGTGCAGTGTGGAGAGTTCATTATGCGGCCCGGGCCTCCTTTGGTTTGGTCCATTTGTTTATTTTGAGTTGTCTTTAGGGTCCTGTTTGTGGGATAGCTCTGTCCATTTGCTTTCAATGTGTTTGGTTTAAAATATCCTTTTTGTATTTTTTTTTTTTTTTTGCCTCGACAGCATTTTGGTTGGTGACCATTCAGCCTGTCTTCATTTGCTTTCAGAACTCTGAGTGCATGCTGGCTTCTGACGGTTTCGTTTGTTAATCTGCTAGCTTTTGGGATCTTTCTTTCTTCTCTAGCCACTCCTCCAATATTTAATTCAAAGAAGGAAACATTTGGAGAAGAACTGCTACTTGTTACCCCAGCTGGTTTTATATTTGATAACTACTAACTCAACTTGCAAGTATTTGAGAAAAATAGGGAAATGTAACTAAAAATAAATTGGCTTAATGTTTCTCATGATGGGGAACATTTGATCCCAAGTTGGGGTTTGTTTTTATTTGGGGGCATGTAAAACTTGAGTCTGAGGCAATAGACTTTAAAAATATCACAAGTAGGCAAGATGTTGTAATTAGAATTTAAACATGTCTAAAGAAAAATGATGAAATTGGTAATTTACAAGATAATCAATAAGAGTTCTAGAAACTGCATCTAGAAGGACACGGTGGTCCATGCCTGTAGTCCCAGCTACTCGGAAGGCTGAGGCAGGAGGATTGCTTGACTCCAGGAGGTTTAGACCATAGTGCACTGTGCCGAGCAGGTGTCCACACTAAGTTCAGCACCGATGTGGTGACCTTCCGTGAGCAGTGGACCACCACGTTGCCTAAGGAGGGGTAAACTGGCCCACATCAGAAACTACATCCAAATTCTCAGATGAAGAGGGGCCAGAAAGGATGTTAGCGCCATGGGGTGGGAAGGTGTACTCTGAGGCACTGTCCCCGCCCTCAAGGAGACTGACAGGTGCGTTGATGGCCCCACGGTCAACACTGATAGCCCCACTGATGAGTGCCTTGAATGGAATGGGGGCAGGAGAGAGGGAACACAAAAGTATAATGCAATGGGAATCTGACCACCACATGTCCATTCAATAAAATTCTCAATAAAAACAAATAAATAAGAAAATTTGAGAGGTAATGTCAAAACCAAAGATATATTCTAAGAACTCTTAACTATTCTCAATGCCCTCCTCTCACCTGTCCTTCTCTGATCTTGTCTATTCTTTCTCTCTCTCAAAATAGAACAAAATTCTGTAGCAGAATAAAAGACTTTTATGATCTGTTGTAGAATAAAACCTAGAGAGCAAAGAAAGGCCATTCTATGTTAAACATTCCCCATTTGTAAACTTTCTCTCTCTTAGAGGAGCCCACATCCATGCTCTCAAACAGACTGTCACTATCCTTCATAGCACCCTTCCCTTTTCCTATCCTCATTTATTAAAATAGCTGTAATAAAACATTCAACTCTGGGGCTGGAGACATGGATTAGTGGTTAAGGCACTTGCCTGTAAAGCCAAAGGATCCAGGTTCAGTTCCACAGAACTCACATAAGCCAGATGCACAAGGGGGCACACGCATCTGGAGCTTGTTTGCGGTGGCTGGAGGTCCTGGCATGCCTATTCATTCTCTCTCTTCTCTCTTTCTCTCTCTCTCTCTCTCTCGATCCCTCTCTCTCTCAAATAAATAAATATAAATAAAACATTTTTTAAAAATCTTCAACTCTGCTTCATACCTGCTTTTTCTTGAATTCTTTCCTGCATCAAAGCCATGAACCCTAACTTTGTCTGCGTTGTTGACTCTAAAAGTTAAGGGTAACTCCTCAGGCCTGAGGATGACAATGTGGAGCTGTGTCTCAGTCACCTCACTGGTGACATTTTGGGGGCGCACTTGGGATACACCTGGAACATTGTTGGCAAGTCTGCCCTACTGCTCAGTTATATTCTTGGCTTGTATGTTATCTTGGTTTCTTGTCTTCTGTTTTTTTCTGGCCAAAACCCCACATTATGTTTAATGAGTACCACTGGCGCTGGTGATAGAAATCCCCTAGACATTCACGCCCTGTTCTTGGTGTCAGTGGAACAGTGTATGGATTTCCTGGAAGACATCAACATAATGGAAGATTCCCCCAGATGTCCTAAGCCAGTCTCTTGCCTCCACAAGAGCAGCCTGAGTGAGACACAGCGGGAGAGCTTCTCATGAGAGTAGCACATTCTGGATCCAAAGTACAATAAGAATGGCCATCTCTGTATTCTTTCTAGACCCTAAACTTGTGAAGGCACTCTCTGTTCTTTTTCTGCCTGCCACTGTCACACCTCTCTTGGCTGCTCTGTGAAACTGTTAACCGTAGAGAAAAGAGCCCTGTCTCCCCAGGACTCTTCTCCCCGTCTGCTTTACAGCCTCGGTCAAGAGGAATTCCAACAACTTTCTCCTCGGTACTTATATTGCCAGCTAGCCTTTCTCCACGTGAGACTCTAATTTTCCATCTTTAAATCTGGATCCTCACTAGAGGATGTTTTGAGGAAGGAGTTTCCATAGCTCTTAAGGCCAAAATAGATGAATTTACCACTCCCCGTGTTCTTATGAGAAGTTAAAAGCCAGTTGCTATATGTATCGATCTTTAAATTCAGCGCTAAATGGGCAACAATAATGGGATGCCTGATGCAGGTGGAGCCCTCAGCAATGGTTCGCACCACACAGATGATAGCTGATCTAAGTGGGGAACACAACAATGGGGGCTTCAGTTTCGCACTGGGTGGAAACAATGAGTCCTAATCTAAGAAAGACCCCTAAGGATGCTTAGGGAGGAAAGAGAGCCACCCAGGTCCTGGTGGTTACCAAGCATCAGCTAAATGGCTCTATGAGATGCAGGCCAGCAACATCTGGCCCAAGCAGTAAGAGACAGCCCAACTTTGCTTGATCTAGGAAGGAAAACTTTCCTATGTTGTTACTGGACAGACCCAAACCTATGGCTCTGATCCAGAGTGAAAACTTAAAAGTAGAATGAGTATTCCAGGTCGAATGGAACATAATTTAATTTCAGTATAAAAAGAGTTAAAAGTTCTGGACTAAACTAATATCCGTGTATAAAGACATCTCTCTTTCTAAAAGCAAACAGGGAAAATTATTGCTTTAGGTCAACCAGTTCTTCCCCTTTTCACCTTTTGTTTCACTAAGAGAGAGGGATATGAGAAATGTAAACTTTCATAAGTTTTCTTGTGGCAAACATGTAATTTATGTAATAATGCCATGTGTGTCCATGATGATTCTTTTTACATGTTTTTTGGGATTTTTTGTTTTGTTTTTCAAGGTAGGGTCTAGCCCAGGCTGACCTGGAATTCACTCTGTAGTCTCAGGCTGGCCTTGAACTCATGACGATCCTCCTACCTCTGCCTCCCGAGTGCTGGGATTAAAGGTGTGCACCACCATTTCCAGCAGAGAAAGAGAGAGAATGAGAATGAGTGCTCCAGGGCCTTTTGCCATTGCAAACAAACTCCAGATGCAGGCAGCATTTTGTGCATCTGGATTTACATGGGTGCTAGGGAATCGAACTCAATTCATTACGCTTTGAAAGTGCCTTGCCTGTTGAGCCATCTCTCCAGCCCTATATATTTGTTTTTAGATGCTATTTCAATAAAAAGTATAACATAGAACTCATGCATGTATGTATCTATAACAAAAAAATAGCCACTTCAATTTTTCATTCATTCTTATTGTACACAGATATTATTTCTTAGCTTTGTTTTTAAATATATTTGTGGTATACTAACTTAAAATATGTAGTGAGTGTTTTGATGATATATTAAAAGGCCTGACAACTGCATACTCATACTCATTTTCAACTTCTTAAGACCTGCTACAATGTTATCTTTGGGTTTATTAAGTATTTCATAAAACCTTAAAATGCTACTTGTTTATTAAGACAATATTCATTAGAATCATAAGATGAAAGTTTCATTAAACTATAAAATTTAACATTAGATAGTAGGTTTTAAAAATGATTTCTTCCCATAAAATGTTTTAAAAATTAATTAATTAATCCTATTTTATTTGTTCAATAGTCCTGAGTAACAAAAGATAATAAAGAGAATGTCAGATACCCATAATGTACAATTAAAAGTCTCTTATTAGATTAATTGTTATGGATATCTTTTCCAAAAATGTTCTTAATATGCAAATGTTAAATGTAAGGGTTTTGAAGATCTTTATGTTAAATTTCCTTTTCATAATAAAAAGGTATAGGAGAGAGCCAGGCGTGGTGGTGCATGCCTTTAATCCCAGCACTCGGGAGTCAGAGGTAGGAGAATCACCATGAGTTCAAGGCCACCCTGAGACTACATAAAGAATTCCAGGTCAGCCTTCGCTAGAGTGAGACCCTACCTCAAAAAGAAATTATAGGAGATACAATCCCAAAAAGAACCAGTAACAGGGGCTGAAGAGATGGCTCAGCAATTAAGGTGCTTGCCTGCAAAGCCTAATAACCCAGGTTTGATTCCCCAGTACCCATGTAAAGCCTGATGCACAAAGTAACATATGCATCTGGAGTTTGTTTGCAGTGGCTGGAGGCCCTGGTGCACTCATTCATTCTCTCTCTCACTTTGTAAATAAACAAATAAAATATTTAAAAAATAAAAAAGAAACAGTAACATACAGTATCTGGGTAAACTTACTCTGTGTGTAATTAAAACTGGCTATGTTATTAAGTCTAAAATCATAACTAATATCTTTCATTTTTAGAATAAATTTTACTTACATTTGTCTTTAAGATGGTTTGTAAAAATATTTTTATTTATTCCTGAGCATAGAAAGAGAGGAGCACGGGTACATCAGGGCATCGTAACACTGCAAATGAACTCCAGACACAAGTGCTACTTCATGCATTTGGATTTACATGAGTACTTGGGAATCAAACCCAGGCCAGCAGGCTTTGTAAGCCTTTAACTGCTGAGTCATCTTCCCAGCCCAGTTTTTTATGGTTTATACTGTGTCCAATTTAAGCTAAAATGAATGGTCATTTTTTAAATTTAATTATTTTATTTATTTATTAGAAAAAGAAAGGCAGATATATGTAGAGAGAAGGGGCAGGGCCTCTAGTCACTGGAAATGAACTCCAGATGCATGTGCCACCTTGTGCATCTGGCCTACATGGTTATTGAGGACTCAAATCTGGGTCTTTAGGCTTCACAGGCAAGTGCCTTACCTGCTAAATTACTTCTCCATCCCATAAATGGTCATTTTGAAGACTTTCTGGCTTTAATATCTCAGCTTTCTGCTTCATTTCTATTACGGCTTGTCTTTGTACCTAAAGACACAGGTTTAAAACTAAAGATTATTTAGTACTGTAAGAAAAGTAGCTAGATCAATAGTCTGACCTAAAACTAATAATGATATATCCAAATAAAAATTCTGAGGTTTTTGTTTGTTTGTTTGTTTTTTGGCCAGGCTGACTTAGATTTCACTACGTAGTCTCAGGGTGGCCTCTAACTCATGGCCATCTTCCTACCTCTGCCTCCCCAGTGCTGGGATTAAAGGCATAAACCACCATGCCCGCTTTAAAAACTCTGAGTTTAAAGTCTACTTCAGTGGTGAGCTCTTAGGCGCCTCTTGACGTCTGCTTTGGTAGGTGTTGAGTATCCTCAGGGTCTGTCTCCTACACCCTGGCGCTGATTACAGTTGCCAGTGGAATGGGGGCAAGGATAAGGGAAAAGAGGGTACCAACATATGATGTATCCATATGAAATATGTTGTTAATAACAATAAAAACAGACATTTTAAAATAAATAAAAAGAGATTTTAAAAACTCTAAAACCTTTAGTTCTATTTAACCTATCTTTTTATATTGCTACATGTGGTGGTTTGATTCAGGTGTCCCCCACCTGAATTGCTGGTGGCAATTCAATTGCATCCTGGGGGCACTGTATTGTTGGGGGCAGGCTTATGAGCATCGTAGTGAGCTTCCCCTTGCCAGTGTTTGGCACAGTCTCCTGCTGCTTTTGTCCACATAATGTTGGCTAGGAGGTGACGTCCACCCTCTGCTCATGCCATGTTTTCCCCTGCTGTCATGGAGCTTCCCCTCGAGTCTGTAAGCCAAAATAAACCCTTTCCTTCTAAAAGTTGCTCTTGGTTGGGTGTTTTCTGACAGAAACATGAAGCTAACTGCAACACTATATTATCTATATATGCCTATATTTTTATAATGTTTACTTAATATCAAAATGACATAAGTAAACAGTCACATAAATTAAAACTGTTAAGTTAGTCCAGATTCACTTTCAATCATAATGTAATTAAAATTTAAGCAAAAAGAAAAAGGATTATATATATATATATATATATATATATATATATATATATGGAGAGAGAGAGAGTAAATCAAGGCTTATTTGTTAATTCATTGTCTCATTTTGATTTCACAAGATGTTCCAAGAAGCCCCTATGATTTGGAAAAACAAGCTGACTCCAGGGTCTAGCCTGACACTTATAAGCAATCACCTTCATCTGGGAGGCCATCCTTTAGGCTCTGCTAGACCTGGAATGTAAGGATTGAGACAATGACTTATCTCTGTGTCAGCTGTCCTTGAGTAATTAATATGCTTACCTATATAGGTATACAGATTTACAAAAACATGTTTTCAAACAGAGATGCCAGGACTTCAGCATTCTTTGGTTGCATTAAGTAAATTTGTTTTCATAACAAAAGTAATATCTAAGTGCTTATTATATTATATATAATGTTATATAATATATATATTATAATAAAATGAGTCTCTATCAAATAACTAGCTTAAATTTTTAAAGAAAACGCCTGGCTAAAAGCTATAGTTATAACAGTTGGATGTTTAAGATAGAATATGCATGTGTTCTGTGTTTCAGATACAGCTTCTTGAGTTTTTGTTTAAAAATATTTTTGAAATTTTGTGCTGACAACAAAAATAGAGTTAGAAAAAAAAAGGTTAATAGAAAAGGACTTTTTATGAGAAAGGATTTGTAAGGTAAAGGGCTATTCCATGGAAATGGAGATAAACTAGAAGGTGAAGGTATGTTGTAAAAGGGTTGGGAAAGTTGAACCTAAAGAAAATGCTGGGTGGGGCTCATCTTCAACTACAGGTTGTCTAGGGCCCAATTTGCTCATCTCATGTGTTTCTGATGGAGATTTGGGGTATTTCTACCCTTTTGCCATTGTGGATAATGCTTCTATAATCAGACATTTACATATATTAGCCAAGGGACCCAGGTTCAATTCTCCAGGACCCACATAAGCCAGATGCACAAGGTGGCACATGTGTCTGGAGTTCATTCACAGTGGCTGAAGGCTCTGGTGCACCCATTCTCTCCCTCTCTATCTGCCTCTTTTTCTTTTTCTCAAGTCAATAAAATAATTTCTTAAAAAAATTAATAAAAAAAAAGAACTCAGAGAGGCTACAACTCAAACTCAAGTTTAAGGTCTCCAAACTGCTATACATGGAGTAAATTTATTCAGAACATCAGTCCCTTCCAGACCACGGGCACAGCCATGACAGTGAGTCATGTTATACCAAGTTCCGTGAAGGATGCACCAGCTGACGTTTGTCACCTGTGGGACAAAAGTGTATCAAGAAAACCTGAACTCCTCAAAAATGCCTCAACACACTCAGGTAGACCACCATCGCCTTGTTGCCAGCAAGTTAATTCATTAGGAGAGAGGGTGTCACTCCACACGCCGCAGCCCCAAGTCCAGTGAGACACACACGCTGTTCTTTGGACCAAATCCACACTCACGGGAAAGGGCTCAGGCTCATCTGCCCATTTCCTCTTGAGGCGGGCTCCAGCAGCTCTTCTGTCCCCCGTCAGCTCAGGCCAACGACTAGATGAAATGCATAGGTCAGGGGTAAACACATGGCATTTGGGTTTCCATGAACCACCCACCAACCACTACTTGCTCTTGACACTAGCTGGCACCAGTGAAAAGCGGCCCCTACAAAGCCACTCAGCCTCTGACTCCCCCTGAGGAGCTGAGCTGTCAAGGAAGCAGGCAGACATCTTCAGGGATGTCAACAGACTTGGACTCAACAAGACTCAAATACCTAAAGGGGTTCAACCTCACCACCATCATGCAACATCTGCAAACATCTGCTTATTCCGTCTCTGGAAGTTGATGGACGCAAAAGAACAAGGTTGAAAACTATTGATCCATTAACTAACAGATCCAGGAACAGGTGATCCCTTTATAAAGACGGAGCTCTTGAAACCTAATCATACCACCTGGCCACACCAATACCACACAAGAGGAATTAAATTTCAACAGGAAGTTTGGTGGGGGCATCCAAGCCATAGTCCCACCTATGTCAAGTGTATTCTCAGTCCTTTTCATGAATGCTGCATGTCAAATTTATAATGCTCTGAAGTAGTGTTGATACAGGATTTTGGAATTTGGGGGCAGGGTTCCCCCTTCCTTCCCATTTAGCAAAGACTTGAGAAAATGGACTCAAAGGATAAGTTACAAGTTATTATGTTTATTTAGGGAGAAAATATGAATCATGGGGTTTATTGTAGGGGGAACTAAAATCCAGGGAGGAGGCTAGCTGAAAGACATAAGCCAGTGGAGAATTCTCCTTCTTGTCCAGCTAGAAAAAGGAGAAATCTCTGGGAGAAAAGGCTCTGGAGGTGGAATATACATCAACATGTGGAAGGCAAAACATAAGAACCAAAAGACCCCCCTCACATAAAAGACCAGAGAGAGGGCTAGAGAGATGGCTTAGCAGTTAAGGCACTTGCTGTGAAGCCTAAAGACCCATGTTCGACTCTCCAGATCCCACATGAGCCAGATGTACAAGGTGACACAAGCACACAAGGTCACACATGCACGCAAGGTAGCACAAAGCGTCTGGAGTTTCGATTGCAGTGGCTAGAGGCCCTGGCGCACCAATTCTATGCATATGTCTGTCTGTCAGTCTCTCTCTCTCTCTCTCTCTCTTTCTCTCACTAAAAAAGGCCAGTCTTGAGGATTAAGAAATAGTGAAGAACTCAGAGATTGAAGAAAATCATACAAACTATCAAAGTGAGAAAGCATTCCAAAGCAAGGCATGTGTATAAGACAAGCAGGGAAATATCCAGGCCAAAAGATGTGCTTCCACATGTGTTCAGACCTTACATACTTGCTCAGGTGAGATCCGAGGAAGGAAGAAGAGAGGAGAGGCCCATGTGGTCAACCTCATGTACCAGAAATCCAATTAGGGCAAGCCTTGCTATCAGACTCAGGTGTGTGAGAAAAGACCTGGTTGGCTCCAGGACTCCAGGATCCGAAGGGCCAAGATGTGACTGGTTTGTGGACTCAGGGACCCAGAAAGGTTGAGCTGAGGAAGAGGCAGGAAGCTCTTGCTGGGGATTGCGGCTGGCAGCCATCTCGAGGAGACACCGTCAAATACGTGTTCCAGTTTTGCCGTGGCAGACTGAATGGCATCGCCTAGTTCCCACTTGGAGCTTCTGCCCCTATAAAGCTACCTCACTCCTGTTTCTCCTTCGGCATGTCACCGTCAACTTCATTTTGCCTATGAAGAGGTTTGTGTCCATAGAGGTTAAGAAACTTGCTCAAGATCATATAGCCCGTAGGTGGTAAAGTCCAGAACAGAACCCAACCTCTGACCCAGCCTCTACTTAAGCCGATATCGACCCCAGAGAGGGAAAACAGTTTCCCTGTGTGTAACTACTATGCTGAGTGGTCCACATGGGGTACCAGGCCCTGGGAGTTGTACCCTCATGGATAAGCATCCTGTGTTGATCACTCTTTATCCCAATGGCAAAACACTCGAGAAAACAACCTAGGAGAGGAAGGATTTGCCGTGGCTCAGTTTCAGAGGTGTTGGTCCACGGTCACTTGGCTCTGTGGCTTCAGGACTCCTGAGGGACAGCATCGGGGTGGGGGCACAGTGGCAGAGCAAAGTGGCTCCCCTAGGGTGGACAGGGGGCACAGTGACTGGGAGGAAGTGGCCCTTTGAAAGTATGGCCCCCAGGGACTCACTTCCTCCACACCCTGTCTCCGAATAGTCCCAGCTATTGCACCACCCATGAGTCACAGCCCACGGGAAGCCGTCACAACTCAAAAGCCCGTCAACTGGCCACCGAGCCTTCAACCCAGGAGCCTTTGGCCAGTGGGTGTTTGGAAGGTGGCACACTGTGGGAAGCCCGCTGAGGTGCCATCTCCAAGCAGATGCACGCTGGCTACCCTTGGTCTCTGTCTACTACTGCTCTCAAGCAGTATGTTCAAACACCTGACAGGAAACCACTCGGAAAGGAAGGATTTATTTTGGCTCACAGCACGAGAGGTCAGTCCATCACAATGGGGAACAAAGGTGCGGCAGGAGCCTGTGGCTGGGACTCCTACCGACCCTCAGACCAAGAGGCAGAGAGCTTAGACCAGAAGCAGGTCAGAGACACAGCCAGCAAGAATGGCTTTCCAGTCACCATGTTCTGCAACCTCCCAGAACAGTACCACCAGCTGGGACCAAGTGGTCAGACATGTCCTATGGAGGACATTTTATATCCACGCCACAGTATCCTGTATCAAGCATTTCCACCACCCGGACAGGCTCAGCTGACCCCGGAGGTAGGACACGCCCCTGCAGTGACCACCCACACTGCTGAAGTCCAGCCCGGCCTCCCGTGCGAAGGCACCCTTCTTGGCTCCTTCCTCCAACAAACCCTCTTTGCCTTGTACACTCATCCCTCACACGTCCGTGACAACCGGGGGGCATGAATCACTTCTCTCCATCAAGGTTATATTTTCTTGTTTTAAAAAGAGCACCTATTCTTCTTCTTATTCTGAGGAGGGAAAAAAAAAAGTTCCCTCTTTTTTTGGCTGAGAAGGTAGCTGAATTTTTCAATATATTCATGCAAACGAGATATTTCATCTCATGGATTTTATCCCAGTTCTGTCTATGCACATTTTAAATAAATTAAGATGAAATAAATCCATTTTATTATATTACCCGGTGCCATCTCCATGAAATAATGCCCATATTTGTATTTCCTAAGAAATGTTGACGTGGCTAAAATGTTGCAGCAAGTGTAATCTTTGAGGATTGTACTGCCAGTAAAAAAATAAATCTAGGCCTTTGTTTAGAACCTAGACTGGCACCACCTTTGATTGAAATGGCTTGAGATCTCCATCCCCCAAACATGGGCAAGGCAGTAAAGTAGACTGGATTGATCACCACTGGCTCAGACACAAGGAGAGCTGTGACTTCCTTTGTTTTCTAACATCTGTTCTCTTCCTCCCCATGTGAACCACCCCCACAGAAACAAATCACCCCTCTTAACTTTTTAGTGACAACCTCCATACATATAGTCAGTATACCGTGATCATAATGCCCTCCCACCATCCTCCCTTTCCCCGCCCCTTACCTTGCCCTCCAGTGAATCCCTCCTTCTTTCCCACTGTCCTGTCTTCCATTTCGATGTCATCAGACTTTCCCCCTCCTATTATGCAGGTCTTGTGTAGGTAGCATCAACTGCTGTGAGGCCATGAAGATCGAGGGCACTTTGTAAGACCGGACGGCACAGCACTCCTCCCTTCCTGTGGTCTCACGTTCTTTCCACCACCCCTTCTGCACTGGTCCCGGCCAGGCTCCCTTTTGTAAGGTAGGAGGAATGAAGATTGCCAAGGGTCAGCCTCGCAGTGCTCTGGCATTCCAGTCGGTCTCTCAGGGTTTTCCCTGATCCTATGTAGCAGCCACAGAGACCCCAGCTTTCCAAACCCCAGCATGTGTGCTTTCCAGTGAGCTGTGGAGAAGGCAGGAGCCGTGTGGATGCTCAGAGAAGCCTTGCTCGCATACCCGCTCACTCGGATGAAAAGGTAACCGTGGTAACCCACAAAGTTAACCTAGACTCCGAGCCCTGGTCACTGAAGCCCAGTGACCACCAGGGACAAGAGCTAAGGCCACAGAACCAAGATGCGGACTATATCACCCACCTGCAGCTTTCCTGTATCAGTCATCTTTTATCTTTGCTATGACAAAATACCTGACAGAACCAACTTACAGGAGGAAGGATTAATTTTGGCTCATGGTTTCCAAGGTTCCGTGGTTTCCGTCATGGTTGGGGTGGGGGCAGAAAGGCTCACATTAAGGTGGAGAGAAAAGAGAACACAGACTCTCCGCTGTCTTTCCTTTGCCCCTTTCATTCTGCCCAGGGCCCCTAGCCCATGGGATGGTGACACCCACGTGCAAGGCAGGTCTTTGCCCTCTCAGTTATTGAAGTAACTCTCCAGAGCAGACTTCCAGACTCTCCAGCAAGAGCCCAGCACAAAGATACAACTGCCACTGTATACAACAAGCTATCTCCCATCTCCGAACAGGCCTGTGCTTCCCCCTGATGGTGCTTACACGAAAGGGCTCCCCTTTGGTGGCAGGAATTGAATCAGGTACTTATCGCAGATGCTGGCTGTAGAGCCAAATGCCTGGATGAGGTGGGCAGTCCAGCCTCCACTAAACACCTACAGGCCTAGACCTCCTTCCTCAGGCCCTCAGAAGCCTCTGTTCTAAGAAGACTCCAAGAGGCCTGATGGCAAATCTTCAGCCCTCCTGTGCTTGTGCAGCCAAGTGAGAGAGATCCTGAGCTGGCTCCTCCTCCAGGCACTGCTTCGAGTGACAGTTAGGTGGAGCAGGACAGGACACCTTTGACGAAACGCTAGAAGAACAAAGACATAAACAATGCCAGAGCCTTTGGAGTTGATGTACGGTTGCATTTAATAAACATTTGTTTGCATATTTTTTATCATGCTAATGAATATAATTACTTTAATTTATGCCATCAAGCTATGATTCTGTTCTGATCTATACGTCACTTAAATGTGTAGCGTTAGCATTTTGCACACACTGGCAATTTGAAGAAGGGGGAGGACTCACCCTCTCCTTGTCTGAGGAGAGACCTTAGAAAAACATTTCGCAGTCAAACGCCCTCTCAGATGATTAATCCAACCCTACAAATGGGGACAACCTAGCCTGACACCCCCAGAAAGGTGGATATGGCCTCCACTCCCTGAAAGACTTTGCCCAAAGAGTATGCAGCTCCCTTTTCCCTCTCTCCAAGAGAAGGCCACAGAGGAACACTCAACACACAGCCATGGAAACAAAGCGTTTTCATCATATTAAAGTGTGGTTTGGATGATAAAAGTAGTACATTATTTTAGAAAAATTGAGAACATATAAAGTATAAAAGGAAAGTATATGAAGATAGTGAGCTAAGCTTCTACACTCAAAATCCAATGCATACTGATATTTTACACCCCCAACATTGTTTATACTACTACACAGAACTACAAAGGTAGGAGGCTATACCAGGCTTGGATAGTCACCTGTCAAAAATCACTTAACAAAATGGCCTGGATATCCATGGCCTCACAGTGCCTGATACTACCTGCACAAGACCATCATAAGAGGAGGAAAAGATCATGACATCAAAATTAAAAGAGAGACTGATTGAGATGGAGAGGGGATATGATGGAGAACGGAGTTTCAAAGGGGAAAGTCGGGGGAGGGAGGGTATTGCCATGGGGTATTTTTTATAATCATGGAAGTTGTTAATAAAAATTTGGAAAAAAATCACTTAATGATACATTTCTCAGGATGTATCCCTTCATTAAGTGACATATAACTACCTACAATCATCTTCCTAAACTGCTAGAATACAGGAAGGGTTATACCTGAAACATAGAGACAAGGTAAAATTTTATTGAAAGAAAACAGACATTCAGAAGAGCACTACAGGAAATGATGCACTGGCACCAATGGCATACAAAACTGTGGGGGGGGGAGGAATAGCCCTGGAGCACCTATAGAAATACTGGCTGAATAGTTATGCCAGGAGAAGCGAAATGTATGTCCCTAGCCCTTTCCTCCCCATGCCAGCGTGTCAGCAGCACTGTGGACAAGGCCTTCTGGAGAGATAATGTGCCTGACCCAGAGAGACACAAAAGAGCCCACTCAGCGTGGGTCATCCCTGCAATATGTGAGGACAAGCTTCAACAACAACAAAAAAGAGGTTAAGTGCGCCAAAGACTCCTGCCCACCATCCAAAGACACTGTACAGACCCTGCCTAAGGCACCCACAAAGGAAGCACCACACCATAGTCCAACAGGAAATCTACCTCCCCCACAGCACCGAGATCTCCCCTCTCCCACTCTATGAAACCAGCAAACCAGAAAGGACCCAGTAACAACATCACATGGTCCAGGAAGCTCTATCCACCCTCTACCAAGAGAAGGGACCCCACCACATATGTACCTACTCTGGGAAGTATTAAGTGGCTGTAGAAGACCTTGCTCCTGTAAGGTTTAGCAGATATCCCAACCTGGGTATTTCCTATGGAAGCACCAGTAAAGACCAGTTGAAAGCCCGTAGGCAGGAGATAAAGCAAGAAAAGCAAAGTAACCCTACCTACACTGAAAATTAGACCCTTACTGCATCCACATCCCATAAGAGTAGGCACAGCCTGGGTGCTTAACCTAGGCAGCTGAGTGTCTAAGTAGATTCCAAACTTGGCTAACAAAAGCCAAAATGTTCCAGACTCAATCAAATGTCACCCACCATCCCAAGCACCAGGAAGATCACAATTTGAATAAAGGATAAGTCAGAGACACTAACCTTGAGATGAGTCAAGATACAGAAATCAAGTGGCAAGGTCTTTTAAAGTAACCATCGTAAAACTGGCTCAACAGTGAATTACACATTTTCTTACAATAAATGAAAAAAATTAAGTACCATTAATAGTAAAGAAACATAACTTACTGAAACAGGCACAGTGGAAATTATACAGTTGATGATTCAATAACAGGTTGTAAAACACGCCACATAACCTCAGCATTAAAGACGGGATTTGCCCGTTCTAAATGGAAAACGGGGGCCGTGAAGAGAATTGTGGGCAGTCACAAAAGATGCAACATTTTTATCACCAGAGTCCCAGAAGATGGCAAAGAGAATGGGGCTGAGAGAGAATTCAGAGAAAGTGAGTTAAAACTCCCCAGATTTGAAACCAAGTAAGTATAAATGCAGAGATTCAAAGAAAGCAATAAACTGCATTGCTTAAACCTCAAAATTAGTCTTGTGAAGATGTATCATAATCATACTTGTAAAAACAGACAATGGGAAAAGTGGAGATTAAAAAAAAAAGAAAAACACATTATCTGAGAAAAATACCCAAATCAAGGGGATAAGATTTCTCATTTCAAATTATGAAGACCAGAACAAAGTAAATATTTTTCAAGGGCTAAAACTTGAAAATATGTCAACTGAGAATTCTGTGCCCAGCCAAAACTATACTACGGGGATCAAGGAGAAATAAAGAAATCCTTAGAGGAAAGAAAACTAAAGGAATGCATCACTAGCAGACCAATCAGTAAACTACGGTTAAAGGAAATTTTTCAAATGGAAAGAAAACAGTAATAGAAGAAATCTCAGAGCATGAAGAAGAAAGAAACACAAAGACCAGAAATGTAGATAAATACATGACCCTTCTCTTCCTGAGTTTTCTCAATCAAGTGTGACAGCTACAGCAGAATCTACTGACACCGTTTACTATAGAAGATGCTGTGTTTTCATTTAGTGACGCTGGAGGTGGAACCCGGAGAGCCTAAGTGCTCTCCACGCGCCACACCCCAGCCCCTCACTCGCGAACACTAGGGTAGCATTCTCTCACTGAGATCTAACCCCAACTCTTAGGCAATTGTATTTAAAAGTGAAGCTATTTCTTACAAAGGAAGGACTTAGCTTTAAATAAATTTCCAAGTGGTAAAATGTTGATAGTGGCAGTCTTTATTATTAAAGATAAAACTCATGTTTAGCCAGGCATGGTGGCACCCACATTTAATCCCAGCACTTGGGAGACAGAGGTAGGAGGATCACAGTGAGCTTGAGGCCACCCTGAGACTACATAGTGAATTCCAGGTCAGCCTGGGCTAGAGCAAGGCCTTATCTCGACAAGCCAAAAAAACAATCATGTTTATATTATGATATTCATAGCAAAAATTAAGAAAACTATAAAACATATATTCAAAAATACTGTAAGTCAATATGAAATCCTTAAAAATGCTCAAGGAGGGTCAGACATAATGGTACATGATCCCAGTACTTGGGAGGCACAGGCAGGAGTGTCAGGAGTTCAAGGTCATCTGTGACTACACTGAAGCTAATCTGGGCAACAAGAGACCATGCTTCCAAAAAAAACTGGTCACATAACCCCCGTGGAGGCAAGTATGGATAAACAGAGGAAAGAAATGGAAAACAAAACAAAATAAAATGGATTGAATATAGCAATTAAAATTCAAGAATTGAAAGAGTAGATTTTATAAAGGCCTGGAAAGATGGCTCAGCAGTTAAGGCACTTGCCTACAAAGCCTAACAACCTGGGTTCAATTCCCCAATACCCACGTAAAGCCAGATGCACAAAGTGGCGCATGCATCTGGAGTTTACTTGCAGTTGCAAGAGGTCCTGATGAGCCCATTCTCTCTCTGTGTTCTCTCTGTGTGCAAACAAACAAATACATAAATAAAATATTTATAAAAACATTTAAAAGAAAGAATTAATTTCTAATGACATAAATCTGAATAAAATGAAAATGTAATATCAAGATATATGGTTCCAATATGATTCTAGGAGGGGATTTTATAGCAGTAAATATATACATTAAAACAGAGTAAGTCTTAAGTCAAAACTCCACAGGTCCTCCTCAAGAAAGCAAAAAGAGAATGCAAAATAAACCCACAGGAAGCAGAGGGCAGAAAGAGAAAGATTAGAGCCAAAATCAATGACAATAAAAACAAGAAAAAAAAGAGAATATCAATTAAATGAAAAAATTGTTCTTTGAGATAATTGATAAGATTAATAAACTTCCAGAAAAACATGTCAAAAATAAAAATAAAGAAGGCAAAAATTACCAGTATCAGGAATGAAAGAATAACTCCACAAATCTTAGAGCCACTCTAAAAATAATTAGAAAACTATCAACAACTTTTTCCTCATAGATCTGACAACCAACAGAAAAATGAACCAATTCCTCAAAATTCCACAAACTAAAAAATTCTGTTAAATCGCATGTATAATCGTGACATGAAAGCAGAAGGGGGCTACTGGGGGAGGAGGGGGACCAGCAACAAGGAGGGGGGAGGGGGAGAAGGATCTGGAACAATAAATGTCTGAAAATGCCACAATGAAACTCATTACTCTGTATTGCAATTTTTTTGTTGCTCTGTTATAGGTAGGCTCTCACTCTTGCCCAGGTTACCCTGGAATTCACTCTGTAGTCCCAGGCTGGCCTCGAACACATGGCAATTCTCCTACCTCTGCCTCCCAAGTGCTGGGATTAAAGATATGTGCCACCATGCCCAGCTTCTTGCAATTTTTAAAGTAAAAATTGCTGAGTTGGTCAGTAAAGTTTTAAAAATCAAATTTATAATGTCAGCAGACCTATAGTCATGGTAGAAGTTGAATTTATATTTTAAAGCCTTCCTTCTAGAGTAAAAATGAACAAAATCTCCAGGTATGGATGGTATCGCTGGAGAATTTTGGTACCGAGGCTTCAAAGAAGAATCCGCATCAATAACAACAATTTTACACATTCTAATTCAGAACACGGAAAATACTTCCTTAGCCCGTTTTTACAAAGTTAAAAAATGTGGAAGCTAAAGCCATACTAAAGAAATAAAAAGAAAAAAAAAATCAAGGAAGGAAAATAAAACTGCACACTATCTCTCATGAACCAAGATGGAACTTCAAAGACAAGGCACTCAGGGCCGGGCACCGCTCAGGGAATAGGCTGCATTCCCATCCTCGGCACCCAGGGAAATGCTGGCATGGTGGCAGGCACTGGCAACCCTAATGCTTGGGATGCGGAGACAGGTAGGTGGGGCGAGTTGGCTAGCTGGACTAGTGAAATTGGTGAGCTAGGTTCTGGGAGAGACTGTGTCTGAAAATAAGGTGGAAAGTGACACTGTCCTTTGGCCTCCTCTTGCACACACAAGTGACCACAGAACACATGCACATCACACTCACATACACGTGCAAAAAAAAAAAAAAGACATAGAGACAAAGAAAAAAATGAAATTAGAACAATTCTAGAGCTGGGGAGAGATGGCTTAGCAGTTAAATGCACTTGCTTGCAAAGCCTGCCAGTGCGGCTTCAATTCCCAAACTACCCATGACAATGTGGTGCATGCACCCGGGGTGCCGCAGCACCTACAAGAGGCCCTGGCGTGCCCATACCCCGTCTTCCTCTCTGAATTGAATGGATAAAAATATTTTTAAAAAGCTATCCCATTTGAAAGTAAGAATCATCTATGTAGAAAATACCAGGATGTTTACAAGAGCAGCATCCCTAGACAAGCGAGTTGGGCGAGGTCATCAGCCTCGGGTAGAGACAGGCACAAAACCAGCCGCCTTTTCCTGCATGACGGTGCGTGCACGCCAAACTTGAAAGCCCCACGCTACTGGAATCACTCCAGGGGAAAAGATATTCACATAGAAACTTAACAAAATGGGCACATGACCCAGATGCTGGAAATACAAAGTTCTGAAATAAACCAAAAGCACTAAATAAATAGAAAGCCATGACAACATGATGTGGTGCGAGTTTAAATGGCTGCCCCCCCAATTGACAGTAAGACGCGAGGAAGCGACGTCTTCTCTCTAAATTGGTTCATAGGTCTAAAGCGATTTCCATCAAGCACATCAGCCAATGTATTTGAAAGCTTATACGGACAAAATAACTAAAACAACCATGAAAAAAAGAACAAATTTCAAAAATAATAAAGAATCCAGGTATAGTGGTACATGCCTGTAAATCCAGCACCTGGGAGGCTGAGGCAACGGACCCGTGAGTTTAAGGCCAGCCTGGGCTAGAGTGAATTCCTATCTCAGAAAAAGAAAATTAAAAATGAAAGGAGTTGAGGAGATGGATCGGCAATTAAAGATGCTTGCTTGCAAAGCCTGCTGGCCTGGGCGCAATTTCCATACCTGTGTAAACCCAGCACAAAATGGCACATGCTTCTGGAGTTTGTTTACAGTGGCAAGAGGCCCTGGCATGCTGACACACTCACACACACACACACATGCAAGTAAATAAAAATATAAATATTGTTTTAAAAAACAAATGAATAAAATAATGAAGACTCAGCAAGGCCCATGGTGGTACACGCCTTTAATCCCAGCACTCAGGAGGCAGAGGTAGGAAGACTGCCATGAGTTCAAGGCCACCCTGAGACTACATAGTTAACTCAAGATCAGCCTGGGCCAGAGTGAGACCCCTACCTCAATAATAATAATCATAATGAAGAATCGCTCAACCTGGTATCAACACATGTTTGCATTGCTAGGACAGGCAAGAGGCTGTCCTGTTGATGGAGCAGCAGACAAGAGGCCAATGGGACAGAACAGAGGACCCAGAAACGCAGCCACACAAATCAACACAGGCAATTTTGGGCCCAGGAGCAGAAGCCGCTCAGCAGTGCTGGGCACATAAAGATCCCAGGAGAGGGGGATGAAGTCCCCCCTCAGCCTTCAAATGAAAGCCCAAGATGAATCACAACCACAGACTTAAATGTAAAAGGTAAAGCTATACATTTTTTTGAAAGAAGATCTTTAGGACCAGACTAGACAAACTGCTCTTAGACCTCACACCAAAAGCAACACCATAAAAAAGAAAGAAAGACCCATCAAACAAACTCCACCAAAAGTTTTAAATTTTGCTTTTTAAAGAATCATGTAAACAGGCTGAAAGGATCAATTACAGACTGAGAGAAAATATTTTCAAACCACATATCCAAGACCAGGTATGGTGGTACATGCCTGTAATCTAAGCAGATGGGAGGCTGAGACAGGAGGATCACAATTTTGGAGGTTAGAACCAGGCAGGGATACATAGCAAGACCACCCAGACCAAAACCCCACCCATATGTCCAACAGAATGCAGCATATAGAAAGAACTCTCAAGCTGGTGAGATTTTCAGCAATTTAGGCACTTGCTTGCAAAGTCTGATGGCATGGGTTCAAGTTCCCAGTGCCCACTTAAAGCCAGATGCACAAAGTGGTGCGTGCATCTAGAATTTGTTTTCAGTGGCAAGCAGCCCTGGCACCCATTCTCTCTCTCTCCCTTTCTCTCTCTCTCTCCTTGCAAATAAATACATAAAAATATGTTTTAAAAGAAATAACTCTCAAAACTCACCAGTAAAAATAATCAAATTAGAAACTGGGTAAAAGTCATGTTTCACTGCAAAGAATGTGCAAATATCAAATACAGTCATGTAGGCAGGAGGGACACATAAATTAGCACTGTAATGCATAATGAAATTCACTAGATACCTATCAGAATGTCCAAATTTAAAAAAAAAATACTGAAAACATCACAAGCTGGTGAAGATTCACAGAAAGTGGGTCACTCACGCACTCTTGTGCGAATGCGTAATGGCAAGTCTCTCTGGAAAACGATTTGACAATTTCTTTAAAAAAAAAAAACTAAACGCAAGGCTGGAGAGATTGCTTAGTGGTTATGGTGCTTGCCTGCAAAGCCTAAGGACTCGGGTTCAGTTCCCCAGAACCCATGTAAGCCAAATGCACATGGTGGCGCCTGCATCTGGAGTTCACATGCAGTGGCTAGAGGCCCTGGTGTACCCATTCTCTCTCTCTCTCTCTCTGTCTCTCTCTCTCTCTCTCTTTCTCTATAAATAAATAAATAAAAATGAAACGTTAAAAAACAACTAAACATGCAGCTGCCATTGAAGCAGCACTAGGTATTTATCCCGGTAAAAGAAAACTTGTGTTCCCATCAAGCCTGCAGATGAGTGTCTATAGCAGCTTCATTTATGATAACCAAAACTGGAAGGAGCCAGGCACTCCCAGGAGACTGGGTTAAGCAAACTGGAATACTACTCATCAGTGAAAAGGAGTGAACTGGATGATATGCAACAACTTGGAAAGGTCACTGGGGAATTGAGCCACACAAAGAGCCTATTTCAGAATGTTACCACGTGTATAACATGGTATGATTCCTTTTACGTGATATTCCTTTTTTGTATGTGTACGTGGTACACATGCATGTGTGTATGCATTTTTACATGTGCGTGGGTACATGTGGGGGGGAATGCATATACACGTGTGTTTGTGCATGTAGGGCCGGAGACGAACTCAGGAGTCCTCCTCAGAACACCATCCATCTCTTTAGGAGACAAAGTCTCTCACTGGCCTGGAGCTCACCAATTAGGCTGGACTGGCTGGTCAGTGAGCCCCTAACATCCTTCCGTCTCTGCCTCTCAATGCTGGGGTTACAGGCACACACCTGACATTTTTACGTGGGTCCCAGGGTCACACTTGGGTCCTCATGCTTCCAAGCAAGCACTTTACCCACTGAGCCCTGTCCGCAGCCCTTGTGTGCGGCGTTCCTCAAGGACATGGAAATAGTGAGCACCGGAAGCAGTGCCTTCGGGAAGGAGGGAAAGCGCCTGCGGAATCCGCATGGGACAAGTCGGCATCTTGACTAGCTTCGTGTCAATGTGCGGGTTGTTACATGACACTTTTACAAGATGTTACTATCATTAAAAAGAAATGGGAAGGGAGTTCATGGAGCTTCTTCTGTTACCTCTTTCAACTGTTTGTGAGTCTGTAATTATCTCTATGGAAAAGAAACTTTTTAAAGGCAGAGTGAATTGGCAAGTCTTCTTAGTCTCTTATCAAGTTAAATGCATGCTTGTCAGCTGACCTAGCCAGCAATTCTACTCCCAGGGTGCTTGCCCGGAGGAATAAGGGCATGTGCTCTTACTACTCGTAATGCTCAAAGCTGGGAGGAATTTAAGTGTCCATCAACTAGGAAGTGCACTAAGAAGTAACAAAAGGCTGGAGAGATGGCTCAGAGGTTACAGGGCTTGATTGCAAAGCCTGACAACCGGAATTCAGTTCCAGTCCCCGTGTAAAGCCAGAGGAGCAAAGTGGTACATTCATCTGGAGTTCATCTGGAGGAGACCCTGGTGTGCCCATACTCACTCTGTCTATGTTGGGCTCAAATAAATAAAATATTGCTTTATTTTGTATTGTGCCACTTTATAAAATTTTCTTATTAACTTCAGTGATTAATCTACTGAGTATCTTGAACTTTGTAAGGAGCTGAGCTAAAAAAAAAAAAATCTAAATAATGTAATAATCTCTTCCTTTCCACTATTGACATGACTTTTTCATATTTTTAATATATTTTCTTTATTTTTATTTGAGTGAGTGAGAGAGAGAGCCAGATAGAGAGAAAAAGAATGGATGTGCCAGGGCCTCTAGCCACTGTAAATGAACTCCAGATGCACGTGCCACCACATGCATCTGACTTTACGTGGGTTCTGGGGGATCAAACCAGGGTCCTTAAGCTTTGCAGGCAAGTGCCTTAGCCGCTGAGCCAAGTCTCCAGCCCTGACATGAGTAACACCTTCTTACTGTGCAGCATGGGCTAGGACGCCCCCTGCGGTATTGAAGGCCGCAGCATGAGTGTGCACACTTTGAAGGGCAGTATTTGTCATGGATTCACCACTGCTGAAGATTTCTGGAGGTTGTCTTCCCGTTGAAGACAAACCTTTCCTTGCACTCCCCGTGTGCAAGAATACCTGAGTGGAAGAACACTTCAAACAAGCATGCTGCGACTTTGGTTACAATTTCAATATCAAAGTTATGCTAATTGGGAACTTGAGTATCTTCCCAATTGGTAGCATATGAATTATTTCTTGAAGGTGTAGTAGAAAGAAATGATAAAATCACATGGGATTCATAAAAGTTTACTGTGGACTAACTTTCCAGATTCTTCAAGAAAAATATCACATTAGGCTTTCTACGACTACTTGAATGAACTTTGTAATTCATATGCTTTGTAAAAGTCATGTTTTCATTTACGTTTTCAGTGATATAAACGTAGTATCATAAAATTTAATTCCTTCTCTGTGTGTAATTCTATCTCCTTTTCACTGGTACTGTTTATGTATACTCTGTCCTTTTTCCTCATAAAACCTTAAAGGGGGTTTTATTGATCATTTCTACTGGCCTTCTTTGACCTTGCTTACTTTATTAATGTCCTTTTTTAATCATTATTAAATCCTTCCTCCTACTTTCTGGAGATTTGATTTTTGGTTCTTTCTGGTTGCTTGGATATTGTGCTTGGTCCATTTGGTTTCAATTTCCCTCATTTTCTAATGCATGCATTTAAGTCCATAAATTTCCCTCTGATAACTGCTTTGGCCACATTTCACAGGTTCTAATATTTAATGCTCTATTGCTTATTTCTAAATAGTATATAATTTTCATTTTTATTTCCTTATTAGCACAAGACTTTTAATAAGTGTTTCTAATTTGCGATTGTAGATATGGATTTAATCTCTCTTTTAGTTATTTGATCATTTGTTCAGGGAATAAAATCTATATAATTTCTACTTTTTGCTGAGATTTCTTTCACAGTGTAATATGTTACAATTTATATGATTGATGTATGTTTGAAATGAATCTGTATTATAAATATGTTAATTTAAAGTTGTTCATTATGTCATTTAGATTCTGTATACCATTGTCTTTGCTTATTTGCAATATATATTGCTTCAAGAAGTACAAATTTTATCCTGCCATTATAGCAGATATGTCAGTTTCTCTTTGTTTTTCTATTAGTTTTATTTTGTATGTTCCAAAGCTTCATTGTTAGGTCACTGAGGTTTAAAAGTACTATATTTTCCTGGGTAATTGTTATTTTCAACAATATCAATTATTCTTTTGTCTCTAATGTACTCCCTCCTGCTTAAAATGGCATGTAAGCCTGTTATAAATTTTAGTGCCATTATACTTAATTCTGGAATATGTTTCTTTCTACTGTCATAGCCTATTATTTTAGATATCACACTTCTGTTTGTTATGTCTTTATAAACTGATGTATTGCATCATAGATTAATTATTGATCACTATACAATATTCATTCATCTATATTAACTTTATATTTAACACTACTGACCTCCTGTATAGGGCAGTACAGGAGTGCTTCCAACATATTCTTGGATTTTTTTCCTATTACTATCATAAAATAATAATTTTGATTTGATCATTGCTCACTTCTTCTACTTTGACTATCAGATCCATTGTGTCTTACACTTGTTATGTGATTATATAAAGACTCCTTGCAGAGGGCTGGAGAGATGGCTTAGTGGTTAAAGCACTTGCCTGCAAAGCCAAAGGACCCAGTTTCGATTTGCCAGGGCCCAGATGCACAAGGTGGTGCATGCGTCTGGAGCTCATTTGCAGCAGCTAAAGGCCCTGGTGTGCCCATTCTCTCTCTCTCTCTCTCTCTCTCTCTCTCATAAATAAATAAGAATCCCTGCAGATCCTCAGTCTTCTGTATGGTGAAGGCTGCTATGTAAGACAGATAATCACATGTATCAGAGTAGCCCAGCCTTGGAGCTGGACAGTCCTTTGTGGGAGTGATTCTCTTCTGGAGCATCCCTGAATATCTAGCATACACTGCGCTTGACCTTCTCCCATGGGATACCAACAGCCTCACCCAAAACAGGGTAATCCAATTGTTTCTAGACATTGCAAATGTCTCCATGGGGCAAATGTCCCTAGTCAAGAACCACTAGGGCTGGAGAGATGGCTTAGAAGTTAAGGCATTTGCTTGCAAAACCAAAGGGCCCCAGGTTCAATTCCCCAGGACCCACATAAGCCAGATGCACAAGGGGGCCCACGTATCTGGAGTTCATTTGCAGTGGCTGGAGGCCCTAGTGTGCCCATTCTCTCTCTCTCTCTCTCTCTCCCTCTCTCTCTCTCTCTGTCTCTCTCTCTCCCTTTCTTTGTAAAATAAATAAAAAACAAAATATTTTTTTAAAAAAAAGAACAACTAACATCTGTGTGTGTGTGTGTGTGCAGTATGCATGTGTGTGTATGCATGTTAATGTGTGTGTGTGTGTGTGTGTGTGTGTGTGTGTGTGTGTGCGTGTGAAGGACAGAGGTCAATGTCAGTTGTCTTCCTGTGAGACAGGGCCTCTCACTGAACCTAGAGCTCAGTGTCTCAGCTAGGCCCGCTAGTCAGCAAGTTCCAAGAATCCACCTGGCTCTGCCTCCCCAGCTTGGGGATGACAGGTGGTCCAGTTCGTTACATAGGTGCCAGGGATCCAACTCAGATCTTCATGCCTGTGAGGCAGGTGTTTTACCCCTGAGCCATCTCTCCAACTTTGTCCTTTCTTCTTCCTCCTCCTAATATTGCTACATGTTTTCCCAGTCTGTTTTACATCAACAACTTGCCCGAGATCCTCAGCTAGCTCTGACTCTGAGTGTTGGCAATCTCCTATCCATTTTCTGTCGGATCGTTGTCAATATTGTCCTGGGTTTATTTAGTTGTTTTCTTTCTAATTTATTATGAGTTGAATGTTTAATTCATGTATTTTTATTCAATATTCAATCATGCTTATATTTAAGGCTGTATATTTTCTTCCAAATACAGCTTTGACCCATTAAACATCATAAATATGGATATATGGTATTCTTATTGTTGTGATTTTTCCAATTTGGGGCAATTTTTTATTTGGAGAAGAAAATTAAGGAATGATATAGGAACATGGGGCTTGTATGTATCTACGTATTGACTGAGACAGGGCCTTACTGAGTTGCCTGATTAGGACTTGTTTGAACTTGCATGTCTACTGCCCGTGTCCTCCCTAGTCGATGGAATTACAGTCCTGTACCACCCATGCCTGGCCTTCTAAATACAAGGCTGAAAGACCATCCAGAGATGGTTTAACAGTCTTTAAAACAGATGACTTAGGAGGCTAGAGAGATGGCTCAGTGGCTAAGGCACTTGCCTCCAAAGCCTAACTACCAGAGTTCAATACCCCAGTACCCATGCAAAGCCAGATGCACAGTAGCACATGCATCCAGAGTTTGTTTACAGTGGCTGGAGGCCCTGGTATGCCCATATTCTCTCTGTCTCCCCCCACCCTCTGTCTCTCACTGCTTGCAATAAATAAATACTTTTAAAAACAGCTGATTTAAAATTTGGGTCCCTTTTATCCCTTTTATCAAATATGAATGCTGCCACGTTCTCATCATTAGAATATACTCTATCTTTATTTATAGCCAGCATAAGATACTTTGTAATATGTCATGGGCTTTAAATAGTCCCACATTTTAAGAAACATTTCAATTTAAGACACAACCCTATTGTTCGAAATCACCTGGCCCCTGTAATCCCTGTCACTAGATCTGCCTGGTGACAAAACCAGTCTCTCAAAATGTTGTGACTACAAGGTGAATCTCTCCATTTCTTCGTTCCTAACAACCCTGAGAACTACATTTTGCTGCCATGTTATTTGGCATATTAGGATCTGTGACTAGAACAGTCAAGTACGCTGTAAGTCCAGCGATGACAGGCCTCGGTCCTGTGTGAGTTGTAGAGTCACCAGCCCTGACCCAATGTCCACTGAAGAAATACTGACAGGCAAGAGAGCCTGACCGTGAAGGACAAGCCCTTGGCCAACAGCAGCGGCCACTCTGTTACGGCTATGGTCTCACTGTCAAGTTTTGATGTGCAGTCTTCTGTTCCTGGTTCCACGTTTTCCCGGTTTAACACATAGATTTAGATGACATAGACACACTGTATATGTCTACTTGGAACTTATTTTTCTTCAGTTCTGACCATCAAACTCCCAGCCCCCAGAATTTACATGTTCAATGTAAGCAATCAATTACTGTTTTAACTCCCCAACCCTTCTCTGGGGAGTTCTAGGCTGCTCAGCTACAGCCCCAGCTCTTTTTTTACTTTTATTTTTCTTTTAAAGATTTTATTTTTATTTATTTATTTATTTATTTATTTATTTAAGACAGAGAGATGGAGAGATAGAGAGAGGGAGAGACAATGGGCACGCCAGGGCCTCCAGCCACTGCAAGTGAACTCCAGACACGTGCACCACCATGTGCATCTGGCTTACGTGGGTCCTGGAGAATCGAACCTGGGTTCTTAGGCTCCGCAGGCATGCTCCTTAACCACTAAGCCATCTCTCCAGCCCCATCTCTTTTTACTGTTTAAGACAGGGTCTCACTAACTTGTCCAGGCTGGCCTTGAACTCATTCTGTAGCACAGGCTGGTCTCAAACCTGCAATCCTCCTACCTCACCTTCCCTGGTGGCTGGAATCACAGGCCTGTACACCAGACCTGGCTTACATGGGGCTTTGTGGTTTTGTGCATTTTTATTGTTTCCTTTTCTGCCTTATCCTTAGATCTTCAAAGTCGATTTTGTTTGTGATTATCTTCGACACAGAGAAAACCAGCTTAGAATTCAAGTAGCAAACAATTTAACGTCTATGTTTTCCTAATTTTTCGATCAGAAAGACGACTGCGTCTGCTATTGTCCCTTCCAACAAAATGTAACTATCTTTCTGTTCTCCTCCCAACCCCATGCTACCTTTCCTTCTCCAATTACTCCTCAGACAGTTATTAAATAAATTCAGATGCACATGTAGATTATTAATTTTTACATAATATGACTTCAAAAGCTCATTTGTAACAGTTCGATTTACTTTTTCACCGCCTAGACCTAGAAAGCAACAGTGACCGGCTGACGTTCACCCGGGGTCTTCCGGGCAAAGCCGAGCCCCTTGACTATTGCACCACACCGTGGGTGGCTCTGGACAGACAGACACACACACAGACAGAATCCCCTAGTCTGTCCTGACGGACCAGGTACTCCAGTACCCTAAAAGCAGCCCTCTGAGGAAGATCATTAGTGAGGGACATAGGAACAGGTAGAGAGACTGGAGGGGTCTGGAGAAGGCACCCCTTTGTGTGCAAGCATCGAGCTGAAGCAGTGACCCCCAAGGCCTCCAGCTGGGCATGAACCAGCTGTACTTCCTGGTAAGGATCCAGGCAGCCTGGCCCCCCTCTCACTTGGCATCGACTGTCCACTCCTCTTTTAGGATGTGTTGATTAAAAAAAAAAAAAAAAAAAGCATGTAGTTAGTCTTCCTGTCAACCCCCAAACTTTGCATCAGTGACATTTCAGCGGGAGGTTTGCCTGAACAGGTCATGATTTCACCTGCAAAACAGGGGAAGAATGGGGAGCTCTTCTAAAATCTGAGGCGAAAACTGAGCATGTCTAATGCAAGAAGTGTGAACACAGCGAGCGTGGAGTTTACCACTTTATTAAAATCGTGATTGTTCACATAAAGACTCAAGCAGGTCACATATTAATAATTATCACTGACAATCTTTAACACCAGCCGAAGCCCACAAGTGAGGCAATATTCCATCTCCTGGTCTCATTCATCTTACTGCTTACGGCCCCTCTGTGGTCAGCACGCTGCAAGCTTCGTGGACATTTAATTATGAGCACGTCATAAATGTAGCTGACAGGGCAGAGGCTGTGGGGGAGACGCTCTTGGCCAAGGGGTCACTGTGCAAAGCACTTAGTTGAGGCACCCCCACAGCAGGGCCGGGAAAGACCGCTCGTCTCTCGGCAGCTCCCTTTGTCCACTGCCCCAGACAACGGCAATCGGTTCTCCACAGCCTCTGATGATACGGTGTGTCCACCAAGTTCTCGGACACCTAAGATGTGCCCAGTTTCTCTCCTGTGCTGCCCAGCTGTTTATTCTGTTGCAAACAAAGGAGAGGTGTTTCCACTCCACACCCCAGAGATACAAGAAGCCCATCACTTGTCTAGCTGGCCCAAAACTACTCAGCTCTAATAGAATGTAAAAGGCAGACAGTTATAGTTGTGACGACCTGTAACCACAGCCCTTAGGAAGCAGGAAGATTGTGAGTTGAAGAACAGCCTGGGATGTATTGCACATTAGAGGCTAGCCTGGGCTAACATAGAAAGACCTTGACATACACACACACACAAAAAGAAAAAAATCCAAGGGTTGGAGATTGCTGTATAGCTCAGTGGTAGATGCTTACCAAGAATTTACTGGTGAGGAGCTAAGGGTGTGGCTCAGCATTGAGTGCTTGCCTAGTGCATATAAGGCCCCCCAAATTCTAACCCCAATAGTATAAAAGGGTAGAGGGGAGTCCTTAGCAATATCCCACCTCTCAACTCTACTGCGTACCCTGAAAAATCTCTTTCCAGGAAATCAGAAAAAGATGGCCTTGCAAAGCGAGTGATGGGTGGGGTGGGGGGGAGGCTCTCCGGTTACTTCTAATTAACCGTGGCCCTGAACACGAGCTAAGCTATCGGGCACTAATAAGACCGCCAGTCGCTAGGAGAGGGCTTGGGGCTGCCCGGCCGACCTCGGAGTGTCATGTTTCAAAGCAAGTGTCCTCAGAGGAGCGGAGGTACAGATTCCTCCCGTGCCCTGGCAGGCTTGGATGGGGAAGACAAAGCAGATAATAAGGGGTGTTCCATGAAGGAGCTCCGAGTAGAAAGCTGAAAAGTAGCTATCATGTTGGCAGATAAATTCTACACACAATTATTCATTCCTAGCCCCTTGACATGTAGATTAATGAGTTTGATAACCCAGGCTTCTAAGAAGTAGATTCCACCCTCGCAGCCTTCTCCCCCTCTACCTACAAACAGCACACGGGTCTATGGAGGGAAAAAAAAAAAAAAAGCCAAATCAATACATTTGCAGTGGCCATCGTTGCTTGCCTGTGATTGGAGCCTTATGTCAAAAATATGATGTGCCTTCTACCACCTGGCCTGGGAGAGGCTGCAGTAGCCAGAGGGCCACTGGCGGGTCTTGGAGTTCACGAAGTCCCGGCTTGGCAATAGTAACCTGGGCACGAAACAAACACTTCCAACTCCAGCTAGGAAAAGGGGTCACTTGTGGACACTGTAGTCACCTGCTGTTGTGCCTTAGGCTAGAGTGCCTGTTGTACTCAGTGCCACGTTGCTGGAACAAAGATCCAAACCAAGCACAGGTTATGGGAGGAAGGGATTTATTTCAAGCTCGCAGATCCAGGGGGAAGTTGCATCGGCGGCAGAAAAAGCTGCTTCCATATGTCCAAGCGGAGAGAGCAGCCGTCACCAGCCAGCAAACACCAAAAGCGACAAACACAAGCCTGGCAGCAGGGACCCAGGCAGATCTCAGACTGCTCTGCGTACCTTTGAGCTGTAAATCAGTGCTGCCCCAAAACACACCTTAAGGCTGGACCCCAGAATCCACCCCCACCCAGTGATGCCTCCTCCAACCAGGCAGCTGGAGACAAGCTTTAATAAAACACCTGAGGGCTGGAGAGATGGCTTAGCGGTTAAGGCATCTGCCTGCAAAGCCAAAGGACCTCAGCTCGATTCCCCAGGACCCACGTAAGCCAGATGCACAAAGGGGCATGTGCATCTGGAGTTCGTTTGCAGTGGATGGAGACCCTAGCACACCCATTCTCTCTCTCCCTCAAATAAATAAATGAAGTTTATAAAAATAAAACACCTGGGTCTGCCAGGCATGGTGGTGCACCCAGTAGTCGGGAGGCAGAGGTAGGAGAATCACCATATGTTCAAGGCCACCCGAGACTATATAATGAATTCCAAGTTAGCCTGTGCTAGAACAAAACTCTACCTTGTTAATAAATAAAAGTAAAAGAGGCTGGATACAAAACTACCTGTGTCCACCTGGTCTGGTTTGCTGCACTGTTGGGTGCCGCTTCGAAACAGGACTGGGATGAATTATGGAGCTGTGGCTACACTCTCAAGAGGACTGCGTGGGGCAGGGCTCAGAGGATGAGAGCACTTGCGGCACAAGCATGGGGGCCTATGCTCAATCCCCAGCACCCAAATAAAAAGCTGGGCACAGGGGGGTACTGGAGAAATAGCTTAGTGGTTAAAGTGTTTTCCTACAAAGCCTGAAGACTCATGTTCAACTCCCCAGAACCCACTTAAGTCAGATGCACAAGGTGACACGTGCACAAGATTGCACATGCGCACAAGGTGGTGCACGCATCTGGAGTTTGGTTACAGTGGCTGAAGGCCCTGGCATGCCAATTCTCTCTCTCTCTCTCTCTCTCTCTCTCTCATTAAAAAAAAAGACCAGTCTGTTGGGCTTGTCTCAAAAAAAATTTTTTTATGCTGGCCACGGGGGCTGGAGAAATGACTAAGTGGTTAAAGGTACTTGCTTGCAAAGCCTGAGGGCCCAGGTTAAATTCCCCAGTACCCCTGTAAAGCCAGACCCACAAGGTAGGATATGTGTCTGGAGTTTGTTTGCCATGGTGTCCATGTGAAACTGCTCAAGGAAGGACCAGGGATGACCAGGGAGAAAGGAGTAAAGACAGACTGCATCTGGCCTGTCCACCAACATCCTGCTCCCTGAGCCAAGCACAAATCCCACAACTTTGGAGGGAAATACCAGCCATTACTCTTGAATAGAAGAGAGCCCCATCTCTGGATTCTGTGGCTCTGGCCACAGAGCTAAGCCTGCAGCATCTCTGGCTGGAGGTATGCCTGGGGGGGATATCATGGTAAGGACCTCAAGAGTCTAGGGCTGATTTCAAGTTCAAGGCCAGCCTGGGGTGTGCGTATGTGTATGCATGTTTATACATGCATAGGTACACATGTGTGTGCATGCATGTGGGGACCAGAGGTAGATATCAGGGTCTTAAGAGCTTTCTACCTTGGCTTTTGAGGAAGGGTCTCTCACTAAACCTAGAGCTCACTAATTTAGCTAGACCAGCTGGCCATTGGAGCCCCAAGGATTCCTTGTCCCCACCTCCCCACAACTGCGGTCACAGGCACACACCACCTGCACCTTGCCTTTTATGTGGGCGCTGGGGATCTAAGCTCAAGACTTCTTGCTTGGGCAACAAGGACTCCACTCAGTGAGTCATCTCCCCAGCTCTGCCCATGGTTCCTCGACAATTGCTTTCCTGCCTCTAGAATGCCCTCCGTGGAGCAGCTGAGGAGAACAGCTGGCTCTGCTTCCGGTTTCAAATCGGTTATGGCCAGACTGACATCTCCCCTTCTACATCCGAAGATCTCAGATCTTTGTGCTTCTTAACCCTGTGGTACTCGGAAAGAGACCCATGTCCACCCTCTTCCTAGGGGAAGCCCTGTCCTGCACTATTTTCTGCTGGACTTCAGGCACTGGGCTGTCAGAATCCTCAGCAGTGACTAGCATGCACGTCATAGAAAAACAGCAGCTAGGTAGACGAGGCCCCATGGCTACTACTGCACCTGAGACCCCATCACGGGTCACAGCCCCAGCAGTTACCTAAACCCGGCTCCCCTGCTGCTGGCCCTGGGACCCTCTCAACCCCATTTACTGCACACCCCCCTAACTACATCTCCAGCTTCCACCACGCCATATGCTTGGTCGAGTCATTTCAGGATACGCTTGCCAATGTCCTCACTGCCTTTTGCCCGGGAGAATTGCCCCAGGACTCATGCTCCAGGGAAGATTCCAGAAGTGTTCTGTTTACTATCAGGCTGCTTGATAGGCCTCATGCTTACCAGCATACATGTAGCACCCCAGAGGGGAAGGACCCCATCATGTTTCACATCTGAACCCTCTTTCCCTTCTCTCAATTTTTTTGGGGGGGGAGTCATTTATTTTTCCAGATTATCACAAGGAATGAATTTATAAACATTAATGAATGTTATGATATTTTACTCTTTTGGATAAAAGTTTCTCAGTTTCTGATTAAATCTTGTTTGTCTCATTTACTTTTAAATGTTGAGTACTTGGTAAGTATTGCTGACTATTAACAGTCTTGCATTGTTCTATGCAAGGCATAGCTTGCATGTCTTGGACTATGCATGCTGCAATATTGCTTAACTTGGAACATGTTGAATCACTTCTTAAAAAAAAAAAATACATAGGATGGGAAAGTGTTCCATCCTCTTCAGGAAGTTTTCAGGTGGAAAAGTTCTCCTGTGGGGGATACAGAGCTATGGCCATGCCAACAGCCCCAACAGAAGGCAGGTCCTCTGAGAGAAAAAATTTCAGAGGAGGTCAGAGTTGAATCCAATTAGCCATTAGCAAAATCACAATGGCCAACTTAAATAGTGAGAGTCCTGAGACCAGGGAAGGTTGACCAGTAGTCTGAGATGCTTTAGCACAAGGTAGTGAGGAAAAGATTAAGGTTTTGTGACCAAGTGGCTTCCAGGCCTGAAGCAGCAGGCAAGCTAAGCTGCCTATGGGGACAAAAGCACATCATCTACATGGACATTCTGCTGTGTCCAGACTGCCCCAAACACTCTAGTATCCTTCAGAGTGTTCTCAACTGGAAGTCAGACCCTGGACATTCATGGGCCTCATTGCTGCTCACTGTGTTTGGTTCATACAGGTGTTTGACATACCTGAAATAATTGTCAACATTTTAAAATCATATTTCACAAGAAAATCTCCATTTTGTGTTTTGTTTTTAATTGAAAAATCAGAAGATCTAACAACACTGAGCCGTCGGGAGGAGCCAGGGATGTGCTCTTTACATAGGGAACACACCAGCCAGCCCTCCACCGCCCCAGCCCCTCCCTTTGCCTGAGTCTTGCTCTCTGAGTGTCCTGTGGAAGCTCATCCCATCCCCTCAGGACCACAATGGGACCTCAGAATGCTCCACCCAGCCTAGACACCCTTCCAAGGGAACTCTTCCCATGGCTCTGAACAAGCCACTCCTGTGCCCATAGGTTAATTCCTTGTTACTCCCCAAGGGCCTGTGGCTTGAACCTATAATTCCAAGTGACCAGTTCATAAGACCAACAACACCAGAGCCTTGTAAACCGTCTAGAAAGTTATTTAAGGCCTGGAGAGATGGCTTAACGGTTAAGGCGCTTGCCTGCCAAGCTGAAGGACCCAGGTTCAATTCCCCAGGACCCACGTAAGCCAGGTGCACAAGATGGCACATGCATCTGGAGTTTGTTTGCAGTGGCTGGAGGCCCTGGTGCACCCATTCTCTCTGTCTCTCTCCCTGACACTCTCTCTCTCTCTCTCTCTTAAATAAATAAAAAATAGAAAATTATTTAAGCAAAAACAGCAGCAGCAGCATTTCAGAAGAAACTGTAGCCAGGGCAAGTCCAAGACCTAAGGTCAAAAGTGATGGGTATGTGAGTCGTGTACCCATTTCCAAGACTGTGACTTCAGAGGCCATAGCCACTCTTTATCTCCTTAGCTTCCAGGATGAACAGCCCACCAGCAGGTTGGAAAGGAGACGCGTGCCATCCATGCGTTAAGTGCGGAAGTGGGGAGGAAAGTTATGATTGGTTGGTTCAGGAACTGGGATTCTGGGCAGAGCTTTAAAAAGGATAATGTATCTTTAAGGCCAGGTGCCCTTCAGGGAATGTATTGGATAAATGTCTTCTGAAAAGCCTGTAAATATTCCATTGCCTCACTGTCATTACTACCATGAAATGATAATGAAGCATGAAAGAAATATAATTCCATATTCAGATGACAGCATTAGCCTCCATAAGCAAACTGAAATATTTATTAGTAAAATGTTCAGTATCTACGCCTGTAATCTAAAAAAAGGACAAAAATGTTTTATAATAAAAAAGAGATTGAATGCAGAGGTAAAATGTGGTTGGCTGATTTTATTGCTTATTATTAAATCCTGGCAAAACAATTATTTTTTTCTTTTCATTAGTAAGACACCCAAATTAAAACTATGCCCTCCGGCTGCAAGGTTTACAGTAGTGATTAAAAACAAGGAATTGTGATGCATGGGGCTTTTGACAATGGCATAATCAAATTCATTCATATTGTTCAATCTTTCACTGACAAATATTTTTACAGTGAAATATACCAAACAAAGAATCGCATACAACAACTATCAATACAGAGAAATTAGGAAACCTCGTCATTATTTAAAAAGTGAGCTTTGCCATAATCTTGAATGCAAACATTAGAGTGCAGTTAATTAGGGTAATTATTGCCTAAATTGTGCTTAATTGTCTTATACTGAATAGAATGTGTGAAGGAAGCTTTTTGAGATTCCACAATGTCTAAGTGCCACGAAACTCTTTAGTTGTAATAGTTTTGATGGTCTTTCCTATAAGTCAGAAAATACACCTGAATCAAGCAAAGAAGTAAACATGAAGCATTGGCCCTGACCTCTGTTTCACCTTATTGAAAAAGAGGCAGAAAGAGAGTCATTTAGTAAGGCCTCATCACCAAGGGCTCTTGTACCCGGAGCACATTCCTTAAAGGAAAAGGGAAAGGAAGAAAAAAAAAAGGTCTTTGAAGTGAATGAAAAATTAGAAATTCAAGTGACCACGATCAATTCTGAAACACTGCACAAAATTAATTACAGTTTTGCATCAGAAGCAAGAATGTAGATTTCAGACACTTGGTGTCATTTATCTCAGCTGCACAATACACGAGGCGATTAAAAAACCAACTCGGTCCCCACCTCCTGAGTCTAAGGCCTCATCGAGGCTGTGAAGTACAAATGATTAACTTCAAATTATGCAGGGGACTGAGCGGAAGCTTCAGCTTGAACGGAGTGTGTAGCGAGTCACCGGGGCTGGAGAGGCTCAGATTTGTGGCTCTTTGCAGTGAGATCTGGACAGCTCGGCAAACGCTAGATCTCTCATTTCTATCTGATTTTAATGGCTTGCCCAAAATTTACATTGTTTTTCTTTATATATATATATATATATGAGTAAGTTAAAGGATTTATCCAATTCTATAGGCCACTCTGGCCAAATGGCTTCTCATGTCACACAGCGTTGCAGGGACTGGTCTTGGAGGCGGGGAAGCATTCAGCTTTTTAATCACTACTAACAAGCAGGCTCTGTGTCCAAATACACACACGAGAGGGATGGATGATCCCCTCCCGTCTCTGGACCTCGGGATTAGCCCAAGAATCCACCAGTGTTCAGGTAGCATGTGGACATCCCCAGGTCTTTGTCCACAGACGAAGTCCAAGAATCAGAACCCTACAAATAAGTCCATCTTCACCCTGCCTCCTTCAATGGAGGCCTCGCTTTGACACCCATCCCCTTTGGAAAAGGGAGGGTGCGGGTGTGTTCAAAATACATCTTACTCTGTCAAAGTGAACTTGCTATTAGAAAGGCTGACAGATTTTTCCCCAACTTGAAGAAAGCACACATGGTATGTCACACGCACACACACAGTGTCTGCTTTATCAAACCTTGCATTCATAGTCAGTTTATTAACAAGAGATTGCCAAGGGAAAGACCGTCACCTTACGATCCGTAAGTGGAGCCTTACCTTACAAACCCTTAGGTCTTAAGCAACTGGCTGTGGGTTTCCCCCGTGACACCTGGGCTGCTGTCTCCAGCTGCTTTGGGTGTAACCCATCTACTCTCCACCTGGCCCGAGGGTTCCTTCAACGCAGCTGCAGACATTCCTTCCAGCCTGCAGCTTTGCCCAAGCCAATCTGATTCACCAGTGGTATTGGGCACAAGTGCTGACTGGACCCGGGGTGGTCACACAGAGAGAGGAAGCCTGAGTGTGAGGAAAGCCCACCTCCCACATCCCCTTATGTCCCAGAACCAGAACTTTTCCACGCCTGGACCAAAACCAACAATGAGAGATCAGCAGAAATCCCAACTGGCTCTCGGCACACTTTCGGGGACACTCGAGAGTGTCGAGGACTGCGGCTCACACTGAATACTGGCCCCTTTCAAAGGAGACTGTGGCACTTGAATTCAAATGGCTATCACTAAAGGTCAGTCCCTATAGTCAGATATTCTGATTTTTCAGAGAAGAAACTGAAGACCTGAATTCTCTCAGAAAATTCCTTTATGTTTTTTTCAATGTTGAATTGCATTTTTAAAACAAATAAAAGAACACAATGGTGGCCAAATATAACTACTTCATTTTTTTGTTGTTTAGACATTTTAATTATTTTTTTTTCTGGTGCTAAGGATGGAATCTAGGGCTCTGTGAATGCTAAGCAAGTGCTCTACCGCTAAGCCACGCCCCCAGCTCCCACTGGTGGATTTTAAGCAGGTACTCTAATGCTGAGCCACGCCCCCAGCTCCTCACTGGTGGATTTTAAGCAGGTACTCTAATGCTGAGCCACGCCCCCAGCTCCTCACTGGTGGATTTTAAGCAGGTACTCTAATACTGAGCAACGCCCCAGCCCCTGAATTTTAAGCAGGTATTCTACCACTGAACTATATCCCCAGACCCCTCACTGAGCTACATCCCCAGCATTAGATATTTTATTAACATGTACTAACTATACAAAATAATTGATTTCACTATGAGATTTGCAAGTATAAACACTTTTAATGACCAAATTCAGTAGATATCTCCCACCCCCACCAATTTATGACCTCGATTCTATACCTTTGATGAATAGAGGCATTTTTATTTTTAAATATATTTTATTTATTTACTTGAGAGAGAGAAAGAGAGAGAGAGAATGGGACATGCCAGAGCCTCCAGCCACTACAAATGAACTCCAGATGCATGCACCCCCTTGTGCATCTGGTTTACACGGGTCCTGGAGAGTCAAACCAGGATCTTTGGCTTTACAGGCAAATGCCTTAACCACTAAGCCATCTCCCCAGCCCGAAGCATTTTTATTGTTAGGTTGTTATGAAGGACACATCATAATTTCAAGAGGAGACTTCACTCCCTCCTATCAGAGGGGTCTGTGACAGTCAGAAAGAGTCTGGACTAGCAGTCCCTGAGTTCTACCCACCCTTACCTAACTGCTTCCAACAGCCTCACCTTAGACTGGCCACGGGCTCCCCATCATTGGACATATGTCTGCTTTGGTTTGATTTGGTTAACTTTGGGTTGGGTTAGGTTGGATTGTTGAAACAAGGCTCAAGCTGGCTTTGAACTTAACAATCCTCCTGCCTCAGCTTCCCAAATGCTTGGATTACAGACTAGCACCACCATGTCTGACCTCTGACCTTGGAGATTTTGTGGCTCTGGCCTTAGGGCCCATGCCCATGTTGCTTTCAGGTGCTGGAACCAGTCCTGGCCCACTTGTGCTTTTCTTTCTAATTTTTGGACTTTTAGAGACATTACGTAAATGTCTAAAAGCTGAGAACCCAAGATGGACACACCTATGCGCTGGCCCCAGCCTTCCCACTCCTCACTGCTCTAGTCCCCAGGCTTCATCTCCTTTACCCCATAGTCACTCTGCCAGCAGAACCCAAGCCTGTCCCTTTTCTAACTTGACACCCCAGGACCCACGTTAGCCAGATGCACAAGGGGGCGCACGCATCTGGAGTTCCTTTGCAGTGGCTGGAAGCCCTGGCGCGCCCATTCTCTGTCTCTCTCTATCTGCCTCTTTCTCTCTGTGTCTGTCTGTCGCTCTCAAATAAATAAATAAAAATAAAATAAAAACAAAAAAAAGAAATTTCATTTAAACAAATTCTCAAGTCCACATATGAGGAAAAAAAAAAAAAATGTGATATTTGTCTTTCTGAATCGAGCTTATTTCACTTAACATGGTGATTGCCAGTTCCATCCATTCTCCTGCAACCATTTCGTTCTTCTTAGTGGCCAAAACAAATTGCTGCGTGCTGATTCCACATTTTCCTTATCCAGTCATCTGTTGATGGACATCTAGACTCATTCCGTTGTGAACTGCGCAACAATGAACACAGACATGCAATTTACTCTGTGGCATGCTTAGAATCCTTTGGATATATACCCAGGAGGGCTGTAGCTGCTTCCCGTGATATTTTTAGTTTTTGGAGGAAGTTCCACAGAGATTTCCACAGTGGCCGCACCAGTTTACATTGTCACCCACGGGGGGGGTCCCCTGCCCCCATCTCCACATCTTCCCAGCATCACTGCTTTGGTTTTCTTGATGATAGCCAGTCTGAGTGGGTGAGATGAAATTTTAGTACACCTTTATTTGCATTTCCCTGATTTCCCTGACAACTAAGGATATCAACCTTTTTTGGGGGGGGGTATTTAGTGACCATTTCCACTTCTTGCTAACTCATATATGCTTTGATTGATTGGATCATTTGATCCTTCAGTATTAATTTTTTTTTGAGTTCTTTATATATTCTGGATGTTAATCCCCTGTCAGGTGAATAGCTGGCAAGGATTTTCTCCCATGCCATAGGTGGTCTCTTCGCTCTGCTAAATAGATTACTTTTAATGCAGATGCCATTTGGATCCCTTGAAAAAAGCACTCTCTTTTTCCAAGACAGGAGAGAAGTGTAAGTTTGAGGCCTGCCTTGCTTGATGTGGGAGTGTCGCCCCAGGCTGCGTCTGCCACCAGAGAATCCTGGCACCAGTAGAATAAGATGGCATTTGAGAAAGGGTCCCATAAACGATCACTTTTATTCCAGCATTATCTTCATCAACGTTACTTAATCTCCAAGTATTAAAATGAAAACCGAACGGCTGTGGTTTAGAGAGTCTGTGAATCACAGAGCTTGGGTTTAACGACTTAGGAAATCGTTGTGGTTTTTTTTTTTTTTTAATGTCACAAATTTGAGTGAGTTCAGGCAATGTTTATCAATAGCATTTTTTCACTCTGCATGTATTCATGATTTAGCTGCAAGAATTCATTATGTGAAATTAACAAAATGTCTATCTTGCTATTGATGATACCAAATTGGAACCACTGATGTGACTTTAATATTTCCAAATTACCACTCCTGCTAGGCCATGATCCCGCAAGGAACTTGAATAACCGTGTTTTCCTTGAAGAAGGAAAAGACGCCTTTTCCTTGCTTTGGAAAAGCCCAGTTCCTGGCTCACTCTCTCCGAATACCATTTGCAGTTTTCATAATCAATATGTGGTCTCACAATGAGGAAATGAAGGATAGGAGGGGGGTGATGTGACTTACAGATATACTCACAGCGAGTCCATCCCCAGCCTAAGGCTAGAATGTCAACCCAGGGTTCACATTCTGTTCTCACAGAGGAGAGAAACACCTCTATTGACATGTGAATATTTCAAGTTCACTTGGGCAAGGTCAGACATCCTCAGACCTAAAGTCAGAGCCTGTCTGTGATTCCTGAATTCCTCCCACCGTTCACCCTACATCTGGGTGTCGTTGGAGGGGAGCCATCATAGGTCAGAGGCATGCCTGGACAGCTGCTAGGCAAGAAGGGTAAATACACCCAGAATGTTCTAGAGCAAACACCAAACAAATCTCAAATGGCAGAACCACTTTCCAGAGCATAGCTATTTAGAGGGTACACACATGGTGATGCCTAGAACATTCCAGAGGAAAGCAGATCCTAGTGTAAATTAAAAGGGGACTCCCCAGAGATAAGGTTCACAGCACATTTCTTGTTAGCTCTGTACTTGGCAATGCATTTTAGACCAGCTTTGACAAAGACAGTGCAAATAGGGTGATTATCATTTCCAACCAGCTGTTGGTCAGCTCAGAAGGCTTGTCTTCTCAGAGAATCCCCGCATCCAAAAGCACTATGTCACTTCGTCACATCAGACCCACCCGAGCTTCACTAGAGAAGACATGATCTAAGGGTCCTGGATGGGCCCCCTTCTACTGCTGAGTCAGAAATTCCCATTCCACAGATGACATGGGATAAACCCTCCCTTAGGCCTCAGTCGTCTTGGCCACAAAATGTGATTAAAATTATCCCATTTCCGTCTTTCTCATAAAGTGGGGTTGAAGGCTCCAAAGAGACAATGCAAGTGGAAGCCTAAGACATGCCCAGGCAGAGCAGTCCTACTGAGGTGCGGGTCCTGGGGACCTGCACACGCATGGACTCTGTCCCCTTTTGCATCATCACTGGCACTTTTTTTAAAAAGAAAATTAAGGGCTGGAGAGATGGCTTAGTGGCTAAGGCGCTTGCCTGCAAAGCCTAACAACCCAGGTTCAATTCTCCAGGTCCCATGTAAGCCAGGTGCACAATGTGGTGCATGTGTCTGGAGTTCATTTGCAGTGGCTAGAGGCCCTGGTGCACCCATTCTCTCTCTCTTTCTCTCCCTCTCTCTCTATCTCTCTCTCTCTCCCTTTCTCTCTCTCTCCCTCTACCTCAAATAAATAAATAAATAAATTGTTTTAAATAAAAAGAAAATTAAGAGTGTTTTCAACATGGAATGTCCCCTGTATTGTATTTCTATAGGAACTGTATAACCAGCTTTAATAATTAATAATAATAATAAATAGTTATTATTATTATTAAGGAACTCCTGCCAAGTGAAGGGCTGAGGGTATGGCTCAGCCTTAGAACATTTGCCCAGAATCCACCAGAGAGGGATTACAGTATGACTCAGTTATAAAACAACTACCTAGAAAGCAAGCTAAAGGCCCTAGGTTCAGTCCACTATACCAAAAAAATAACACACACACACACACCCTTTGAGCTGAGTATGGTGCTACACAACTACAGAGTTAATACTGAAAAGGCAGACAGGAGGACCACATGTTGGAGATCCAAGTTGGTTACATAGTGAGAACGTCTCTCATAAAAAATAAAAAGCCAGCGTAGTGTCCTGTCTGTCTGTACCACAGCCCACCTGAGCAGGCGCCCTCACAGCACGCTGGACACACTTTAACAGCGTGACAGTCGTCCTGACCTTCACATCGCATCCCCACATAAGACCATATCTGCCACCTGCCACCGCACAACTTTTTCCTTCCCTCTATCCTTCCCCATTGAGAAAGGACACCCCAGCATCTCTGGTGGAGAAAGACCCACATCTCTCTGCTTATTTCATTTTCTTTCAAGGATCTGCAGGTGCAAGGTCTAAGACAGAGGCGGCTTCTCTTACATGCCAGGTTTTGTGGAAAGTGCCACCAAGCAGAGCCCAGAGAATCAGAACTTCTATCAGATGAGCCCCTGTCACAGATTTCAAAAGCATCTTTAAAACCTTATCTCCAGTCATTAGGAATGAACACACTGACCCTAAAAAAAAAATATTAAGACAACAATCTACCTTAGACACAGTCCCTCAACCTGGCTGGCCCAGATATAACCCTTGCCTAGGAAGTGGTGTTCAAAAACTGACGGCCCCACACCGCGCAGACAGGCTGTGTACAGCCCCTACCCCAAGCCTGACTTCCTGCCTCCCATCCGCATGCTCAGTGGCATAAGGGGGACGGTGATGAGCTGCTTTATAGAAATGAAAATGCAATTGTCTGACCAATAAAAGGCACTCCTGTATGCAATCGCAGTAATAGATTTTTTAATCCTCTGTGCTGACACACTGTTATGTGTTCATGGTTATTATCTGTCCACTTCCCAACCTTAAGAGGTTAGATTGTTTAAAGATTTGTTAGCTATGAACTGCTTAAAGAAGGCCAAGTATAAACTCCCAGCTAATTGAAAAATAGCATTTTATCAGATTCTCCTCTGATATTATATTGTAATGGTCGTACTTAGAGTACCCTCAATACTTCAATAAGTGGCGAAATTAAAAAAATAACATCTTCAGGGCTTTTCAGAAAATGTGGCTGTTACCAATTTATACTGCTTTTTTAACCATTATTTTCTTATATTTCCCACAATGCCTCGGATCAGAAGCAAACAGAAACTGAGTGATTACCCCAAAGTGTGCTAGATGAACTGGAAAAAGTCTATTCAAACAAAGCTCATTAGTTCTGATACCTCCAGGGCGATGACAAATTAAGCTGGTGGTGTGTGTGCTCGCAGACAAAAGGGGGATGCCGAAAAACTGGGGCTGAGCTAGGCACTGTGTCAATAAATTCCCCTGAAAAAGGTAAAAATTACAATTGGAGCTAAAATGGAATCCCTTTAAGGAGCGTGTACAAAATAGATCATCCCTTCTTTCTTAAGTACATTTGTGAGCCCGCCTGTGATGAATTATTGCGGTCGGGAAGTGGCCACTCCGCAGGGGCCGGCTGCCTGGCCAGGTGCACACCTAGGAGGCGCTGGCTAAATCCGTGCCTCACTCCTTCGCAAAGACTTGGCCCTGCCCAGAGGAAAGTGACCTCAAACCCAACAACCAGGAGCGCACGCTGCCAAAACCAGGAAATCCGAGGCTCTGAATATGTCTACCGGGCCCCAGGTGAGGGGAGACACTACTCCCGAAAGTCAGGCCAGCAGCCTCGTGGCATTTTTGGAAGGCGACCCCATGACCTTAAGAAAGCCTTGTTTTCTCAGTGCACTATAACCCAAGGCTTCCCTTCCTCCAGTTTGTGAGTTCATTTCTAAAGACAGCTTGAGTATTCTCAAAAGTGGTTATAAGAAATCTGACCTTATATACCCTATAAATATTTGATAACTAAATGACTGAGGAGTGAGTGAGTGAGGCCCTCAGGTAGGGTGACGTGAGGAGTTCGTAGTTGATCTTGACAGTGAACTTCAATAGATTGGGAGACACCTAGAACACTTCTGCATGTGTCTGAGAGGGTCTTTCCAGATATGATTGGCATGGAGGACAGCAATCAAGGAGGCGAGACCTATCCTATATGGACTACACTATCCAGTAGGCTGGAGGGCCAGACGAAGCAAATGTGGGTGGAGCCGGTGAGCTCAGACTCCCTCCCTCTGCTCTCTCTACTTCCTGTCCACCATGAGGTAAGACACTCTGATCTGCCATGCACTCCCCAGCAGGACGGTTCAGCCTCACCTCGGGTGAAGAGCATGCCCACTGTGGACTGAAACCTCTGAAACCGTGAGCCAAGATAAATCTTTAAGTCCTGGTAAGCTGTTTTCTCAGAAAGGTCACAGTGATGAAAAACTAACTGATGAGGGAGTTGAGATGTCAGGACTGGACCTTGGCTGTCACCGTCCTTGGATTCCTAGAATACAGGATGGCCACATGTCCCCACGCAACCATTCATCTGTGGGACCTCACAATGCTTCCTGACCTCACTGGCCACATTCAATGCCAAATAAAATCACAGCTCAGCCATTTCCAGAATGGCAAAAGAAGGGGGCTCTTGAAGAGTACCTAGCCCATCTCCGGGGGCCGGGGGGGTGGCAAGTGTTACCTTTTCATATAGTCTAAAATATTTGTCTGAAACCTGGAGATTTTCCACAAAGGCTCAAATTCTCAGCTCCAGTGGGAATGTAAAAGCAATCAAATGGGACCAGGTCTGTCTCATGGAACAAGTGTACAGAACAGAACTGTAGGTTTCCATTAAACAATCATGCCTATCGCCCCACCACCAGGGGTCCCTCCCAGCCCATAGCACCCTCGCATGCTAGCAACCTAGTCCCCAAAGGCAGCTAAGCTCACAGCCTCTGGGTTAGTTGACAGTTGGTCTAGAAGACAGTGGATGAAGCAAGATCCAGAAAGGAGGGGGGCTTGCTGGGGAGGTGGGAGTTCGTGGCAGCTCCAGGACCACAAACCACTTTCTCAGTGCCCTGATCACTCACACTAGCTCCAACAGAGTGCAGTCTTCTCTCCTATGGCTGCACATGTAGGCTCTGCTCGCATTTCTCTCAGACACGTACCCGTCCAAGCTACACACCAGACTCTGGGATAGATCTGGCAATTTTTTTTGAGAGAGAGGGAATGGGCACACCAGGGCCTTTCAGCCGCTGTGAATGAACCCCAGACATGTACACCCCTGTGTGTGCATGTGCGACATTGTGAGTTTGTGTCGCTGTGCATCTGGCTTATGTGGGACCTGGAGATTCGAACAGGAGTTCTTAGGCTTCACAGGCAAGCACCTTAACTGCTAAGCCATCTCCCCAGCCCTAGGCCTTGTAACATAATTTCATGTGCAGGAGCAATTTGAAGGCAGGAAGGGTGATGATGCTTCCACCCGCAGTGGTCGACACTCAGTGTGCCTCAGCAAAGCCGCGTCTGCCTTTCCTGGTGGAGAATCTGTCATGCTCTGTGTGCTTCACCTTGACGGACAGTCTTGAAGTGACTACACCCAAGATCACTATGACACACTTCTCCTTCAACATTTGACTGCCCTCCACCTTAGGCCACACGTCTAACACATACCTCCATGCGGTGGCATTCCGTAGATCCACTTCAGTCACTAATAAAACGGCCAGGTGGTCACATAAGGTTCATCCCATCCAGGTAGGCAGGAGTTACTTCCTTCTTTGTGAACTTTCCACCTCATTGACATTTTACGTAATTTCTGAACCAAAGTTACGGTGGCAAGCAAGTCTTCTCAAGCAGAGGCACGCTTTCACCTAAACACAGGCTTGAGGCTGTCCCTCCCTATGTGTCAACATGGCCACTGATCGGAGATAACATGATCATGTAGTCTGAGGACCACTGGAAGGCAAGGGGCAGGGATAGCAGGTGCTCACAGTAAGAAACATCTGTTCTGTGAAGCCTGGACCTTGGGACACACAGAGAGAGGGAGAGAGAGACAGAAAGAAAGAGAGAGGAAACCTGGCCACCTTCCACTGTGCAGACAGCTCTGGGAAAGGCATCTGTTGCTATAGAAAAGTTACAAGGATGAGGATGGCACCCAAGCTTTCACTTTTATCTTTCTAAAGTTGAGAAGTAGGTGGGAACAAAATGAGGGATCCTGTGAAATCTGGGTGCTCCCATCCCTCCTCCCCATCAAAACAGCTCTGAGGAAAGACAGAGGCTGGGAGGCATCGTGGTTTGAATGTAAAATGTCCCCACAAGCTCATGTGTTTGACCAGTTGGTCCTGGGTTGGTGCTCTGGCGGTGGGGGAGGGGTACAGAATCTTCTGGAGATAGATAACGGATGTAGGGCTGCAGAGGTGGGGCTAGGAGCTGATAGCCCAGTGCTGGTTCCAGCCTGATCTCCCTCTCTCTCTCTCTCATCTCTCTCTCTCTCTCTCTCTCTCTCTCTTCCTTACCTGACAAGATGTTAAGGAGTCATGCTGAATGTTCCCACCACCCCGGATGGAGCTTAGTGACCATGCTACCCCCACCATGAGATTCTGAGCTATAATAAATCCTTCTTCCCCTACACTGTTTCTATCAGGTATTTTGTCCTATAAATGAGAAAGGGAACTGATACGAGAGTAGAGAACATTGCAGAACACAGACCAGTATATGGGTGCCTGAGAAGATCTGAGACTCGCCCTGTCCCAGGCTTAGCAGGACCCAATACCCCACGGAACTTCCTGCAGCACCAGACTGAGCAACATTCATAGAAAAGAAGTCATCACTGGGGGCCGAGATGGCCAGATCCTAGTCACATCCATCCAGTTCCCAGGGGTTGAAGAGCAGCTCAGAATAGGCCCCAGCCCGCCCCCTTGCACAGCTGAGAGAAAGTCGCAGCCTTCCCTGAGGCACTGTTAGCTGGGGAGAGAAAGAACCCAGGCTCAGAGCACCCACTCTCGGGCTGGAGAGCCAGCAGGCACAGACATCATAGACCAGCAGGAAGTGGCTGGGAAGCCACACTGAAGGACACTTGGCTGACCTCAGTGCATGGGTTTCAGCCAACCCCTCCACCTCAGAGAGAAGGAAGCAGGAGAAACCCCTAATCCAACTGAGGAACCCCAAATCAACTATGTTTGCCCAGAACTGAGTAGAGTGAGTTCCTACCACTGGGCACACGGGGTTCTGAAATAGACATCTGGTCAGTTTGTAAAGAAATTTTCAATAGTACGTCTGACTCTGAGGTGACCATTCATCCCACCACATAGTACATTGGACAGCGTGCATTCCAGGAATCCCAAGAGAGATTAGGGAAAGAAGAACGGGTCCCAATACCATCTAAAGATTCCTGGGCAGGTGAAGGTCAATATGGAGGGGAGAGGGCAGCTCAAAGGCACAGCAGCAGTGAGACAGCAAAAGTTACTTTCTGGTTATCCACAGGTGATTCTAACAGCAGCCGGCAGGCAACAATGCCCTGACAGGGTTCTGGTCATCAGCTGAGGCCATGTTTGAGACACCCCAGCAGTCAATGCCATCTGAAAAGAGAAGCTTTTCTAACCAAAAATGAGGGTAGCACTAATATATGGACATAAACATAAGTGTTTACAGGGCAGTTTGGTGGTCATAATATATCCACTTAGCCAGACAACAGTAGTAGTTTCCCTTTAAGGCTTATAAACTCCTCAGCCACAGACCTTTGATTAGGTTTTCAGTACCAGGCATGAATTCCCTTCCATGGAGTGGGCCTCAAATCTCATCAGGGAGCAACTGGTTTCTCCTAAAACAGACATGCCACCATTAAAACAGTTGGTATGTCTGGCCGGGCTGGCCAGTCATAAAGCTTGCAGGGTCCACTGTTAGTTAAGATGATAAGATCAATGATAACTTTTCTCCTCCCAAAGTCTGCATAGCTCTTTCCAGCTAGTTAATAGGGAGGAGGGTTCAACTCAGCTCCAGCTTGATTGCTTAGTGACCTGAAACCCAACCATTTGAAGTCTTCAGCAGCAGGTTCTTACCATCTAGTTCTGGGACTGCGGTCATTTGATTCAGGTATCCCCGATAATCTTAGGCATTCTGAATGCTAGGTCCCAGCTGATAGAGATTTGGGAATTAATGCCTCCTAGAGGCAGTGTACTTGGAGGGACAGGCCTATAGGTATTATAGCCAGTTTCCCCTTGCCAGTGTTGGGCACACACTCCTGTTTCTATTGTCCACCTTTTGTTGGCAAAGTGGTGATGTCTACCCTCTGCTCATGCCATTGTTTTACCCTGCCATCATGGAGCTCCCCCTAGAGTACATAAGTCAAAATAAATCTTTTTTTCCTCACAAGCAGCTCTTGGTCAGGTGATTTCTGCCAGCAATGTGAACCTGACTGCAACAGTAAAGTTGGTACCAGGAGTGGGGTAATTTAATGCTAGACACCTGACTATGTGGCTTTGGCCTTTTGGAGCTGATTTTTCAAGAGGAATGTGGAAGTATTTGAAACCTTGGCCTAAGAAATACATTGCAGTGCTGTAAGTACGGCTTGATGGACTATTCTAGCCAGAATTAAAAGACTTGAATGCAGTAAGAACTATGGACTATGAGGTTTGGCTTATGAGAGTGAGAAAGAGCTTTGCCTGGACTGGGCTAGAAGCAGTTTGTGTTAGAAGCTTGCTGTTATGCCCATGTCCTGGGAATTTGTACAGAGTTGCATTGCATAAAAATAGACTGGTGTGAGCAGAGGGATATGGCACAGAAATGAAATCTTTAGGCTGAAACTTCTGCCTGCTCAGCTGCAATTATATGAGCGATTACAACCTTTGAGATTGGGCCAGCTGACCTTCACTGGGGCAATAAGAAGAATGTATACTTTTTTGAAGGGGCCTGTGTGCTCAAGGAGTCTCCTGTTCTTCAAAGTCTGCTTTATTCCCTCCTGGATTAACAAATTGGCACCCTACCTGGTATTATGGAGTGTAATAAATGCAGGAAAGAGAGGATCATTGAGTTTGCAACATGGTCTTGTTTTGGAAACAGCCATGGACAATGTGAAGCAGGTTTGCTAGATGACTGCATGGAGACCCAATGGAGTCATGAGGATGAACCATGGGTTGCAGTGGAGATGCCAGGACTACAAGATGACTGATAAGGAAAGCTGCCAGCCCTGGATGAAGTTTTCCAGGACTGTGAGTAGCCTAGCTGGAGGGACAGAGAGTTGTTGCTGGTTAAAATTATCAGACTTGGAGATTTGGCACTGACTAGAGTTGTTGGACTTAGAGCTACAGAGTTTGATGTTTACCCTGTTTAAATCTTGTATTGGTTTAATGTTTCTTTTCTATGCCCAACGCCATCTTTTGCAGTGTATTTATTCTATGTCATTATTGGTTTTAGGAGGAATTTTTTGGTATTATGGTTCAGTTAAAAGAGCTTGGACTATGGGAATGTTTGAACATCATTAGGATTGATAAAAACTATAGGGACCTTTAAAGTTGGACTGAATGCATTGTATTTTTTTAATTTTTTGTTTATTTTTATTTATTTATTTGAGAGTGACAGACAGATAAAGAGGCAGAGAGAGAGAGAGAGAGAATGGGCATACCAGGCCCTCCAGCCACTGCAAATGAACTCCAGATGCATGCACCACCTTGTGCATCTGGCTTACAGGGGTCCTGGGGAATCAATCGAACCAGGGTTCTTAAGCTTCACAGGCAAGTGATTAATCACTAAGCCATCTCTCCAGCCCTGAATGCACTGTATTGTATATCATGTATGGTTATCAGTTTATGGGGGCCAGGGGTGGAATGTAATGTTTTGGGGGGTTTTTGTTGTTGTTGTTTTGTTTTGTTTTGTTTTTTTGAGGTAGGGTCTCACTTTGGTCCAGGCTGACCTGGAATTCACTATGTAGTCTCAGGGTGGCCTTGAACTCACAGAAATCCCCCGACCTCTGCCTCCCAAGTGCTGGAATTAAAGATGTGCACCACCACACCCTGCTCGAATGTGATGGTTTGATTCAGGTGTTCCTCATAAACTCAGGTGTTCTGAATGCTAGGTTCCCAGCTGATGGAGATTTGGGAATTAATGCCTCCTGGAGGCAGTGTATTGTTGGGGGCAAGTTTATAGGTATTATAGCCAGTTTTCCCTTGCCAGTGTTTGACACACTCTCCTGTTGCTATTTCCCACCTTCTGTTGGCCAGGGGGTGATATTCACCCTCTGCTCATGCCATTGTTTTCCCCTGCCATCATGAGCCTCCCCTAGATTCCATAAACCTTTTTCCCACATGCTGCTTTTGGTCAGGTGATTTCTGCTAGCAATACGAAGCTGACTGCAACAGGAATACACACTTTAAAAAAAAAAAAAAACAGTTTCATTAAGTTACTCAGGCTGGCCTTGAGCATGTTATATAGCTCGGGAGATCTCCTTCCTCGGCATCCTGAGTTGCTGGGATTACAAGCCTGTGGCACCAGACCTGTTAGGTCAGATTCTCAAAATAGGACTTTTAGAGCTCTGTAGCAGGGTCAAATGTGGCTATCCCAGGCCAGTGGGAAATGTCTTTACACATGCATGGGGCTAAGACACAGAGATGTTTTGCACCAGCAAGGTGGTCTGAGGTCACCTGTGCTGGGGATGCATAGGGGTGGGAGCAAATGGGTGAGGTGAAAGTAGAAGGTCCTCTGTGCTCATGAGGGAAGCATGTCCCATTGTTATTCTGCGTGTCTTTGTATCTTTGGGATCCTCTAACCACCCTCAGCAAGTCTCCAAGAGGAATGTTCACTCAACAGACCCTGGCAGAGTGCTTCCCGCAGGACAGGCCCTGGTGACAAAGCCCCAGCATGGGGTAGGACTGGCAAAGCCCCAGCATTCCATGAGCTGACAGTCCAGTGGGGGAGGGGGACAAAGCTTCCTTGATACCCGTGCTGGAGAAACACAACCTTGTGATATGGCTCAGTGGCAGAAGAGCCTTGGGAGCTACGCCCTCAGAGAGCAGAAACACAAACGACAGAAGCACCTCACGCAGAGACTACGGCTCTGAATGGAGGAACTGCAGGACGGCCAGAGTCTGAGAGCTACAGGGAAAATGGCACAAGTCAGAGGCCAGAGCAGCCCGAACCGTGGAGGACTTTGTAGGCTGTGATGAGAGATGAGGCAGGCAAGAGTGATTCAAGCAACGTGAAGCCATGGGAAGGTTCTAGGTAGGGCAATGCTAGACCAGATTTCAGTCTAAAAGATCGCTCTAGCCATCTGCAGGATTCTGTAGAGGAGGCTAGTGGAGCAGTTCAGGTAAGAAACGAAAGGGGCACATGTGCTGATTTCGTGATGATGGTTCTCCTACATCCTGACCACTCCTCTCCATTTATATAAATAAATGGCAATTCTCTGTTTAAAAAAGAAAATAGGACTGGAGAGATGGCTTAGCAGTTAAGGCACTTACCTGAGAAGCCTAAGGACCCATGTTCAACTTGCCAGATCCCATATGCACAAGGTGATGCAAATGTGCAGGTCACCAAAGTACAAAAGATGACACACCCATCTGGAGTTTGATTACAGTGGCTAGAGGCCCTGGCATGCCTCTCTCACTCTCTCTCTCTCTCTCTCTCTCTCGCTCTCGCTCTGTCACTCTTCTGCATTAAAAAAAAAGAGGCTAGTCTATTGGGCTTGTCTCAAAGAAAAAAAAAGGAAAAAAGAAATGATTGTGGCTTAGACAACTATTTCTATAGACAGAAAATGAGCTACTTGGGCTGGAGAGATGGCCTAGCAGTTAAAGTACTTGCCTGTGAAGCCTAAGAACCCATGTTCAACTCTCCAGGTCCCACATAAACCAGACACACAAGGTGACACATGCGCACAATGTGGCACACTCATCTGGAGTTCAAGTGCAGTAGCTGGAGGCCCTGGTGTGCCAATTCTCTATCTACCTATCTGTCTATCTATCTATCTATTTATCTATCTCTATCTCTATCTCTCTTCCTCTCTCTCTTCCTCACTCTTACTCTCTTTCTCTCATAAGAAAGGAAAGAAAATGAGCTTCTGTACATTTTCCACACCAATTCTCCCTACACCACCAGGATGGCTCTGGGTCTTCCTACTGGACATTGGCTCTGATCCCCTGAACCCCATTATCTCTTCACTGCTGCCTCCACACACATTCTCTGAGGACTCTGTGTCAGGTTCTGATACCATGGGTGCACAAAGCCCTAGGCTGCCCTGCCCACATACACACTGGTCTCTGCTGCTCCCTCCTGCCCAGATGAAAGCTCACATAGTTTGTGTAAATGTGGCATCAGGTTCATATTCGCTGTCATGGTCATGGACTCCCTGAGGGCCTGGGCACCTAGACGCATGTCACACCTGGGCTCTGGGCAGTCAGGACACAGGCAAGCTGTGGTAAAGGGCACAGAAGATAGAAAGTGGAGAATCTAGGCTATAGAGATGGCTCAGCAGTTAAGGCCTTTGCTTGCAAAGCCAAAAGGACCCAGGTTTGACTCCCCAGGACCCACGTAAGCCAGATGCACAAGGTGGCGCCCTGCGTCTGGAGTTCGTTTGCAGTGGCTGGAAGCCCTGGAGCCCCCATTCTCTCTCTCTCTACCTGTCTCTTTCTCTCTATCTCTCTCAAATAAATAAATATTTTTTAAAGGGGGGAAGTGGAGAATCCAAGGTGAGGGAGACCACCAGGCAGGGCGGAGGATGGAAATGAGTGTACCAGACACTTGTACAATGAGCTCTGATTCCCACCGATTCCTGGTCTTGGAGCCTCTAGACAGCCTGTGAGGCAGGTGTGTTTTTAATTTTTTTTTTTTTGCCCCCTTTTGCCAGGAGGAAACCATGACTCAAAGAGGCAACACAGATTCCTAGAGAAGTCACACGTCATCATGCGTCAAGCGGATATGAGGCTACAAGCTCCCATCGTTTTCAAGCCTCCAGTGAGACAGAGAGGCTGGGTGGGCTCCCAAGGAGGACCTTGACACACATTCAGCCCCTCAGCGGCTGCGTGTCACGTGAGCTCTGAGATGTGAGGCACCCATCACAGCCCAGGCAGTAGTATACAGACAGAGCTTCTGTTACCAGGAGGAAATGTGGACACTACTGTGGTTACAATGGCTGCACACAAGTGCGGCTACTCATGTGCCTTGAGGTCCCCGTCACTTGTGCTGGGGATGCATAGGAAGTGTACTGTGATGCCTCCCAAAGGGGCTGCCTCCTCAGGCTCCTTACTCCCAGATGTCCCCTCCCTTCATTCTGATCCTCTACTGCACACCGCTCTGGCCCAAGGACCCGGCAGAAGCACCGGGTTGCCCAGGACCAGGGGTCTTCCCAAAACGTAGACTTTTAGTTCTAAACCCACCTTCTAAAGACCCCGTAGCCTCCAAAACAGCACTGTCAGGCAGTGGTTAAGTGTTGCAGACATGAGCCTCAGTGGATGCTTCAAATTCAAAACCCAGAACCTCAGGTCAGGGCGCAGGCTTCCCAGAGGACAGAGCAGGAGACGGGGAGTATGATTCTCAAAGACAAGAAAGATCGTAATACTTTCAGTTCATATTTCAGCAAGCAGGGCAGAGGGATGGCAATAAGATATTCAGGTCTCCCCCTCCCCAGAGGCCTCCTGCCACCCTCTCTTGCCCAGCTCAGAGTGAAACAGTGTCTCTGGCATGGATGCAAACAAACTGTAAGTGCTGGGACTGGTGGTGACATCAGAGATTACAGAGACCCTGTAAGAAAGAAAGAAAGAAAGAAAGAAAGAAAGAAAGAAAGAAAGAAAGAAAGAAAGAGAAAGAGGGAGGGAAGGATGGAGGGAGAGAGGGAGGGAGGGAAGGAGGAAGAAAGGAAGGAAGGAAGGAAGGAAGGAAGGAAGGAAGGAAGGAAGGAAGGAAGGAGAGAGAAAGAATGAGGGGAGAGAGGCAGGGGAAGAAAGGAAGGAAGAGAGGAAGAAAGGTAGGAAGGGGAGGGAGGAAGGAAGGAAAGAAAGAGGAAGTAAGGAAGAAAGGAGGGAAGGAAGGGAGGGAGGGAGGAAGGGTTAGAGGAAGGAGAAAAGAAAACCAGAACTAAGACATCTCTGGCCCAGTAACTGGGTCACCTGGTTACTTTTCAGTAAAGATTACTTTACAGAGTTTAGGGACAAAAGTGGGAGTAGATAATATAGACACTTCCTCCTTGTCAACTCCTCCTCATAGTCCTCCTCTCTAGGTCACCCATGATCCACAAAGAGCCTCAGGCATCTTTCAAATGTCAAGACAAAAGGTAAAACGTCTACGGTAGGCAGCCAGGCAACTCAAATGAGTGTCGTCAGTCTGGTGTAAGAAAGTCAACGGTCCGCTGGGGCAGGGAAGACCGGGCAGCAGAAGCCTGAAGCAGGGCTGCTCACATTCCGCCCACAGTGAGGAAGCAGAGGGTGACGGCTGCCGCTGCTCAGCCAGCTCTCTTCTTTCCATACAGCCCACGACCCTGGCCCATGGTCTTGCTACCCACAGTCAAGGTGAGTCTGCCCACCTCAATTAACCCAATCCAGATAATCCTTTTAGGCAAACCCAGAAACGAATCTAAGTGAGAGAATCCTTCACGGGAATCCTAGGTCCTGTCACATTGGCTATCGATATCCCAAGCAAGAGCTCTGTGCCCGAGTCACCTTCCCAGCCCTGCTCCGACTTGTAAAGGCTGCCCACTATTTCAGCTTTTGTGAATGCTCTCTTCAAGTCACAGCCCAGCTGGGTCTGAAGGAAGAAAGCTACGGTCCATCCGTCTGCTTGCCAGGCAGGGGAGCTGAGCTGTGGGCAGTGGTGCCGGGCAGGTTCACGGTGGCCCATCCTGTGTGCTTCCCTGTGGTAGATGACCCTCCATGCAGGTCAGGCACATGGGGAAGGCTGTGGGTGCCCTGCTCCTGGGCCCTGCTGCCTGTCACTCAATTGGAAAAAGAGAAAAAAAAAAAGCACGTGCACAAATTAAACTCCACACCAACGTCCTGTTTCCCTCTCGAGTCAGCACCTAATGCCAAGCGCTGGTGATTGACGCGACTCCTAATGTGCAGTTCTAAATGTGAAACCATTCTGTGAGCAAATACCGCAGGTGCAAGATTTCCGTGGTCCAGCGAGCCCACAGCTTTCTCTCTCGGGTGAGAGGCCCAGTGATGAAATTGCCCTTGGGTGTTATCCTCCTCTATTATTTTTATCTCTGTTTCCAAACGAAGCACACTGAGAGAATAAGATGGCCCGTGGCTGCTGGTCTGGAGGCCCCATCAAATGGCCTGAGTCTCACTCTGGTCACAGGTAGAAGCTCACGGGTGACATGTGCTGAAAGAAACAGTTTTCATTTAGTGAGGAGAGCGAGGCGGCCCTTGAGGTAGGGGGTGCTGCGTCCCCAGGGTACCCAGCTGGGCCAGCTCACAGGGATAGGTGACGTTGATGACAGCCTCCTCCCTGGGCTCGGCGACACCTCGGAACCACACAGTCATGACGGACAGAATGCAGAGCCCCTTCCCACGCGCTCAGGGGCCCTGCAGAGAAGCTGTGACATGTCCCTTCACAGGCCACGTGTTCGAACACCGGGTCCCCCGCTGGTGGCACTGTTCGGAAGGCTGTCGAACTTCTAGGAGGTGAAGCCCTGCTGGAGGAAGTGGGTCACTGGAGGAGGTTCTTGAGACTTTTAGCCCAGCCCCACCTCCTCCTAGCTGGTCTCTGCTTCCTGTTACCCCCAAGATGAGGGAAAGTGAGGTGTCGCAGCCCCACCCTTCCACAACTATGAAACCTCCTATTGCCAGAACCCTCCCTGTTACGATGGACTATGACCCCTGAAACAGAGGCCTTGCTCCCTTAAATCGTTTTGCCAAGAATTCAGTCATAACTGAGGAGGCTGTGTCTAATGCTGCCAGTCAGCTGGTATAGATGAGGCAGAAGAGGTACCAGAGCTGGAAAAGGGTTGGTCTCCTCCCTGGCGCTGGACCATGGCTAGATTCCGGCAGCCTGTGACCTGCAGTTACTCCGGCTCCACACACACTCTGCAGGGCCCTGCACTGGCCTTCATGCCCTGCTCTGCTGTGGGGGGGGTCCCGAATTGGTTTTTTGTTGTTGTTTGGTTCTTCGAGATAAGGTCTCGCTATAGGCCAGGCAGACCTGGAATTCCCTATGTAGTGTCAGGGTGGCCTCGAACTCACAGTGATCCTTCTACCTCTGCCTCCCGAGTGCTGGGATTAAAGGCATGCGCCACCACGCCGGGCCTAATTCATTTTTTAATAAGAAGCCAGAGTTTTGATTTTTCCCTGAGCCCCCAAAATCGAGTAGGCGCCACTACCCTGTGATCACACGCTGATTTCCTCGCTGCTGCTGGGCCCAGCCCTTGAGCGGATTCCACGCCCTCAGGAGAAAGCGTGGGAAGTCAAGCTGACTTGACCTTGGGGCACCTTTGTGGCCAATAAAGCCTCATCAAAAGCTTGAGGCATGGCTTCAGAGTGGCCAGCCAGGACTAGGAGGGTAGTGCGGGGGGGTGGGAGGAGCCCAAAGTAGGCAGGAAGTGGCAAAGGCACTCGCCTGCCCCTGTAGACATATAGCTGGACTTGCAGGGCACTAGTGCCCCGGGCTTCCTGGATGAGGTCTCTGGGCTGGGACCAAACTGAATGGTGTGGAAAAGCCATTGACTGGGGCAAGGGACAGCTGTGTGTGGCATTGCAGCAGGCGTGGTATCAGCAGGGCAGAGCCCTGGACAGAGGAAGGACAGCCCAGAGACCATTTCAGATCGCTCTGAGCCACCACCAGAGCAATTTCACTCATTCTCCAGGGTCACAGCCACCTCCCAGGCACCCGAGCCCTGCTTCTCCCAGCACAAAGGCCGGCTGCTGAAACTCTCCCTTCAGCCCCGGTGAGAGGCAGGCGGCGAACAATGCTATCTGCCCATGGTGGCGCCCAAAATACGACTGTCATTTATTTCCTTATGTGAAATTAGAGCCGGCCTTGTAGCCATAATGAATCATTTCCTTCCTCCCCGGCCTGGTGTCAGGAGGGAGCTTGGCATCCCCCATTCAGGGCTGTTCGTTTCGTCGTGGGCTAATAATAACCCACCCAGGTGAGTGCACGGCCTGTCCCAGACAATGCAGCGCCCTGACGGGCATCACAGCCAGGGGGCAGCACGCGTGGTGGTGGGGGTGGGGGCCCAGGCCAGGCAGGAGAAAGGCAATGCCTGTGGGAATGGGGAGGACCCTGGGCCTCAGCGCCACGTGGAAGCCCAGCGGGAACCTGGGACACCTGCTCCTGTTCGACGTCTGCAGGGAAAGCTCCTCCACAGGCCGTGCTGCAGGCCTCCCTCCCAGTCGCTGCCCACACGCCAGCTGCCCACTCCCTACTTGAGACCTCTCCATGACAGTTGGCCTCATTCTCCACTCAACCCCCAAGTTTCTTTTTATCTTTTTTCTGTAAACATTTTTATTTATTAATTTGCAAACAAAGATGGGGGAGGAAATCGATACTCCAGGGCCTCTAGCCGCTGCAAATGAACTCCAGAAGCATGAGCCACTTTGTGCATCTGGCTTTTTTGTAAGTACTAGGGAATCGAACCCAGGCTGTTAGGCTTTGCAAGCATGCACCTTTAACCACTGTGCCCTCCCCCCAGCCCCAACCCCCCAAGTTTCAAAGCACTAGCTATGTCCCACCCTAAACCTGGAGCCCTCAGGGTCTGGCCCCACCTCTCTCATCTCCCTTCAGGGTCCCACACAGGCCATGCAGGAGCAGGTGCTCAATGAGTGGATGTGTCATGTCGTAACTGAGCCAGATCCCAGCTATCTCCCTCTGGGGCCAGGACCTTGGAGCCTTGCCCAACCGGGGGCAGAGAAAACCAAAGCCAGGCTCTGCTCCCTGGAGTCTCTCCCAGGCCAAGGCAAAGCTACCCCGGCATAAAACTACCTCCCAGAACCAGTGATTATTCTTGATCTCTTCCACTAACTCTAGCTCTTAAGTCCTTCTAACAACCATATCCTCAGGTCTGGCATACAACCGATATTGTTCAATGAGAGGACAAATGAATGAATCAGTGAACGAGAGCCAAAGGCCACGTGCTAAATGAAACGGAACCAACCCCAGGGGGACGAAGAGCAGGGAAGGGAAGCCGGCCACCTGGCACAGGTGACCGGGTCCTGCCTTGTCCCATGCCAGAAGTCTCTGCTGAAGGGGAGCTGCACACAGCTGCCTTCCAGCCGGCCACCGCGCTGGCCTGGAGATCCCTGGCTCACACTCGCTCGCCCGACAGCATCATCTCTCATCCTCAGCTCCCCGCACCCTCCTCCCCCCCAGTTCCATGTATGTGTTCCTGGCGTGTGACAGGTAATGCTGACGGTCCGCTGGATTGGGCTGAGAAGTACATGTGGAGAGTTCTAAGTCACATCTGGGAGAATTCGTGGGATGAAAACCTGCCAGGAACGTGAGAATGGAGAAAGCCCATGATGCACCATTCTGACTCCTACAGCGTCCTGACTGCTTTGAGGAGAGCATGCATGCATGCTCACACACAAACACACACACACACACACACACACACACACACACCTCTGCACCATGGACTGAACCCTCTGAGACTCTGAGCGAGAATAAATGCCTCCTTTCTTCAGTGGTTCACGTCAGATGTTTTGTCTCAGTCATGAAGTCTGACGAGTACGGTCTCCACCAAGGCTCTGCCTTCTTGCCGCTGGCCCATGGCGCTCCTCGGGGAGCCTCCTGGACTTCCAGCGTCCTTAATCTCCGTGACTTACAAGACCTGATGGCTCCTTGAACCTTCCTGAGCAATTTTGTGCACACACAGGGCAACGGCCTAAACGACCTGCTCTCCTTGTCCGTGCCCCGAGGCAGACGATGGGCAAGAGGAGTCCGTGTGCCCGTTTGCCCACCGCCCCTCGTGTGCCACAGCAGCGAGCTCAGGGAAGGGCCCCGTGAGACGCTCTGAGGGCACAAACAGGGCATGCTCCGTCTCGGAGCGGGCAACTCGTCACATCTCAACTTCCATTATCAATTGCTTGTCTTGTATGTTGCCACAAAAGCTAGGAACACTAAAATTTGCCATGATTTTTAAAAATAAAATTAAAATGTAGAAATCCACTATTAACATTTTTGTGCATTTCTGTCCAATTTTCTCTACACATATTTTACATATTTGAGATCCTACCCCCCCCCAAAAAAAAATGGAAGTTTTCTGTACTCTTTTTCACAACATTGCCATGAGGTTTGCTGGAGTCCTTGAGGTTTAATAAGTATCATGCAATTGTGACACGAGGTTTTGTTTTTGTTCATGACTCCTTATTACACGTGAAGGTTGTCTTCAGCCTTTTTTTTTAATATTGTATTATTTATTTATTTATTTGACAGAGAGAAAGAGGGAGAGAGAGAGAAAATTGGCATGCCAGGGCCTCCAGCCACTGCAAATGAACTTCAGATGCGTGCACCACCTTGTACATCTGGCTACCATGGGTCCTGGGGCATCGAACCTGGGTCCTTTGGCTTTGTAAGCAAATGCCTTAACCACTAAGCCATCCCTCCAGCCTTGTCTTCAGTATTTTAAACAAAAGGGCAATGGACTTCTTTGTGTATATGATTTTTCTCCACCTCCTCGCCTCTTCTTCTCACACAGCTCTAGGGATCAAACCCAGGGCCTTGCACATGCCAGCCAAGTGCTTTGCACCCCACCACTGAGCTATACCTCCAGTTCAACATTTTTAATTACGTTTTATTACATTTCTGGAGTGGATATCCTGGGTCAGAGCTGATTCAGTTTTTGTAATTGACTGGTAACTATTTCTGAAACGCTTTTTCAGAAATGCTGAGCCAATTTACCATCCTATCCACAAAGCACACATATCCAGTTCATCACAAACCTGCCAACACTGACTACTTGATTTTCAATCTTTTCTAATTATTCAGGAAAACAAAGAAGCATGCATTGCTATTCTCTGGATTCTTCTGCACATTTGTGAATTATCTGCAGGCGCTGCTCCTGTCCTGATGGGATGACTCGCTGGAAGGCAAAGAGCTCTTCTGCTGTGTCTACAGCCAGACCGTGAAAGCAAAGCAGTCACCACTGTTCACACACCCAACACCCAAGCATGCCAACCCGCTCACCCTTCCAAGGTGAGTTGATTCCTTGCCTCAGTTGCAAAGGACATCCTGGAAAACAGTAATTTCTACCCCCCTAGCTGTCTATCTGCATGGGACCCAGCAGAGGCGACTGTGACCTGCAGGTGGCGGTGTCTGAGCAGGAGCAGACGTCTCAGGGACCAAATTTCACTCCTGTGCATTTTGGCATCTAGTTTTGCCTTCTTCGTACGGCGGGAATGGCACACACTTGTATCCGTTATTTTTATTTATTTATTTTCAAGGAGAGAGACAGAATGGGTATGTCAAGGCCTCTTGCCACTGCAAACTAATTCCAGATACATGTGCCACTTTATGCATCTGGCTTATATGGTAATTGAAGAATAGAACCAGGGCCAATAGGCTTTGCAAGCAAGTGCCTTTAACCACTGAGCCATGTCTCCATCCCATACCAATTACTTTTAGAGTTGGTGTGACCAAATTCATGACAGGAACAACCTTAGGAGATGAAAGACTTCTAAAGATTTTCAGAGGGTTCCATTCATGGCCATTCATTTGTTTGTGGGTCTGGATTGAGGCCAAACCTTGTGACAGCAGGAGATTGTGACTGAAAGTCCATCACCTGCTAAAGGTCAGGAAGCAGAAGAGAGAAACAGGGAACGAAGGACTTGGTATAACCTTCAGAGAGCCGCCCCCAGTGATCTTCTTCCTCCAGATAATTCCCACCTCTTAAAGCTTCCAGAACCTGCTAAAATAGTGCCACCACTGGGGATCTTGTCTTCAAAATATAAGCCCAGGGAGGTGGGGGAGGGGACAGTGCACTTCAGATTCAATCCAGAACAACACTTGTTAACAGAAGCTCCAGGGAGTACACCCAAAAGTAAGGAAGTTGTAGTAATGCTTCCTTCCAGTCTTTTTTCTAGAGATGATATTTTAAAATCATTTTCAGATACATTGCTCATGTCTATAAACCGTGATTTATGAAGCATGCAGCTTAATGTTTTAGAAGGCAGAGAGATCTCACCAGCAATACAGTCCCCAAGGTGTGTGCCAGTATCCTGGGGTGCTGCAACGAGCTCGGGGGGCATCAGCAGAATAACACTTTCCAGACTGGACGACAGGTTAGGCTTCTCCACCAAAGCCTGGGGAAGACAGTCCTATGTTCCTTGCACATGTGTGCGTAGTCTCAGTAAATTTGCACACTCATCACACCAGAGAGTTTTTTTTTTATTTCAACAAAAATGGAATTGTGTTATTTTGACTACTTTACCTACTTTGTGTCCTTTCTTATAAATAGGAATTTTTTTCAGTTAATATTTACTAATTTTTTCACAATTTTCCATTGCATATGAAACGCAAGGTCTTTAAGCCCAACCTTTCTATTCATTGCAAAAATTCAAATCCCATTAACTCCAACATCCACCTGCTCTTTCTATCATTGTTAACTTGGTATTTCAGTGGTTTCCAGGTTTTCTGTTAAAAAACAATGTCACAATATCTGGTAAAATTACATCTGCATTTACATTTGGATGCAGCAATGCCACTTCTAGGAATCTAATACACAGATAAAATAATACAACAATGGGCTGGAGAAATGGCTTAGCAGTTAAGGCGCTTGCTTGTGAAGCCTAAGAACCCATGTTCGACTCTCCAGGTCCCACGCAAGCCAGATGCACAAAGTGACACAAGCACACAAGGTTGCACATGCGCACAAGGTGGCACATGAGTCTGGAGTTTGATTGAGTGGCTGGAGGCCCTGAAGCACCAATTCTCTCTCTCTCTCTCTCTCTCTCTCTCTCTTGCTCTAGCTCTTGTTCTTGCTCTCTAACATAAAAAAAAAAAGGCCAGGGATGGAGAAATGGCTTAGCAGTTAAGGCACTTGCCTAAGAACTCATGTTTGAATTTCCAGGTCCCACACAGCCAGACACACAGTGATGCAAGTGAACCACGTCGCACATGCGCACAAGGGGGCGCACACATCTGGAGTTCATTCTCAGTAGCTAAAAGCCCTGGCATACCCTCTCTCTCTCTCTCTCAAAATAAATAACATTTTTTAATTTAAAAAAAGTTTTTAAAAACCAGTCTGTTGGGCTTGCCTCAAAAAAAATTAAAAAATATACACATACAAGAATGAAGGTGTGAAGGTGAATATTTCCCATTGAGGTGTTATTTACACCAGCAAAGACTAGAGATAATTTGTATCTTTGCATGATGAACTAGTCAAATAAATCATAGCATATCCAAACGTATGGACTGCTATTCCACCTTAGAAAGGAATGGAAGGGCTGGGGAGAAGGGTCAGTGGTTAAAGGTGCTTGTTTGCAAAACTGCTGACCTGAGTTCATTTCCCCAGTCATCCAAGAAAAGCTAGACCCCAAAAGTGGTACAAGTGTGTGGCATTCAATTTGCAGTGACAAGAGTCCCTGGTGTGCCCATACACAACACACGTATAAATAAATACATAAATAAACTAACTTTTAAAAAAGGAATGGATGGCGGTAAAAATTTAGCTAAGTGGTAGAATTTCCCAAGCACAAGTACCCAGCATTAAGGAAGAAAGAGAAGGAGAAAGAAGAAAGGAACAGAAACGTCTCTATGTACTGACTGGCAGTGGGATGTATTAAGCAAAAAAAAAAAAAAAAAAAAAAAAAAAAAGTTGGGCCTGGTGTGGTGATTCATACCTAAATCCCAAATTAAGATGTTGAGGTAGGAAGATCATTTTGAGTTCAAGGCCAGCCTGGGCTATAGAGTGAGTTCCAGGTCAGCCTGGGCTACAATAAAACCCTGCTTCAAAAAAAAAAAAAAGCCAGGCATGGTGGTACACACCTTTAATCCCAGCACTCAGGAGGCAGAGGTAGGAGGATCGCCATGAGTTCGAGGCCACCCTGAGACTACACAGTGAATTCCAGGTCAGACTGAGCTAGAGTAAGACCCTACCTCAAAAAAAAAAAAAAAAATCCAGGTGAAGGGAATGCTGTTCTATGGTGTCATTTGTCTCAGGAAGGAGTACACGCAGTTGTCTCAGGAAGGAGTACACGCAGATGACACTGGTCTCAGGAAGGAGTACACGCAGATGACACTGGTCTCAGGAAGGAGTACACGCAGATGACACTGGTCTCAGGAAGGAGTACACGCAGATGACACTGGTCTCAGGAAGGAGTACACGCAGATGACACTGGTCTCAGGAAGGAGTACACGCAGATGACACTGGTCTCAGGAAGGAGTACACATAGACACCATGTAGTGTCATGGTTCAGTCTGTCATCCTGATGGGATTCAGAAATGCCTAGGGGTTCATGAAACATACCTCTGAGTGTGTCTGTGATGGCCTTTAGGAAACACTTAAATCGTGGGAGCCATGACCTGATCAATCGATTAATCCCTTGATGGATTCATACTAAGAGGCATAATTAGGAGGTAAAGAAAGGTGGGTGGCAGGGCCTCATTAGAGGAAGTTGGTCACGAGGGAAGCGTTCCTGGGAGCTGGATCTTGCTCTGCCTTCTTCCTGTGCCTGTACCCACTTTTCCCTGCTTCACATCCACCAGAAGTGAAGAATTTTCCCTGCTACACACGCCCACCACCTGGATGAACCCTCTGAAGCCTAACTTAAAAATGGTTGACACAAATTTTCTCTGCCTTAAGGTGTTTCTATTGGGTATTTGATCACAGAGATGAGAAAAATACTTTCCATCTTTTTAAACTAAAAGACAAACCAAGACTTTAAAAAATAATTAACTACATATGCAGAAGGGGAAAATGGAATGGAGTACAAATAAATAGGTTTAGATATCTCTTAATATAATGTGTGTTATAAACTTGAGTTTGGACCCATGAGATATTTTATACAATCATGAAACAAAATTTGTGGGTTTTTTTTTTTCAAATCCCCTTTGAGAAAATGGAGTAAACAAAACTTTTCTCTGCTAGGCAGAACTAAATTCTCTGCATATTATATATAAAAGAGACACAAGAATTCTCTTAAAGAGACTATGTCACACTGGCTAAGACTATAGTACCCAAGGAATAGCACAGTTGTGAGGTCTCAGGTTTCCTTTTTATTTCATATATGCAAGACTTAGAGAAGTCACGAAGCTGAAAACTAATGGTCGTAGACTAAAGAAATCTCAACAAAAGCCTCCTCTCTCCAGTCAAAAGAGAAGAAAGAGAAGCCTAGCAAGTTGGAGTACTTGCAGATAACTCACTGTGCCCCAGCCAGCCACTTCAAATGCCACCCACACCAGCAAAAGCCAGATTTCCACCTTCCTGATGCTGGAACTAAGAGCCTCCTGCTAGGTAATATAAGAGAAGGCCAGCGTGGGGACTTGACCCTCCCTGGGATCCCTCTTCCAACAGTGTCAGCGGACTGGCAGTGAGGGTCCAGGGCTCCCTCCAGTGTTAACCAAAGCTAAGTGGGGAAACTGAACATAGATTATTTCAGAGAAAATAAACCAATAATATATAATGACAATCAGGTTTATTCAAAAGAAGACAAACCAATCATAAACATGACTGCACCAAGTAACATAGCTACAAAACAGGAGAAACCAAAACTGTTAAGCCCAGAGTAATGTTAGGGAAATCTATCAAACATGCAATGTTTAGAGTCTCATGCATATTGATTTCCCAAATTTAAACTAAAATTCATTCACCATATGTATAAAAAGATTTCATCTTACAAAGACAAATAAATACCAACACCAATATGACAGTGATGTTAGAATTAACTGACAAAGATTTTAAAGTAGTCATCATAAAATGCTTCTATAAGGGCTGGAGAGATGGTTTAGCAGTTAAAGCACTTGCCAAAAAAGCCAAAAGACCCAGGTTCAATTCCCCAGGACCCACATAAAGCCAGATGCACAAGGTGGCACATGTGTCTGGAATTTGTTTTGGTGTGCCCATTCTCTTTCTATATGCATATTTCTCTCTCTCTCTCTCTCTCTCTCTCTCTCTCTCTCTCTCTCAAATAAATAAATAAATAAAATTTTTAAAAATGCTTCCATAAGCAATTATAAATACTTGAAACAAATGTGGGAAAGTCTCAACAAAGGCAAAACCACAAAGAAATTGTCAATTTGAGCAAGAGTGCTGCTTCTGTGGAGAGCCTGACAACCTTGCCAGGGTGATAGAGACAGACACTGAGGAGACTCAAAACATATCAAAGCAGAAATCCAGAAGTTGCTGAGAGCTCAGCACTAAAGTAGACCTAAAACACATCCACCAATGCTCAGGGAATTTTGTGGAAGAGGGGTAAAAACATTGTAAGAGCCACAGGGTAGGGAAGAGTATCTAGAGGCATTGCCCTCCCCCACCACTGACTGATTGCTGCTCTCACGATTCATAAACCATAACCCCATGGTGAATACCAGAAACCCCACTAAGGAGGGTTCTCAGTGGAATCGGGGCAGGTAGGAGGGAAATGGTACCAACACATGATTTGACCACACAAAGTTTCTACTTAAATAAATAAAACATGATTAAAAAATCAAATTTTAGGACTGTAAATTACAACCCTTACAAAATCTTAGTGTGTGAGCTTTAAAAAAGAATGAAATGAAAAAAAAATATATTCAATAAACTGGAAGAGAGAACAGTAAAAATTATCCAACCATAACAAGAGAGAGGAAAATATAGATTACAAAAGTATAGGGCCTTGGAAACCTGTAAGAATGTGTAACATTCATGTCATCAAAACCTTGGAATGAGAGAAGAAAGACGATGAGATTGAAACAGTGGCATAAAATATATCAATAGATATGAAGTCCAGGCTGGGGATATCACGCCCAGTGTGTGACAGCACTTGCCCAGGTTTAATTCCTCCAGGACCCATGCAAAACCAGACGCACAAAGTACTGCATGCATCAGAAATTTGTTTGTAGTAACAAGAGGCCCTGGTGTGCCCATTCTCCCATATTCTCTCCATCTTGCTCGCTCTCTCTCTCTCTTTCTCTCTCTCTCTCTCTCTCTCACACACACACACACACAATCTTCCTTTCTGTCCATCCCTTTCTATCTTCACAAATAACTAATTAAAATTATTTAGAAATAAAAATAAAAACCAAGTTTAAAAAATGAAAAACATAGCCAGTGTGGTGGTGCATGCCTTTAATGCCAGCACTTGGGAGGCAGAGGTAGGAGGATCGCCATGAGTTCGAGGCCACCCTGAGACTACATAGTGAATTCCAGGTCAGCCTGAGCTAGAGTGAGACCCTACCTTGAAAAACCACACACAAAAAAAAAAAAAAAGAACAAGGAAAGAAAAACATGGGGCTGAAGAGATGGCTTAGCAGTCAAGGCACTTTGCCTATGAAGCCTAAGGACCCAAGTTCGATTCTCCAGGTCCTGCGTAAGACAGATGCACATGGTGGCACATGTATCTGAAATTCATTTGCAGTGGCTAGAGCCCTGGCACACCCATTCTCATTCATTCTCTCTCTCTCTCTCTTAAAAATAAGCACATGAAGTTCCAGGGGTTGAGCTCACACAAGCAGGGCAAATACAAAAATAAAAAAATGCTCAGATATTATTATGCTTCTGGAAATTTAAGACAGAAGAATTGTAATCATACTGAGTGGGCTCTCCAACCAGTACAGAATCAGAAATTCAATAACACAAAGATATCCAAACACTTGGAAAGGAGGCGACACAGCTCAAAATAACTCCAAGCAAAGTTGGGAAAGAGGCCTCAAGAGAAATAAAAGCAAAATTACATTGAACGGAAGGAAAATAAAAATACAATATATGAGAAGCTCTGGGAGCCAACCAATGCTGTGCTGAGTGGGTCATTTGTGTGTCAAATGTATACACAAGAAAAGAGAAAAGGAGCTCAGATCAATAATCTATGTTCTCACTTCAAGGACCTAGAAAAGAAGAGGAAAATAAAACCAGGATGGTAGAATAGATGAAGTAATAAGAGATAGAAATAAATTAAGTCAAAAACTGAAAAACAATAGAGAAAATTAATGGAACAAAGATGTCACTATTGGAAAAGATCAACAAAATGGACAAACCTGTAACAAAGTAAGTTGAGCAGAGGAGTACCAAAGACCCTTCCATCAGCAAACAGATGACAAGAAAATACTATGAAAACCTACCCATGCAAATCTATGGAAACAAGATGGACGAATTCCACAAAGGGCACAAGGGATCATAGCTCAACCAACATGAAGAAGGTAATATAAATAGTCCTATGTGGTTGAGTAACTTGAACTTGTAATTCTGAAGCTTCCAAAAGGAAATATCCAGTCCCAAATGGTGTCACTGGTAAATTCTATCAAACATTTAAATAAGAATCAACTCCATTCCATATAATCTTTTCCAAGAAAAAAAGACAAGGGAATAGTTAACAATCATAGTATGGATCTAGTATTACCCTGTTATAAAACCAGAATAATATGAAAAAATAAAATAAAAAAGAGAGCAATGAAAAGATGGAAGTAGAGAAGGGGAAGAGAAAATAAATGAGAAGGAGAAGAAAGGAAAAGAAGGAAAAATATCAATGCAAAAAATCCTTCACAAATACTGACAAATTGAATCCAGAAACATAACAAAAAAGCTACACGAAATGAATGCAAGGCTGGTTCAATATCAGACAATCAGTTAATATAATCTACCATATCAATAAGCTAAGAAATCACATTGATATTATCTGACACAGAAAGAACACTTAGCAAAATTTATACCCATTCATGATTTTAAAAAAATAATAAAAAGTCTCAGCAAAGGAATATTGAGGAATTTGCTCAATGTGATAAAGGGAATCTATCAACAACCTGCAGCTAACATTGTATATGATGTTTAAAAAAACTGATGTTTTCCCCCAAGATTGAGTACAAAGCAAATGCCCTCTCTCTGTACTCTTAACACATTTCTGGAAGTTCTAGTTAGTACAAAAAAAAAAAAAAAGAAAGAAAGAAAGAAAGAAAAATAAATGACAGGCAGACAGATCAGAAGAGGAAAAGCAAGTATGGCCATCTATGTAGAAGATCCCAACCAATCCCCAAAACTTCCTAGAACTAACAAGCAAGTTCAGCAAGGTTGTGGGATGTGATTTAAACACCACCAACCAAAACTAAACATGGAATGTGCATGTAAACACTCAAAGAAGCTAAAGCAAGTATGAGAGTTATAGAAGCAACTATATAATGGTAATAAATAGGGATCAGACATACCACATTCATGGACTCCAATACTTAATACTGAAGAAGGTTTAATGCACTTCCTGCCAAAATCTCAGAGTGTTTTGTGCACATATATGTATTGGTAGATATTGTAGTATTTTAAATTTTATGTGGAAAGGCAAAGAACTAGCATACCTAAAATAATTTTTGTAAAAAGAAGAATAGAGTTAATGGGACAATTCTATCTATCCAATAGCAAGATTACTATGTAACTATAGTAAATCAATACTGGGTGATAGAGGTGGAGACCTCCAGACATGTACATCAATGAAACAAAATACAGAACTGAGAGACAGGCCCACACAAGTAAGTATGTTTGGTCGATTTTTGACAAAGACATGATTGTTTTTATTACTATTTATGATTGTCATACATGTATAATGTATTTGATCATAATCACCTCACATTCCCTTTTCTCTTCCCTCCACCATGCCCCTTCCATTGAACCTCTTCCTCCTTCCAACTTAGTCCTTCTTCTGCTTTGATGCCCTTTTTTGCCGTCTTTCATCATACATGATGGGAGGTTAATGGGCCCAGTACTGTGCAGGTCTTATGTAGGTAACAATAGCCACTGTCACCAGGCATGGTGGGGCACACCTTTAATCCCAGCACTCGGGAGGCAGAGGTAGGAGGATTGCCGTGAGTTCAAGGCCACTCTGAGACTACATAAGGAATTACAGGTCAGCCTGGACTAGAGTGAGACCCAACCTTGAAAAACCAAATAATGATAATAATAATCTACACTGTCAGGTCTTGAAAGCAACAGGCACTTCCTGTCTGAAAGGCCTCGTTCCAAAATGCTCAGCAGCAGCATCCTGCTTGGACATTGTTTCTGCTACCTCCTCTGTAATGTCCCCTGAGCCTTTGTGGGCATTAAAGAGGTCTCATTGAATACTGAACACTCAACAGTCACAATTCATAGCACCTGGATGAGTTTTGAGTCTCCCCAGTAGTCACCAGTGTTGGCAGAAAGAAACCTCTTTGACCAAAACTGACAGCAGCATAAATAGGGGGGTGTAAGCAAAAATATTTAAAGGGCAATTTAGAGGGCATAACACCCCCATTTATCCAACCAATAGAAGTGGCTTCCCCCTATGGCCTATGACCTTCCTAGTCACAAGATTTGACTAGGTTTTCAGTACCAAGCATGGGTTTCCATGGAGCAGGCATCAAATCCAATCAGAGAGCAGTTGCTCAGTACTGTACTACTGGGCACAGACAAGGTTAAGGGGTGAAAACCAAACTATAAACTAAGAGGATATTTGTAGTCACGTATCTGATGTAGGACTGACATCTAAACTGTAGAAAGAAGTCTCGAGGTTCCAAGAGGTCTCACCACTGATGAGCATGTAGACACAGACCTGCAGTCCTCGGACTCAGGGGAGGAGGGAGGCTGAGGCAGGAGGATTGCGTTTGAAGTCAGCCTCACCTCTCACACAGTGAGAACTTGTCTCAAAAAATTGTATAAAACAGCAATTAGAAAATGGGCAAACATATGGAAACACCTTTCAACAAAGAGGATATATAGATGGCAAATTTTAAAAAAGAGAGAAGAGGTTTTTCACTATTAACCATTATGGAATTACAAATTAAAATCACAGTAGAGGGTTGGAGAGATAGCTCAGTGGTTAAGGTGCTTGCCTGCAAAGCCTAAAGACCAGGGTTCGATTCCCCAGTAACCTAGTAAAGGCAGATGCACAGTGGCACATGCATCTGGAGTTCATTTGCCGTGCCTGGAGGCTCTGGTGTGCCCACCATTCTCTCTTTCCTGGATCTCTGTCTGCTTGCAAATAAATAATTTTTAAAAAAACTGCAATAGATAACACCACATCTGTCAATGACTTTTGAGTGCTGATACCATATGCTCATAGGAACTGGCTCACTTATCTGAAGTTGGTGGGAAAGCAAAATGTTTAGACAATTTCTCTCCAACACTAAATAACTATATATGCAATTATGTAACATAATGGTTTCTTTCTGAGCACTTATGTCCAAATATGGAAAGGTATGCTCACATAAAAACATCTACACAAAGGTTTGCTTGAAGTCTCATAGGCCCAGACTGGAAACAGGCCAGGTGGACATTCAACAGGTGTGTGTGTCATGTGACAAGCTGTGAAACACTACTGAGTAAGGAAAAGTGGCAGCCTGAGGGGATCTCCAGAGCGTGACGCTGGGTGACAAGGTTCCACGCTGGCGGATCCCGCCCGGGCACCACGCTTGGGCCGGACGCGCTGCTTGCATTCTTGACGCCACGGGTTCCATCCCCACCGGCCATCTTCGGCCATTTCAAGAATGTTGCTCTGGGGCTGGAGAGATGGCTCAGCAGCTAAGGCACGTGCTTGCAAAGCCAAAGGACCCAGGTTCAGTTCCCCAGTACCCATGCAAAGCCAGATAACACAAGGTGGTACATGCATCTGCGGTTCATTTGCTGTGGCTAGAGGCCCTGGCATGGCCATTGTGTCTCTCTATCTATATGCCTCTCTCTCTCTCTCTTTCTCTCTCTCTCTCATAAATAAATTAAATATTTTTAAAAATTAAAAAAGAAACTCAAATATCCAAAACATCATTAAGTGTACACGGATCCCTACAGAATGGCCTATATCATTGCCCACTTCTCTACAGGCACAGTTCTGATTTAATTAACATTTTGGTCTATGTGCTACTAACAGATAATAAACTATCATCATTGAAGAAAACGAACAGCAGATCTGCTTCAGAGTATTGTCCTCCTTGAGCCACTGGCCTTTCTGTCCACCAGAAGGGCCTGCACCCTTCTCAGAATGATGAAATGAAATACAATAAAATGCAGCTATCAAATATTTTATAAAAATGTCAAGGGCAGGCTGGAGAGATGGCTTAGTGGTTAAGGTATTTGCCCACAAAGCCAAAGGACCTCGGTTAGATTCCCCAGGACTCACGTAAGCCACATGCACAAGGGGGCGCACATGTCTGGAGTTCGTTTGTAGTGGCTGGAGGCCCTGGCACACCTATTCTCTCTCTCCCTCCCTCTCTCAGTCTCTCTCTCTCTGTCTCTCTCTCTCTCTCTGCCTCTTTCCCTCTCTTGCTCTCTCAAATAAATAAATAAAATTTTTAAAGTTTTTAAAAAAATGTCAGGGGCTGGGGAGATGGCTCAGTGGGTAAAATTTCTTGCTCTGCAAACTTGAGGACCTGAGCTTAACCCCCAGAAAGCACATAAAAAGCCAAGCATGGCCGTGCACACCTGCTATCCAGCGCTGAGCAGGGGCTCACCAGGCTCGCAGCCAGTCCAGAGGAGAAGGGGTGTGAGCTCCAGGCCCAGCGGAAGACTCTGTGTCAAGGAAATGAAGTGGGAAAGTGATAGAGGAGGACCCCAGTGTCCTCCTCTGGATTTCCACACACATGTACACAAGGAGCACATATCTGTGCACACACAAGCACATACACACATACACCACATGCACGCAACCACAACACACAAACTACACAAAAAAATGGAAAAACATGTAGCCATCGATCAGCCTCTTCTCACCCCATCCTCCCCGTTCCCCAGTCTCTGGTGACCACTGCTCATCCTCAACTTCTGTGATGTCAGCTTCTTGCAGTTGCACACGTGAATTACCTTTTTTTTGCTGGCTTATTTCATTAACATAATGTCTTCCAGCGTCTACCCTTTTTGTTGTGGATAGCAGTATTTCATTTTCTGGCTAAATAGTATTCTACCGTGTCTATATGCCACACTGCCCCTTTCCATTCAGCATGTAGCTAACAATAATGTGCATTTGAAAGCAACAGAAGGCAGGCAGAGTGGCACATGCCTTTAATCCCAGGACTTGAGAGGCAGAGGCAGGAGGATTGCCATGAGTTTGAGACTACATAGTGAATTCTAGGTCAGCCTGGGGTGGAGCAAGAGCCTGCTTTGAAAAACCAAAAAAGTAAAATAAAATAAAAGAGACAGAAGAGTGGATTTTGAATATTCCCACCATAAAGAAATGTTTTGAGGTAACAGATATGTTAATTATTTTGATTTGATCATTACATAATTATACATGTATTGAAATACCATATTGTTCCTCATAACTATGTAGAATTATTATATCTTAGTTGAAAGCTAATATTACAAAAGATAAAGTTGTGGTGATAAATATAGGCATTTTTATTTACCTATAAAATAACAAAGACTAGTGATGGGCAGAAGTTCTGTTTGTGTTGTTGCTTGTGTGAGGATGGAACCCAGGGGCTGCCCATGCTGGGCAACGTGCTGTCACTGAGCTACGTCTCCATACCAGGGGCTAACAATTTTAAAGAGGAGGTTAGCACAAATCATACTTCAAGATACCCGCAGCAGCATCACGGTGCATGGAAATACCTGTGCCTCCCACTGGTGACAGAGTCACAGGGTACAGAAGAGGCTAAGAACACATCAGACAAAACAGACCCAGGGCAATCGACAGGAGCGGGACTGTGGTATAATTCAGAGAGACTCAAATTCCACGTGACAAAGAGACCGAAGATGTGAACGTGCACATGAAGAGCGGCAAGACCCGTCAGCCCGGTCCACGGACGGACCTTATCGGATTCAAACAAAGAAACGGTGTCACAGAAAAGAAAATGCGATGAGACACAGGGGAGAAATTGAATATTGACTGAATATTTATCAATATTAGGGAATTTTTGTTCATCTTGAAGTGAGCTAAAGCCATTGTGCTCAGACTTTGTAATGGGGTCTTTATCTTTCAGAGATGTGTTCTGGAGTATCAATGAATAAAACAGTATCTGTGTGGGATTTGCTTCAGGTATCCCAGGGGAGGGCAGGGGCTGCAGGAACAGACAGGCACTGGAGATGAGAAGTGGGTATGGGGGGACTTCAAGTTTATGGGGGTCCTTCTTTCTGTTAACGCTACTTTGGTACATGTTTTATGTAGTAAAATGGCAAAAAAAAAAAAATTAAAGTTGTGATAGGATCAGTGTACACGATTATTTTCAGGGAGGATTATTTCCTGCAAACAATTCCTAAGTGGGGCCAGGAGCTGGAGGCCACGCCTGCCCCCCAGGCTTAGAAGCCCACTGCTTGAAAGCAAGGGGGGGTCACTGTTTGGGGCTACTCGCCGTGAGGAGGTGGGGACGTTTCTGGAGAGGAGCCTCTCCTGCTCCCACCAGCCTCTCCTCGGCTCTGCCCAGCTCCATCCATTCGCTCTGGAAGAAACCAAATTTCAGCCAACACTGAGGCCCCGGTTCTTGCCATCCAAGCTTCCCTGGTCCTTGTGCCTACCTGCTGGATGTAGAGCCGTGTATCCATCTAACCTCAGTGTTGGAGGTTCGTAGCCTGTCTGCCTCTTAGGTACGAGCTGCTGTGGCAACTCGCCCAGGCTGTGGTCACTGTCACTCCCTATTATGTCCTGAGAATAAAGTTCTAGAAGAATCTACTCAGGTCAAATGAAATGTACTTTGTCCTAAAGACTGGACCCAGTTACATGAATCAGTAACCATTCAACTGACAAACACTGGCCCGTAGTGGTTTGAAGGAGGTGACCTGGCCAGTCTTGTCAGCACCTTGGTTAGTGGATTATTTGGTTATTTTCTAAGAGAAGGTCTTGTTATATAGTCCTGATTGACTAGGCAGCCCAGGGTGGCCTCAAGCTCAGACCAGTCCTCCTACCTCAGCCTCCTTGGTGTGACAGACATGAGCCATCGCACTGACTGTTGCATCTTCTTCCACTAGGGTGTTGGATCTTGTGTCGGGTAGCCCTGCACACCCCGTGTATCTCCTCAGACTCTGAACAAGGCCCACCGTCCCTCAAGAGACTGAGTTGTCAGCTCCCAACGCACTCACTGCTGTAGCCCTCACTTCCCCCAGCCACAGTTCACACACTGGGTGCCACCCACACCTAGGTGTCAGAGCCACCCAGGAGAAAAGACCTCCGGGAAAATGCCAGTCCACAGGTCTTCCCCAAACCTACAAAATGAATCTGTTTCCAGTAGACAACAGTGACCCTGTACAACTCTGTCATGCCCTTTGACCTACAAGGAACTATCCCACTTCCTCATCCCTAAAAAAAAAAAAATGTGGCCATAGAACTAGAGAGATGGTTCAGTGGTTAAGGTGCTTGCCTGCAAAGCCTAAGGACCTGAGTTTGATTCCCCAGTACCCACGTAAAGCCAGACGCACAATGCGGCACATGCATCTGGAGTTCATTTGTAGTGGCCACAGGCCCTGGTGTGCCCATTCTCTCTCTCTCTCTCTTTCTCTCTTGCTCTATCTGCCTCTTTCTCATTCTCTCTCATATAAATAAATAAATAAATATTGTTTTAAATGTAACCATAATGCCTGTTATCCTAACACTCAGGAGACTGAGGCAGGAGGATTACAAGTTCAAAGGCAACCTGGGTTACACAGCAAATTCTAGACCAACCTGTGAGGCCCTGTCTAAAAAAAAAAAAAAAGCTAAACTGGATTATTCACAACAGCCAAGAGCCAAGAGATGGAACCTCACCTACGTGTCCATCCATAGATGAGTGGGTGAAGAACAGGTTAATTAGTGCACCATTATAATGTATATCATAGAACACTCTTGAGCCATTAAAAACATGGAAATCCTGTTGTTTTGATAATAATACAGACAGCCCTGGAGGACATTATGTTAAGTGACATAAACATGGCACAGAAAGACAAACGGTGATATTGTTCATATGTGAAATTCAGACAAGTCCCTTGTAGAAGGTGACAAAAGATTGCAGATTGGCCGACGCTGGGGGCGGGGCCTTAGGGAAATGCAGGCAAAGCAGACAACATTTCAGACCGCTAGGAGGAGTCACTGCAAGAAAGCCGCTGCTCAGTGCGGCAGCCATGATTGCTAATGGTGTGTTATATACTTGAGAATGGCCAGGAGAGGAGATGTTAAATGTTCTTAGCACATAACAGTGGTAGGTGTGCGAGGTGATGCATATGTTAATTAGTTTGAGGTAGTCATTCACATATGCAAAGATCATAGCACATACGCACAGATCATTCCACATATGCACAGATCAGACCCGGTTGTATGCTGTAAATATGCACAATTTTTATTTGTCAACTAAAATGTAAACAAAATTGGGCTGGAGAAAAAGTGGAGAGACTTTCTCAGGAGGCCACCATAAGCACCTATGAAGGGAAGGGAGAGAGGGAGGGAGGGAGGAAGAAAGGGAAGAAAGAAGGGAAGGAGGGAGGGGAGGGAGGGAGAGAGGAAAGGAGGGAAGGAGGGAGGGAGAGAGGAATGGAGGGAGTGAAGGAGAGAAGAAGGGAGGAATGGAGGGAGGGAGGAAGGAAGGAAACAAGGAAAGAAGGGAGGGAAGGTGGGTCACTGAACAATGACATGTCCAAGGTCCCCAAGAGAACCTCTTCCTCCTGGAGGTCATCCATCCACCTCAGAAGCAGTGTTCTGACCTCTAACTTCATCTCCAGCTTCTTCAGGGTCCCACAGGACCCTGGGAGGAGTGAGACCTCACACTCAAACCACAGTTGATGGACAGAAAACAGCATGGCGTGTCTGAGTACAGACCAGTGACCACGCATCCAGGGACGCACAGGAGCTCTTCGATGGAGACTTCCCTCTCCAGCAAACCCAGGAGTCACCAGCTCTCATCCCTGGCTACTTCAGCATTCGTGAACGTGGGTGATCCAAAACTTGGGCAGGCTCTTCAAGGAGTGGCTTACATGGGCCCCTCTTCCCACTGCCTTCCAGAACAAGTCCTCCAGGCTCCAGGCTCCAGACCCAGCTGCTGGGCTCAGAGGCAGAAAGAGCTTGGGACTTGGTGAATTCAGGACTGTTCTAACGGTCTGAGCATCACACCTTTGTGCTAAACAGCCACAGGTACACCCGCCACTGTCCCCATCCTGGAAAAGAGCCCAGGGCACAAGGACAAGGGCATCCTCCTCGGCCAGCAGGCTGTCTGCATGCCCCTGGTTCAAGGCTCTGCTTCCCTGCTTTGTGGGACCTGCCGAACAACCTTCTCCTGTCTCCACGTGACTTCAACTTCTCGCCACAAAATGGAATGATTTGGTGTTTATGCTTCTAGCTACATTTATCTTTAAGAGCAAGATGTTGAGTTTAGTTTTAATGATGAAAAAAGCCTTTCAAAGGATAGCTCACTAAAACTCATTATGTACTATAAAGGCCACTATTTAAAGATCCGGTAATTCCAGTGATAATCTTTTTACAGCAGATTTATAGCAGAAAATAGTTAGATTCTTTGACTTCAGATATAATTTTCCATTTTGTAATTTAATACTCCTTTAGTTTATATTTGCACATTAAAAATATAGCATCTAAAAGTCCATCATTAAATACTTTTAATAAGTGCAATAAATAAGTTTTACAGTATGCATAAATCTAAAAACAAAACCTAACATAAATTGTTAATCTTACACTTTTTCTCATTAATTGCAATACATAAACATATGTTTTATACAAAGATATTTGCTACAAAATAAGAATAATAAATACAGTTTACCACACATATTAATCTTAATAGTTACAAGCTGTTAATCTTATATATTAGGTAATAATTTGCAATAAATAATTGTTTATTATCTTGATGTTTGCTTGTCTTGGGTTTTAGCAATATGCAATAAAGAAATGCAATTTTGAATAATTTGATTGTAAGACTACTGGGAAAATACTGTATGTTATAATTAGCTGTGAGACAATTCTGTTCATGAAGAGAACCAAGGAAAGGGGGTTCAATAACCCAAACATATGTTATTGAGTCCATAAATAATTTTAAAAGTTGAGTTGTGTTTCAAACAAACCAGAAATGCTAAAACTTAAATACAAGCGGAATTAATGAAATGTTTGGTGTTGTTCGCAGCCTCCGTCTTTATAAACGCCGAGGAGACAAAGAAGCTGGAAGGCCCATGAACACTGCCCAGCCCCAGGCTGAGGCAGGAGCATACCCGCCCGTCCCCACCCGCACCCGTGTGCGATGGCCAGCAGGCGCATGCACGCACGCGCGGCGCCCGCCGGAGCCCCCGCCTCTCCACCTGCCGGCGCGGCCACACATCTTTCAGGGACGGGTGTGTCACCTCCACTAAGCTCAATGCAAACTGCTCATCATGTGTATCTAGGTAATAATTTGCCAGAAGTAATTGTTCATGGCCTGGGCATTTGTTTATCTCCGGGTTTAATGCTTACGCAATAAAGCTGGCTAGTTCTGGAAATTTTGAGTATAAGACTACTGGGGAACTACGGTGGGTTACAACTATCCCAGGGAGGGTCCTGTGGGCCAGAGACGGCAGGGCAAGCCCCTGGCGGGTGACACGGCATCGCTGGTGACGCCGGGGAGAGGATGCAAATGGACTGGAAGCTAGAGAGCAAGCAGCTTCTGCCAAAGAAGCGACGGCCGGGACGAAGTCAGCGCTGAGTGGACCGAGACGTGTCCCTTCCTGCAGCCACGGCAGTCCCCGAGCCGCTCAGGCCCCACTGGGACCTGGGCTGCAGCTGCAGACAGGGTATCGGCTGACCCGGTCCATCTGCTGGCCAGATGGCACCCAGACTCACCTGTGTGTGCCCAGGAGGAGCGTGTGAAAGGGGCGCTGTCCTCCCAAGTGTCCTGAGCCCTCTCCAGGCAGCAGCTACCATCTCAGGTCCCGTTCCTGCAGGCACGGACAGCCGAACCAGGCCCAGCCAGGGACGGCGTGGGCGGGAAACAAGGGCTCCCCAGCTGTCGTGGGCATGAAGACCCATGTTAGGAAAACTTTCCCAGGATAGAAAGGGAGGGAGGGAGGGAGGGAGGGAGGGAAGAAGGGAGGGAGGAAAACATAAAGAAAAGGGGGGAAAAGAAGGAAAAAAGAGAGGGGTGGGAATAGACAGGGAGAGAAGGAAAAGGGAGAGAAGGAAAGAAATATGAGGAGAATAGAAGGAAAGAAGTGAAGAAATATGAAGAGAATGGAAGGAAAGAAGTGAAGAAATATGAAGAGAATGGAAGGAAAGAAGTGAGAAAGTGTATAGGGAAGGAAGGGAAGGAGGGGGCAGGATAAAGAGAAAGAGAAAGGAAAGGAAAGGTGTAGATGGAGAACAGGAGAAGAATCCTGGGCCCACCATGTCTAGTTGCCCCTCTTCGTCGAGTAGAGATGCCAGCCCCCAGCATGCATCTGCACGCGCGCGCGCACACACACACAGAGCACCTTCCTTGAGCAGTACTGCCAATGTGCCCATCGTGGGCTCATATGCTGTGGTCACATCTCACCTTGCCCACTCTGAACCTAACTGTACCCTCAGAGCTGGCCAGGCTTTCTCCTCCCACATCACTCCAGGGACACTCTGTCCCTCCTCACCCCCAGCCTGGCTCAGCGCTTGTGCCCCTGGCACTCACTCTGCTGAGACGCAGGGTGACACAACCGTGGGGTGGGCGTCAAGGGTTCATGGGGAACAGACAACTCAACCCCGTGGGGGAGGAGCTCCTGCCTGGGGCTGGACGTCAGCGGGAGCTGGGCCTCGGTTCTGGGGAGCAAGTGCTGAGCCCGGGGCCTCGGGGACTTAGGACACAAGGGGACTCGCTGTTCTCCCGGCACCAGAGCAAACACCTGTCCAGCCGCCTGGAGCCTGGAGCTGTCTCTGAGCCATGCAGGAAGGAAAGAGAAGTCTGACTCCTTCTCCCACCCTCCACTTAGGGGCACACATCCCCAGCAAAGCCTGAGACCTGGGCAGTCCTTCCTCCAGGCTCCTCAAGGCCTGGGACACACACAGACACACACACACACACACCAGGGTCTCAGAGGAGGAGGACCTGGCCCTCATCATGACCCTAAAGGTCTCCCTAGGGCACCAGAGGGTCCGTGGAGCCTTGCCCCTGCCCCAGCTCATTAGGGAAGGAACTGGGACATCCCCAGATGTGATGAAATAGGAGCTGATCCAGGCTCCATGGACGTGCGGCAGGAACAGCCCCCCCTGTGGACTGCTCGCAAACTCAGGAAGGAAGGAAAGGCGTGTGGGGAAGCCTGCTGCCCAGAGCCGCGGGCTGCAAAGGCCGAGAGAGGAGCCCCGCAGCCCCGCGCCAGCGGATGGAGAAGCGCCTCTCTCGAAGATGCCGAGAGCCAGCACAGTCCCCGGGCGGCGTCGGGGCAACTGCGGAGATCACGCAGCCAGATGAAGCTCATAAATTTCCCCTATGAACAATTGTTTTCATTTCCCTCCCATGCCACTAGATATTATAAGTGGAAAGCAAAACACAAGTAAATATGTTCATTCCACTCTTGTGATCGGTGATAAACGAGGGGCTGCGCGGGCCCACAAAGGTCAGAGCGCGGCAAGGCCCGAGTCCGCGAGCGGACACTGCCACCCTCCGGCTGCACGCGGAACTGCACCGGCTGCCGCCGCCCCGCTCGCCAGCCAGGCTCCCCAGACGTGCTCCCGGGAGGACAGCGTCCACACGTGCAGATCGCAATAGGATCACAAGGCACAGGGAAAAAAAAAAACTCGAATTAAAACTATCCACCGTTAATATACAATAAATTACTCCCGAAGGTAAACACCAGCATTTTAGTATATTTTTCTCCAGCACAATGAGTGTGGGCATAGCACTCTGTGAGGAGCTGTGCATACAAAACACAGGACCGTGCAAAGTTAAATCCTGATTTTTCTGCATGACATTCAAATTAAAGTAACTTTCACAAATAACTTATTATTGTCTTTTCAGGAGCTGCGTGGTATTTTTAACTTCTGACTGCATTACCATTTCACTATCCTCAGTTACTGTGATTTAAAATATTTCTAATGTATTCATAGCTGTAGATAATGCTGCAGCTGAAATCCTTGCTCACAAACTTTTGTTCCTACAAGGTAGGCCGCTAAAGGTAGGATTCCTGAATAAAAGGTGAGCCCTGACATGGCTAAGGCTTCATAGCATTGTTTTCTTTCCCCACGGTAAGTTCGCGTGTGAAGAGTGGTCAAGAACACTTGGTGGAAAACAGAACAGGGCGCTGAAATGAAGTATGGAAGGTGACAGGAAGACTTGTGCACAGGACGACTCTGCGTACTTAGCGCATTAACCCCTCTTAATACAACCCAAGTCAAAATTCTGTGAAAACCTTTCTGACATTTTGTCACATTTGGTCTCTTTTAAAAATAAGTGAATAATCAAAAATGTGGAAAAATAGGGGAGTGATTAAAAGTGTTCAAGCAGATATTAAAAGACACTACAAAAAGGAATAGCCAGGAAGGCAGTAGAACAATGCAGAACCATGTCCCCAAGTATAGACATTTATATTTGAAAACAAAGACATGTCATGTCAGTGGGAAAAAATAGTTAATAGATAAAGATACAATCTCTACTCTGCCAGAGAACAAATAAAATCAGTGTCCTCCTTCATGTCGCCCTCTTTTTAGATCCCATATGAATTAAAGATTTGAATTTTTAAGTGAAACATCAAAATTTTGCGTCAATTGTGGTAGGGAAGTTCTTTCTGTGAGCTATTCACAAGGCAGAAAAAAACGAAAAGGAAAGAGAGTTAGGTTGAGTTGTACAGATGTAAAAAGTTTGAATGTGAAAATATAATTTTGAGACTGAAAAGCAAACCAAAACTAGGAAAATATTTTTGACATATCAAAAAGAAAGATTAATGCCAGTAGTGTGCGAGCTTCCTTGCAGACGAACAATGGATAGATAGTTCGATGGGAGAGAGCAGGTTGCGGACATGAATAGCAATTCGCAAGAAATAGATACAAACGATAAATACCCACAAAATGCTCACCCTCATTAGTAATCACAGATATGCAAATGAAGACAGAAGGAGAGGTCGTGTTGCTGCCATGTTGGTAAAGACAAAGCCAGGAACAGAGACTGCGGAGGAAGGCTGAAGGCAATCCTGCACCACTAGAAGTACAGTGTTTGGTCACCCTGCGGAAAGAATGTGGAAATACTGCCGAAAAGCTTGAAAATGCATGACCCAATGGAACATGGTTGCACAAGCCTGTGCTCCCACCCCTTGGGAGGCTGAGGCAGGAATATTACAAGTTTAAGGACAGCCTTGACTACGTAATAAAACCCTATATTGAAAACCAAACTGGGGCGGGGGCGACGGATCAGTGGATAAAGTATTTGCCGTGCAAACATGAGTACCTGTGTGCAGATCTCCAGCACCCACAAAAAGCCAGATTCAGGAGCAAGTGTCTGTAATCCCAGGGCGTCTACAGGATACAGGAGCAAGTGTCTGTAATCCCAGGGCGTCTATGCCAAGATGAGAAGCAAGAGGCAGGTGCTTCCCCCAGAATCTCATGAGCTGTCTAGTCTGAGGTACATAGCAGGGGACAACAAGAAACTCTACCTCAAACACGGTGGAAACTGACACCTGCAGTTGTCCTCTGACCTACACACACACACACACACACACACATACACACACACACACACTTGACCCAAAGATCCTACTTCCAAAGGAATCACTTGATTTATATGAAAATTCAGGTATTCATTGCAACTGGAAGCAAACCAATGTTCAACAACAGAAGATCGATTTCACGTATATTCCTAAGATAGATACATCGATGGTAGAGGAGTCCTTGGAAGTGATGTTGGAGAGATATACTTAGTAATGCTTCTATAGCACATTGGTGGCTCTACAACATAAAAGCAAGGTAGGAACAGCTCAGCGATGCTTTGTACACAGAAAGATTCTAGAACATTCTTCCACATAGTAATGATCACAGGTGGGATTGCAAGCCATTTCTAATATTTTTTGATTGACATTTTTTTCTTTCTACATTTAATAGTTTCCTGTCAATTGCCCATGAGAAAAATACTTCCAGTGATCTTCTGAGGCCATTGTCCGGATGGCCTTACCCCTGCAGTGCATGCTCGCTGTGCCAGCTCATTCTCACTGCGGCTCCAGATACTCTCCAGACACATCCTGGGAGCAGGGGCATCCTCAAAGCCTGGTGGCAGGTGGAAACCAGACAGAGTTCCAGAACCAGGGCCCTAGCTGATACGCAGCACAAAGGTGGTCTGATTCACACTGCAGGGATGAACTCTGTGGAGGGCTTGGGGAGAGGAGCTGGTCCTAAGAAAGCCACTCTGAGAAGATACCAGAAAGAAAACTTGAGCGGGCAGATGCGAGGGTATACACCTGTAATCGCAGCACTCAGGAGACTGAGGCAGGAGGACAGAGTTCAAGGCATGCCTAGGCTACCTACAGTGAGACCTTGTATCAGTCAGGTAGAAGGCAGAGGCTGGAGAGATCTCAGTGAATAAAGCTGCTACCACACAAGTGTGAGGACTAGAGTTCAGACCTGCATAAATGCCAGATGTGTGTGATCCCAGCGCTTGGGAGGTGGAGACCTGGGCTTCCCGGGGCAAGCTGGCTGACTAGGCTGGCTGCATCGGTGAGCTCTGGGTTCAAGTGGGAGACTTTGCCTCAGTAAATAAAGTTGAAGATACCCGGTGTCAGCCTCAACCTCTAAATGCATGCACACACAACTGCAAGCCCCCACAAAAATATAAACACACACACACACACACTCTTGTGCACGGTTTGGGGGATGAGATTACTGGTGGGTTTCTGGGACATATTTCTTCTTGGGTTCAATGCAAATCCACTATGTTAATGTGGGGAAGAAAGTTCTGTGTTCTCTACTGACCTATACCAAAGGCATTCAATCTTCAGCTCTCCCGGGTCCCCAGTTTCTGAGAAGATCCCATCGTTACTGCTACTCCTGTAGAGCCAAGAAGATCTCTTGGGGTGCTGAGGACTGTGGGAACTGTGGCCAGAGCTCTGGGAAAACAAGTGGAGGTGGTTTCCATGCCATCCAAGGCGTCTGACATTGAGACCTCTGCCTTTGTGTGAATGTGTTATGGGAATTTCCGACTTCTGTCCTCCTCACCCAAATGAAGTTCTGCTGCTCATGCCCGGGGGAACCATATACTCAGGATGACGAGATAGGATGGGAGTCGAGCCAGGTCCTAGCGCTCACCTGGTTGCACAACCTCAAAGGCTCTAGAAAAGGAGAAACCTGTGCGGGTGCAGGTATCAGGGGCTCCAGGCTGTGGTCTTCTCAGGCACTAAGCTGCAAGTCCAGCTCTCCCAGGCAAGATATGGCAATGGTTCCTCCCATGAAGCTCACGAGCTTTTGCACAGAAAAGGCAACAATTGATGAGTGAAGAGAAACCCTACAGAATGAGAGAGAGTCTTTGCAGCTACTCATTCCACGGGAGACTCGCATCCACAGCACATAATGACCTCGAAAGTAGACACCAAAAGAACAAGCAATCAAATGGAAAACGAGCAAAGCAGACACTTCTGAAAAGAAGAGGTACAAATGGTGTGTGAACACAGGAAACAGGGCTATGCACCCACAGTTAATGGGGAAAATGCAGATCAAAGATTCCCTGAGAGGCTGGAGAGGTGGCTGAGCGGTTAAGATGCTTGCCTGCGAAGCCTAAGGACTCATGTTCAACTCTCCAGGTCCCACGTAAGCTAGACACAGTGACGCAAGCACACAATGTCACACATGTGCACAAGGGGACACGCACATCTGGAATTCAATTGTGGTGGTTGGAGGCCCTGGCATGCCATTCTCTCTCTCTCTCTCTCTCTCTCTCTCTCTCTCTCTCTCTCTCTCTCTCAAAAGAAAAAAAAGGCCTAGACAAGGTTTGGTGGCACACACCTTTAATCCCAGCACTTGGAAGGCAGAGATAGGATCACTGTGAGTTCAAGCCACCCTGAAACTACATAGTGAATTCCAGGTCAGCCTGGACTAGAGCAAGATCCTACTCCCACCTCTACCCCAAAAAAAGTCAAGTGGATCTTAGGCTGGAGAGATGGCTTAGTGGTTAAGGCACTTGCCTGTGAAACCTAAGGACCCAGGTTGAATTCCCCAGGTCCCATGTAAG